>JAPSGF010000176.1:306044-395224 GCA_035772895.1 Perdix hodgsoniae
CCGCAGCCCGTCGCCGCGCGGGTGTCGGTGCGCGCGCGGATCTGCGGGGCGGGGGAGCGGCCGAGGGGCGCCGCCGCTCCGCACGGGGGCGGCTCCGCACGGGGGCCCGCCCTGCCCGGGGGTCCCCGAGCCGCCCGGCGGGAGGTGCGGGGCGTTGTTGCGGGCGGGCCGATGTGCAGCACCGCGCGCAGCCCCTCTGCGCTGCTGTCTCGCGTGAGGAGTTATTGATTCGTTTTAAAAACATCCGTCCTTATGTGGGATGGGCGGCCGCCGTACGGCTGCCGTGTGCTTTTGGGGCACCTCGGAAGCTTCGCATCTTCAAGTCAGGCTTTGGGCCGGAGCGCGGGGCTCGGGGCGGCCGTAACGCTGGGAGTGCCGAGGGGGGCTGCTTTTGTCTGCCGAGAAACCCCTTATCGCGGGCAGAAGGTCCCAGGAGCAGGTTTGCAGCTGCTGTCGTGCAGACATTGAAGAAGGAAAATTAAAGGGTTTCAAGCTGTTACAGCTTTCATATAAATCTGACGATCCTTCAGGCTCAAAAAGATGCGGAAATGAACAGCTAATACACTTTTGCTCTTAGTAAACATTTTCCGGGACTGAGTATGTTGGTAGAGCTGCAGCTGTGCAGTGTATTTGGAGTTGTGAGTAACCAATAATCTGGACACAGGTTGGAATTTTAACACGCCGATGTCTGGAGATGTTCTCTCACTCAGCAAGCTGTGCATCTGCAGCCCATTCAGCCTTTAAATGTGTGTGCATTCAGCTTGAAGGTTGTGAAAGTTGGAAATTAATTTTACTGAAATTAATCAAATGTTTAATGTAAAGACATTTTTCAGTGTGCTGGTAGGTAGGGACCTGAATCAGTAGGATTACAGGAATCTGCCCAGGTGAAGCAGCAGCAGGAAATGAAGTTCAGAACAATCAGTGTAAGAGAAATGATGCTGAGGATTTCCCAGCTCCTGGAGCTGCCTGCGAAGTGTCAGCGGTACGACACGCATCCAGGCAGCAGCAGCCAGCCGTCCTTCAGCACAGATGGTGGAACCGTTCGTGTCCCGCTGCTTTGTTCGAGACCCAAACCAGCACCATTTCTCAGCATCTGCAGGGATGGCAGAGCTGTGACATGCGCAGTGCTGGGTGGGTCTGTGCCCCCGGCGCTGCCCCGCACTGCCTGCAGCTGCACCCCGTGTGCGGGGCGCTGCCTGGGCCCCCGTGCTGCCCGGGAGGAGCTCCGCTCTGTGCTGGTGCAGCTGTGAGTGCGGTGGTGCAAAGTCACTGTGAAGAGGGAGCGGTGAGGGGCAGGCCAGGCGTTGGGATAATTGCAAATAATGGCCTTCAACATCAGTGGGCATTCGTTGTGGTGCAGCAGTGCTCAGAGCAGAGCTGAGAGGTACGGCTTGCTGACTGGGAAAGGCGCAAAGCAGCACTTGTTGGGAAGGGACTGCCTGTGTCACGCGTTCTCAGACCTGCAGGACATGGTTGTGTTCTTGTCTTCTCATCTCTGGCATCCTATGGTGTATGAGAAGTTGTACCGTGATAAGGCCCATGTAAGTGCCTGCTGCAGCCCTTGTTAAATTGCAAGGGAAATGGATAGGATCCTGAATGTGAGAGATTATCTGATGGCTTATGGCAAAAATACTGTGAAAATGAGCAAAGAAAAGGAAACATTAAAAGCTGGGCATTTGTGCATGTGAAAAAAAAATGTTTAATAACACTACGGCAAAGGGGGCAAAAAGTAGGAAAACAAAGCACATGTGTGTTGTGGTCATGTGTGAAATCAGTTATTTGGTGGAATGAAGGGCAGTTGGAAGCACTCCACAGCTGACTAAAATCCTGAGCGCTTTGTTTCTCTGCTTGATACCTCTGCTTGTTTGTTGCACAAAATACAGCGCAGAAATCCTGCAGTGAGTGGCGCTGCTTTTAGAGCCCTGTTGAGGAAGCAGTTCCTGTGCTGAATGGCTCCAACTTTCAGGCACCTCCGATAACAGCCTCAGCTGTACAGGCATGGAGATCACGGATGGGTTTTTGTTGGTGTGGTTTCAAAAAATGATCTGAAAGACTGTGTGGTTTCATCAATGAAAGTAGTGTGAAAAACAGTTATCTTGGTTTTTTTAATTATCCCGAATAGTCGGGAGTTCGACACTACGCGTGATGCTTACCTATGATTTTCAGTCACTTCATGAAATGACTGAGCAAAGCAGCCACTGAGTGTGGAGGCTGACAACATTGTCTTTTTTCGGAATTGGTGATTTCATAGTATAAATGTCATATGATGCTTAATAGGGAAAACTATTAAGTCAAGTACAACTACTGGCAAACATCCACATGGTTTTGGAGCTGCTGGTATTTCAGCTGCCATGCACAGTATTTGTTGAGGACTTTGCAGATCTGTGACAAAGCCCTTTTTCCTCGGACATCCCCCTGAATTTGCTTTAGCTGTGGGAGAAAGGCAGATGCTAGCATGGTGCTCCTCTGTATAGCAGCAGTGTGATTTACAAAGAGCCCAGTTGCAGCATATTGGATGTCCTGTGCATGAGTTCTGGGGGATGCAGCATGGCTCCGCACGATGGAGTGCAGGAGGGCACAGTGCAGATCAGCCCTGCTCTGGAGTTCCCTCTGCTGCTGCTGGGGGCACAGCTCTGCACTGCAGGGCTGTGGAAGGACAGACGCTGTGCCTACTAACATGTGCTTGAAGGGAAGATCCTGTGGAAGATAAATGAGCAGAACAGAAAGGAGAACATACGTGAGGGTTTGGAACACATTTCTGTGTCTGAGTAGAGGTGAAATGCGCTGCAAATGTAGGAGATGTAGTAAGGAAGAGTTGTGTTAATTTTCCAAATTCTGAAGGACTTTGAAATGTGAAAGTGGACTTTCTGCTTCAGTGAGGATTGCTGTAACTACAGCTGCTGCTGTTGCTGCTCAGCTGCTGGTTAAAGACTGAAGTGTGCTGTGAAAAACATAAATGTGATGAGTTTTGGCCAGTGTTGCTGCCTTAGACATCACTGCTGTTTTGTTGCACAATTTAGACAGGACATCACATAAAGCAGCGAGGGGAGGCTTCTAAGTAGACAAAGTGGTGGTGGCTCTGCACACGTGGGTAAGCTGTGCATCTCATCACTGCCTGCCAGATCACCAGGAGCAGTAGCACGGGAGCGTGGGGCTGGCATGGTTCAGGTGGACATGGGGAACGTTTGCTCTCGTGAATGGTTCAGCAGCAAGCTTGCAGGTGGCTGCGAGGTGGCCCTGGCAGGCTGACGGCAAGCTTCTGAGATGAGGAGGGGGACTTGTGTCACACTGTGAACTTGTTGCTGTTCCCTTACTGCAGGCACATATTATGTTTTGTTACACTTTTTGTCGTGTTTCATTTACGTTCATGTAAGTTCAACAGATATTTTGCATTTTTTGAAGAAGTGCCAACTGCACAGATGGCGACTGCACACACTGCTGCGCATGGCAGTGGTGCTGGTGTGGTTGCCATCCCTGGGAAGAGAAACACAACTGGTGGAACAGAGCCGAGGTGGTGGCTTTTCTGCAGCAGCGGCAGGGAATGAGACAGCTCGATGCTGTCAGTGCAGAGGGGAGGATCGGGGGATCGGCACAGGTCCCGTGTGAAGCACGCAGCCACGCCACAGCGGCTTCTGGGAGAGAATTTGTGGCTAGCTTTGCAGCAAAAACGAACATTTAGCAGATCTCTGCCAGTCTTTGTGCTTTCAGCTTCATGCAAAAGCAACTGAATTTGGGGATCGTTTGAACTGACCTTAAGGATACAATGGTGATGCAAAGGAATTATTCTTAAGTGGCTGAGAAAAGTAAATTTGCTAAAAGCACTACTCAGAGATTCAGGTTCAAATAACGGAGTAGTGCTTCTGGTTTGCTAATGGATTGTGCTCTGCAATATGTGTTCAGAAAACATACCGTTCTATGAACCCATAATCTTTGAGGTGATTTGATTGTGATCTGGGGACTAACAGCCCTCGTTACATGAGATTGCCTGAGGTACAGCAGAGCCACGCATCACACCCTGTGCAGGCTGAGGAGCAGAGTAGGGAGCGGTGAAGGCGGGCAGCTGGGCTGCAGGGAGCCTGGCCTGGGGGAGAGCAGCCTGAGGGAGTGCAGGCCTCGGGCAGGTGGGCACCAACCTCGGTGGCTGCACACGGAATGGGGAAAACAGTGTGTTTGCGATCACAGCACGTGGACCTGAGGGCTTCCTGCTGTTTGAGTGCCTTCAAACGTAACTGGAATGTCTGTTCCTTCCTGGCATTGTGTCCAAGCGGAGGGTCCCTTTATGCACAGTCCCTGCCCGAGCAGCTTGCTGTCTTTGTCCTTTGTGAGAGGAAAACATGTTCAGCTTAAAGTTGTGATGTTTTCCTGAGTGCTGCCTTCTGATGTCTTCGACCTATTTTATCTTTTACCTTCAGCTGTTGTTGGAGGAGAAGGAAGATCACAGAGCATGCAGCTCCACCAGCACTCTGTGCCGTGACCAGGATAGGGCGGGCCCTGCTCTGCTCCCCTGCTCAGGCCCAGGGCTGCACTTCAGTGGAGACTCAATCGGAGGTGCTCACAGCTTCCATCAAATGAGCTGCTTCTGTTACTGCCTGAAGGCTCAGGCTTCTGACAGGTGTAAGTAATAGCTGCTTCTTTATTTTTAGTGGACGATAGTAAACTTGAGTATATAGAAAGTCACCTGAGTAATAAACATTTGAATGCCTGAATGTCTGTACCGTAAACATCATCAGTGCCTCTCCAAACCCTTTGTAGCCTCTGCAGATGCTGTAGAGAAAAGCACTGGACTCGATGATTCATTATCAGGAAGTGGCAGCAGCAATTAGTGAGCCCTGAGTGCCCAGCACAGCCACTATTGCACTGATTCAGACATTAAACGAAGTCAGGTATCAGGATTCTAGCAGTAAGGCTGGCCTTACTGCGACCGCCGCCTTTCTCCAGCTTTGAAGAGAGACATCGCTGAGTCACAGCAATGTCTGCTGTTGTTGGTGCCCATGAATTAGGTTATTGAGTTGGCCAGTTAGGTTTTCTGTGACAAAAGCTGTCCCTTCCCTCCAGTTTTAAGTACATCACAAGCAACAGCTGTGGCAAAGCATGAGAGATGGATCTAGAGAGTTGAGGATCTCAAAGGAAGGATGAGGGGCAGAGTCATGAAGAGACGTGGAAGGATAGGTGGTAGAGAAACGGGGGGCTGGAGGTGATCAGCGGAGCCAGCAGGCATCAGCGATGTGCAAAGCAGGCTTCTGTGTTTGCGTAGTTGCCTGATGGTTTGCAAGGAGTGCAGTGGATCTACGTAAGGAAATAAGAACAGCGTGTAACATCTACGTAAGGAAATAAGAACAGCGTGTCACATCTACGTAAGGAAATAAGAAGAGCCCCGCTCTGCTCCCAGCCCCAGGCACCCTCCCTGCTGTGCCCGCAGCCGTTGCGGTGCTGCCCGCGGTGCCGCCGGCACAGCCCGGCTGGGAGCGCAGGCTGCCGGCAGCGGAGCAGGGCTCAGCTGTTGCTTGGAAACCAGCAGCCACATATCAGAAATGTTCCCTTCTACAGCGAGCTTCCTAAACTAACAGCTTTGAAAGGAACAGTTGTTCTTTCAGGATCATATTCATTTTGTTCTTTCTTTTTAAAGAAAAAAGTCTTTCAGCCCAGCTTTGCTTTCTCCTCAGTTCTCTTCCCTCACATCTGTCCCACAAAGGCAGGCAGTGTCACACGCCTGGGAGCAGAGCCCTTTTATCCTCATCTCCTTAGGGCTTCGATGTTGGCATCGCTGAATTTCGCTCTGAGAGGCAGGAAGCCGCGAACAGCTCCCACATCGCCTGCGGTTGTGTCGCCTCTGCTCTTCGCTGAGCAGTTCTCCTCTGTGGGGCGAAGGGCCGCGTCCCACCCCTGCAGCTCAGCAGGGCCGACAGCGGCAGGCAGGAGCGCGCTGAGCCCAGACCGCGCGGCACCAGCTCAGCCACAGCCCGCCTTGTTGATAATTGGTTTGTACCCGGCCCTAAGGATTTGTATGGCACCGATTCTTGGCCGTCTTCCACAAACTTAGCTTTACTTACAGTGCAGGTAACAGGTACAAGGAGGATGGCCCCTGTGTTCTGCACTCTTGGTTAGGAAATTAGGAACGTTCCAAATTCAGTACACAGAGAAGGGCACGAATTCTCATACCCATTAAACTGCTGTGGATTAAACGGCATGTTTAATGGAGTACAGGCGCTCCTGCTTGGAGCGCCAAGGACTCTGGTTGGCATTCCAACGCCAACGCAGGTTTTCCAGGTCCTGGTGGTTATTCCACACACTGTAAAGTTCCTTCAACGCAGTGGCACTCCTCCTACCCCTGCAAACACCAGAGGTTGTTGCTGCTGTTGTAAATTTCAGTCTGGCCTTTAGAATGGGATGTCACAGAGCAGGGGATGGGGAATCCAGTGATGTTACCAACAAAATGAAATGACAGTGTTATCTCTGTGCTGCGCGTTCCCTGCTCTGGATGGTTGCAGCCACCTGAACCTTGGGCTCATTGATATTTTAATATTTTAGTGAGATGGGCAGCAGGAGGCTGTGAGATGTCAGTTGTCTTTGAAAAGCAGAGAGGATTTGGAAGGCGATGATGGACCGGTGGTTGTCTTAATTCCGCACTGTAGTAGCAGCGATGAGACCGACTCCCTCCTGTCTCCTTCCCCTCCCACAGGTACTCATTCTGAAAGAATCACTAAGGACATCGCATTTCTGGGTGAGGAGGTGACACTCAGAGGGTCTCTACCCAGCCTGCACACACAGCCAGCACTCACTCCGTGCCTCCCCCACGTCCCGGGTGATGACTGGTTTCGCTCTGCTTCTCGGGTGGATAAGGCTCTTCAAAACATCAGCACTGCTGTAATAAATCAGGGAGAATTGCACGTAGTTATGTAGCTCAGAGGGCTTGCTTGAGGTAAACAACAATTAGATGAAATGGTGCTTTGCTCAGAGCTGGAGCCAGGCCTTCCAGGGCCACACATGGGGTCCTTGGGCTCTTCAGTCATCAGAGCATTTCACATGTAATCTGACCAGAAATTGTATTTAAGATGCTCTTAGTTCCATTTGGGTCATTTTTAGCACTGCTCCCGAGATAGGAGTAATTTAACAATAACCAGTTTGTTTCTTTACACAATGGGGTGAATGCTTAACAAAAAAGCTTTCCTGATCACTACAGTCTTAAATCTGGGAGAGATCTCTGTGTTCTTTCTTAACTGAACACCTGAAGAAAAAAAAGGGCTTGGGCTCATAGCATTTTTAGTAGAAGTAAATGCAAGATTTATTTAGCCCTGTTGACTTTTGAAATTCAACCACTAATAGCATCTGTTTAAACACTGTTCTCCAGAACGGATAAAACATTTTACCGCTCAGCATTGAATCCACCAGCGGGGCATTTCGTACACCTCTGCACCCCTTGCACTGTTTCTCTGGCAGCTCCAGCAGCACGTTCCTGTGAGGGGTAATGGGGCACCCACACAGAAGGCATCTGCAGAGCTCGGCAGGCAGGCAGAGCAGCAGCCCCGGCGCAGAGTGCTGAGTGCTGCCTGCGGGCTGCTGGACCAGCGCGAGGGGCCGGCGGGCTCCCAGCTCATCCCAGCCAGGATGGGATGTGTCCACGGCTGGCAGTGGGCTGGGCCTACTGAGTACCTGCTGGCATTGGGCAGGACGTGATACTCAGGCACCTGCTGGCATTCATGTGCTACGTGGCATTCTGCTACTGCATGTGGCACTGGGGCTCAGGACATGGGGATGAGGCTCCCCACCCATGTCACAGCCTGGCTCACCTGTCCACACCAGGCTGTATGTCTGGCAGAGGAAGCTCTGTGCTGTGTTTCTTACCTGTAGCAGAGCTGACCTGCACAGAAGCATGGTGACCCCACGTGTGACCTTGTCACAGAGCTGCAGGACCTCCCTTCAGATCTGGCTCTGGTTGGGGAGCGTTCCTCTGTCACAGCAGTGTGTTACAGAAATAAGGGTAGCGGTCTGCAATACTCGAGCTCGTGTCAGATGCATCTGTGGAGGAAACTGCCTCAAAGGCTGATGATGAACATAATTCTACAATTAAAAGAGAGTAATGGCAGGAGTACCATTTTCCTCTCTGACCAGTTCCAGCCTCAAACTGCTCCTCAGGAAGTGGGAATGGGATTGAAGCACAGAGCCGCTCCCTGTTGGGACTCTTCTGCTTGCACCTGAGAATTTCGGTGAATGGTTTTGACATTCTTTTAAATCCAAAATGCATCTGGCATGGCTGAGAGCAGCTGAAGCCGCATTTCCTTTTGTTCCAGCTTTGCACAGAGAGGATGGGATGTTTCCCCACCACCAGCTGTTGGCTGGCTGATCTGTCAGTGCAGATCTGGGGGCAGGAGGACACATTTCATACCACAGTGCTGTGCCTGGTGTTAACCTTAAAATCGGCTTGTGAGAGGTTGGTGTGAGCAGGTGAGCATCACCACAGCTGCACCAAGAGACACTGGGATTCCTCATCATTATTAGTATTGATTCCCCTTTTGTGTGGGGGCTGCATTGTTTGTGAACTCGTTAGGCTGTGAGCCACATGTGAGCCTCACATTTATGCTCTGCAGAAGTCAGCGCATTTGCAGGGGGTTGTTGTACTTCTGAGGCTGGAGTTGTTTAACGTGTATGATGAGAAAACTGTTCAGAAATATTTCAAGAACTATAAAAACAGGTTCCAAGGATACTTTTTTTATGGTCAGAATCTGTTCTCCTGTCTAAATGTGACATACTAAAAAGGCAGCACTCTGTTTATGAAACCAGCGTGGAATCTCAATGCCACTGCTCATTGTTCCTGGTGAATACAGGGTGGCAGCAGCGTGGATGGAGCCTGCTTGGAGCTGATTCGCCTCAGTTGTTCCTTTCTTCAGAAGGACTTGACTCTTTTGTGCTGCATTATCTTCCAAGAGATGCAGCCCAACGCAGCGCGCCTTTGGAAATGGAAGAATTTACGCAGTGTTGTGTAGGAGCAGTTCTGTTCAGAAGATGGAAGAAGGGGAGGGGGAGAGGGCTGCATGTCGCTGCTGTGCTGTGTCAGGGCTGGCTGGTGGCTGTGTGGCCGTGTCCCACCTGCAGAATGGCTGGCAGTCTGCAGTTAGCTCTGTAGCACAGCTTAAGGGACAGGTGTGACAGTGTGTTCTGTCCAGACATCTAGCAGGTGCTGGGTTAACAGACCATCTGCTGGAACTGGAGTTTTCCTCCAGGTCTATGAGCAGAACGCTGCTGGGGGGAACAAATACATGAGCATCTTCATGCTTTTCCCTAGGACAAAATTGTTTCAGGGGATTCAGAATTAAGGGGACTTTAAGATTCAGGGCATTTTGTTTCATGTGCTTAAAGAATATAGGGAATGAATAAATAAGAATTAGAAGGGAGAAAAAGGCAGAAAACACAACAGGACCATCTTAGAGCAACAAGATGGCGATTAGGCAGTTCAGAAGTCTCCCCCTGAAAGCAAATAGGATGTGAAAGTGCAAATGAGTTATGCAGAGCCATTTCCTAATCCCGAATAATAAGAAGCCCTTATTAAGGAGTGAATCCTCTTGTCCTTACATGTGCTAAGCCCATGGGATGTGGCTGCCCTGTGTCTTCATTACCCTCCTGAACATCTCTGTGTATAAGCTTAACTTTCAGAAATGACGCAGTTCCACTGGGACCGTAATTGCATGGTGCTGCAGTGTTCCGCTGTGTCCTCCCATATCCTCTTTCCCCTCTCCTTGTTTCTAACCCTTGGTGTTACGTTATTCTAGGATGGTTTGGGGTTTTTTGTTTGTTTGTTTGTTTCCTGCAGAAGTCCTCCAATTTGTTTCAGTTGATGAATCAAAGACTCAAGCTTCCTTTTAAGCACTAATTGGGAATGCGCTTTGTCCTTAAAATGAGAAGTGCGCTGTACATCCCTGTGCTGCTGACTGGGCTGATGATATTTACATGACTTACAGTTATATTCCTTTCTGTAGCTGCAGCACAAGTTCTGACCTAGTTGCCAGGTATTACACAAGTATTACACAAGTCAGAGCAATTTTAATATAACCAAATGAAGTCCAACTTTTACTGCAGTTACGGAGCCAGCGCGTGAGGGTGGCCCTGGCAAATCATCCTTTGGCATCACTTCCACCCCGGCTGAGATGTGTGCGTTTCTCATGCTGAGCACGGAGCAGCCCAGGCTGTGCAGAGCTGAAGCCCCGCTCAGCAGCGCCGGGACGCTGAGGGGGGGGGACTGGCATAGAAGTGCAGGAAGCCCTTCTCAGTCCCCCTGGGTACAAGTGAGCGCTGCTGTTTGGTGAGGCGCAGTAAGGCAGCATTGTGGGGCTTTTGTTTCGTCCTGTATTTTTGGGGGGTGACATTTGAGGCTGAACATTTTCGTCTAAACCGGAGCTGTCAGAAACATGCGAGTTAATGAGGCCTTCCTTTCAGACATGAGATGATGCAGGGCTTTGTTTGCTGCTGGCTGCAGGGTGGCCCAGCCCTGCGTGCTGCAGCAGATGGGGCATCGCAGAGCTCCCAGCAGAGCACCCTGTGTGCACCAGCTCTCACCACAGCTCTGAGAGAACACAGCGCGTTTGGTGCTTCTTGTGTCGTCTGGAGCCTTTTTTTATCATTAAAGTCAAAATGGAAATTTCATGGAGGGAGGCAATTTATTGTCCCCACTCTTTGGCCAGAATTCATCAGGGGGCTAATTAAAACAGTGCAGTGCTTGTTAATAATAATTCAGTAACTTTTCACTGCAGTGTGCGTTATTTAGCAAGGCGCACTGGGACGTACCCGGCGCTTCAAAGCACCAAATGCGACGTGTGCCCGAGTGCAGTTCAGATCTTTGCCCTTTCACTGTGACTTCCCAGGGCAGCTGAAGGCAGCCTGGCTGAGTCTGAGTGGAAAAAATGACAGTTTAAGGAGAAGTTAGCACTGACTTTGTATATTGTGTCCCAATTAACTCCTGGGTGCAGAAGTGGAACTTCAGTTGGAATGCTGTTCTGGTTCTGTGCAGCTTGTTGGCAGCATCTCTGCATTAGCAGTTACCATGCACAGCAAAGCCACGGCACGATTTAGCAGATAAATGGACACACATCCGTAGGGCTCATAAACTGGTGAAGCTCCAGTGATTTCACTCCTGCTGTTAATGAGTCGCTGGAATTAATTACAAATTTGACTGATGGTATTAACCTGTGTGTAGCTCTGTGTATCACACCCTGAAGGCAGGCACGTTGTACACGGCTTGTCCTGCCAGGCTCAGCATGCGGGGCCCTTGGTTGCGGAGAGGATGCGCGTGGGTTTGTGTTGAGGAGTTTTCCTAACGGAGGCCCCGTGGGCTGTGCTACGAGGGCTTGTTTCTGTGCGCTCACAGTGCTGTGTGACTGCCTAAAAAATACTGCCATCTTTGTACCTGTGACTGCATATACTTCCTGCCTTCCATGTGAACTTGTGAAGACTTCATTTTTCTTGCGGCTCTTTTCCTGACCGTTTATATGTCTGGAAGCCCGGGCTTTGCTCAGCTCTGTGGGCAGTGCCAGCAGGGCTGCGTTCTCAGTGTGTCTGTGCTTTGTGAACAGAAAGCCATCTCATAAGCTCTGCCATTATGGCACAGCAATTGTCTTTAAAAGTGGCTGCAAGTGTGAATTTACTCTACTTATTTCTGATGGCCAGTGAAGCTTTAGACAGCAATTTAATCATTATTATTGCTATGGTACAGCTGCTCTCTGGAGGAGCTTAAACCATGTCAGAAAGGGAACCAACATAATGAGTCTGACAGAATTTTGGAAGGAGCAATTAAATTTGGGATAATGAGTTCCTCTGAATTTTTAGTGTTATCATAACAATTCACTTCACTGCAGCCTGTTCATCTCTGGGTTCAAAACCAAAATATGCTGTTGGAAATGGGGCTGCACAGGTATGTCGTGCCCCAGGTGCTCTTGATGTACATGTAAACAAGACAAAAGAAAGCAGCATCCCCCCTCTCTGTGTGTCACTCTTCAGGCTGCATTGCTGCTCTCTGCACTGCCCAAATTCAGTGCTTGTGACACACGAAAGCAGTGAGACTGCAGGAACTTCTGTCTCACTCCTTTCCTGCAGTCATAGAGAAGTGCCCAGCCCAGTTTCAGTTGCATGGATTATACTGTGCTTGATATTTGGGGCCTGAGTGAGTAAAGGTAAATCAAACTTCATTGGGTTGGCTCTTATTTACAGGTTCTGTGGAAACACATGGGGGGCTGAAACACAGCTGGCTGCAATGACAGAAGACCAGCACTATTCTACTTGATCTTTATTTTGCTCTGATGCGTTGTGGGGTTTCTCACACCTCACTGCAGCTGCTGGAGCTGGTAGCTTTGCAGAGCTTCTCTGGTGGCCCAGTCCTTCCACAACCAAGTGTGAGCCTTGTTGCTTTGGTTGTGCTGCTGTATTCTGCAGGTTGCAGCCTGTGTAGCTGTGCGGGAGTCTTCTATGGATGCGGTGCAGAATCGTTGGTAAGGGAGATTTTTTTTTTCTGGAGGGCAACAGATACTAAAAGGCAGACTGGTTTTTGTGTGCTGACAAGCTGGAAATTTGAGATGTTTTGTGGCTGGTGCCATTAAAACAATAATAATAGAAAGGCAATCCAGCACATGAAAAACACTGGAATGTGAGGTGCTGATGTTCCACTCTGAGCTCTGCTGTGTGTTAGAAGAGCTTCTCAGGCTTTGTGCTTCTGCCACTCTGCCCTCAAAAAAATGAGTGTCCCCATGGCTCGTGCCCCCAGACGCAGAGTTCCGACCACAGAAGTGCTGACAGAAGGCATCTGACACTGGCAGGCAGTGCTTCTGGTCTCTCCTGATGGGATCTGCATCCATTTGTGTGGCACAGAGAGCAGTAATTCCCATATCTCGGGTGCTGAATGGTGTGATATAATTAATAAAGGTAATGACAATTTCCTCACTGAATACCAATTGATGCTCTGCCTTCTAAGGGAACAGAGATTGGGAATGGAAAGCAGATGGGATGATGGCACATAAAGAAATTATTTCTTTGATGTAAAAGGCATTAAGGAAGTGTTTCATCCATGGCAGGTTGAAAAATGAAGCAGCTTTCATAGAAGCCATAAAAATGTCTTAATCTGTCGCTGTTCCTTCTTTACTGGAGACACGAGGGAGCTCAGTTCAACACAAACTCCCCAGTGCCTGTGACCTTAAATGTCACTGCTTCACTCGTGAGTTAACTGTGTGTTCTGGGGATGCAGCCACTCTTAACAGGATTTTTTCCATCCGAAAAGATGCACTGGTGAGAAAGGAGAAAGTGCAAACCCACTCCAATGCAATGCAATTAAACAGAAAGGAGCCCCAGATGAGGCAGTCCCCCTGCTTACTCAGCCCGCGCTGCTCCGCAGAGCATGGGTTGCTGAACCCCTCTGTGATATGTGGCATTTCAGTTGCGCTGCTGTGAATGAACAGCCTATCTAACAGCTGCTGTGCCTGGTGTGGGTTTGTTGCTGTTTTTTATGGTGTGCTGAAATGCCAGGGTGAAATCTGAGCTGCCTCATTGATCAGCTCAGTATTAGGAAAAATAAGGATGCAATTAGGATTTGGAAAAATTGGATTAAATACCCATTTCCTCATAGAAAGATATTAAGGCTCCTCCTGTTTCACATTAAGCTCCAAACGGGAAGGCAGGCTGGACGGCAGCCCTGTAATTGGTGCAAATGGCACAGGACATGCTTGGAAGCACCTGAAGAGCCCAACTTCAGCTAATCTGATTCATAGCTGCAGGAGGGCCACATCTTCTCACAGTTTTACAGCAGGCAGAATTGCCTTTGTCCTTGCTTCTCCTTCCCTGTTCAGCCCAGTCCTTTTCTGGTTTAAATCTTAGCAGCTTCTCACTCAGATGTCCTCCGTTGCTGCCCCTCCTGCCCCGTGGCATTCGGGTTCTTCTCCATCCCCTCTCTCTGCCATGCCTCAAGACTGCATTCTCTGAGATCTCGGTGAAAAGAATCGAAGGGCCGTCCTGGTGGGAGGTGGGGAATGCCGAGAGAGCCTTCGTGTCCTGCACAGGGCCCGCCGGACCTGGGTGTGTATGGATGTTTGTTCTGGGGCCCTGGTTGTGAGATGCCATCACCTCTCTGGGCAGTGAATTGTGCCGCTTGGTTCTTCATCCCTGAACGAGCTTGGAGGTGCATGTGACCGGGATGGAGAGAAATGAGCAGGGGAGTTGTTAGGGTTAGGTTGGCTGGGTCCGCTGGCAGCGCTGACAGCCTAATGATTGCTTCCAAGCGAGGAGATGAAAGGGAACAAACCCACCCACTTGCGTTTGCCAGGGTCTGATGCTGCAGCATCCTCTGTTACTCTGCCCATATGGTTTGCTTTGATTTACTGATTAATCGGCATCACGATGTCTCACTGATGAAACTCATTTAATTAGTCCCCTCGCAAACGGCCTTCCCACAAGGCAAAGCCGTTGTCCCAGGCAGCACCCTTAGAAAAACTTTTTTTTTTCTTGAAAAAATGGATTACATATGTACTTACTTTGCCCTGTATGCCCCCTGACAAATGGAGCATGATGTTTATACGGGCTTTGAAAAGCTTTCTTAAGATGAAACCATCAGTATATGAAAACGGTTTCTTAACCGAAGCAGCATTTGTTGGAAAACCTTCGTTGGTGGTAGAGTGGGAGTAATTAGGTGCAATGTAATGTAATGACTCAAAGCAACAAACAAGCTTTGGCATAGCTGTGTGAGGACACGCGGTTCTCCTGGGAAACCCCACGGGAAAGGAGCGCTGGGGCAGGGCAGCACCTCGAGGGGTGCTGTGCTCCCCGCAGCCCGGCCCTGGGCTTCCCTTTCATCTCTCCCAGCCCGTGGGCGCCGCGGGGCAGCGGCTGTCAGCCCCGGCTCCGTGTGCAGCTGTTGGATGCAGTGGTTAACCTTAGCTCTTGGTATAACTGAAACTAATTCCTGTTTTCTCTGCGCGCCCCCTGGTCCTTTACCTGCTGCTATGTGTGAATGGCGGTGTTTCTACACCAAAAAGTGCAAATGGGAGACAGCCTCTGTGATCGGTTGTACGGAAACAGGAGCTGCACAGCACACGTGTTCCTGCAGCCAGGTGCTGCCCTGCTGCATCCCGGGCTCAGTCTGTCCTGTGGTGATTTTCAGTACCTCCTGGAGATGTCTGAAGATACGAAGTTAACTTTCATGAGTCTTTTATAACTGCTTTGTAATTAGTTTCTCTGAACCGGTTTGTTTTTCTGCTGCCAAACACTTCAGTGCTTATATGTAAATTTTCAACATCTGAAGCCTTCTTCCTTTAGAAGAGAATACAGGGCAATCATCAGATAAAAGTCATTACATATTCAGAGCTATTCTGCTCCACCGATAATAAAACATTCTTAGGGGAAGGTGACCTTTCCACAATAGACTTATTAATGTCAGGACTTCAGAATTGTCTTTTCTCATTACAAGTCTTACCAAAAACATTAAGAAGACTGAAGTTTATGATCTTAAAGATATGTCAACGCACAACCATTAAAGAAATTTTCACAGAATGTTATTTATATAACCTATTTTTTGCTTTTTATCTGGCATGTATTCCAAGTCAGTCTTTGTTTAAAGGGAGCTCCGCATTCATGACTGCTCTCTATTCCTGACATCAGCCCAGCACCCCCTGCTAAGGCTCCTGGCTCTGTGTCTGCACCCTCAGGTGTCCCACGGCTGCGGGGCTGAGCTCCAGAAGGGGCTGTGCTCCCGTGAGCACCAGGGCAGATTTTACATGAGGATTTGCAGAATTCAGCCAGGAGAAAACCTGCAAACACCATTGTGTCATTTAAAACTCTGTAAACAAAAGCTACTGGTGCCAGCTGTAAGCATGGGAGACTCGGGTAACTTCTGCTTATTCACCACCAATTGACAACAGCTTTTATTGATGGACACAGGTGGAAGGAGGGGGATGCATTCATCCAACAAAGGCAGCTATAGCAGAAATGCTACATCAGGGCTTTGACCAGAGATGAAGCACCTGGTGGAAGGCAGGGCCAGCCCAGAGGAGCTCAACTGCAATGTACCTGAATGACCAGGAGGGCTGGAGCCAGGGTCCCCCCCTTCCCAGACCTCCTCATAGGTTTGGCAGTGGAGGTGAGGGCATCTTGCTGGAGATCCCTGCCTGAAGGTAAGCAGATTCTCTCATTTGTTTCGGTGCCCACAGCTGTTTATTTGAACAAGCCCTCACTTGCTGCAGCCTCGGACCTTGCTACTCTGCTGCCATTGCTGTGCTTCCCGTGGTGTTACAGCAGCTCAGCACCTTCTTCCCTCTGCTACTGCTGAGCCCACGGCCAGGTTGGAGTTGGTTTGTTAACAGCAGAATCCGATTTCCACTGTTCTCTGTGTGCTGGGAGCTTGTGTCTGCAGAATTAGTCTCAATGAAGCCAGGAGAGCTCCCAGAGAAAGATGAGCACTGTAGTGACAGTGAAAAGCTGTTGCCAAAAGACAGTTTTGAACATTTTAACTGAAATGTGTGACAGGATTTAGCAAAGGAAGAAAAAGAGAAAATCAGGACTTAATTTCCTATGGGCATTTAGCATTCAGACAGTTAAAAGGTGAGCCTGTTCACTCTGTGGCTTGTGGAAATACGTGCAAGTGACGGCTTGATTGATCTCTGGCATAGGGAGTCATCTGTGCCAGGAGGACATCAGCTCACTCAAATTGGTGATGTTCCTGTGCCATCCTGAAGCCACGCACCGAGCTGAGGGCAGCTCTGTTGGAGCCCCATCTTCCCACTGCTGTTCTGCTCCCCACCTGCCCCGGCTCACCCAGCAGCTCTGCTGACTGCTGTGACAGTGGGCACTCAGCCCCATTCCCTACACATTGCTGTCTTTCCAGAATCAGTATTTTTAAAAAGTGAAATCATTCATCCTACTGGAATTATGATTCAGACAATGATAGCATCAATATTAATGCAATAATCGAACTTTAATTTCAGTTGCTAAGTAACCTACCATTCCCACTTGAACCAAAACAACTGAAAATGGAGACAACCTCATGTGAGAAGGGTGCTATGGTGGGGAGAGCCTCGGCCTGGTACAGCTCTGCAGAACGACAGCCTGTGGCTCTGCTTTGGGCCATCCTGCACTGCCCTGATTCGGTTAGCACAGACAGTCAAAAACTGTGAGGAATGTTTGGTTATTGTTATGTTATATTATGGTATTTCTCCCCGTGTTTTTGAATACTGACTGAGTGATTTTATTCTGGCAAAACAGTTTTGTCAGAGAAATCCTGGAGCCCCTTCCCCTGTTTGAAGGTAATCTGATGGAGCTCAGCATGGCCAGCGCTGTGCAGACCTGGCATTAACAGACAGGAAAAGGGCTATTTTTCAGCAGCTTCTAAACAACAAACTAAGAACATTTAAAAGAGGGAAGGCTGTGCAAATACTTCCTTTGTATTGTTTTGTGTGTGTTTGTTCCTGTTACGCATTATCTTGAGAAGCCCAAATAAGTCTGTTTATCTAGGAATTAAGATTTGGTTTTAGCTGCGGATGCAGGCAGAGGTGGGGAAGGGGTACAGCAGCCAGCTGGTGCAGGAGGGAGGGAGAAAAGAGGTCATTCATTATAATTTGTCCTCACGGTTGCCAGCAAAGCAGAGGAAGGAACATGTCCTCTGGGATTCCCCAGCTGGCAGGAACATCTTTGCAGGCTGACTTCCAAACACACCAGCAAATGGAAACAAAAATATCTATTCACCAGAGAACTGCAACTTCATGGATGTTGCTTTAATCTGAAGACCTGCATAATAATGAGAAGTAGAAGAAAAATAAGATCACAATCTCCTAGAAGCAAGGAGCACGTAGGAGCATATCCAAAGTACTTTTACTTTATTTTCAGGGTTCACCAGATCTTCCATGCCTTTTCTGCTTCTATTTTGTACTACTTTCCTCCTCCAAAAAGCCAGTTCTGCTTCGTCCTGTGTGATCCCAGTGCTGAGCAGACCCCACTGTGTCTGTGGTGGCCAACAGGATGTTTCTCCATTTCCAGACAGCAGCTACCTCATTTTTCTACTGATTGTAATTTCTCCCATCTCTGTAATTAACTCACCTAATGCAAAATCATAACGGTCTGCTCGCTCCTCTCTCCATCAGCTGCTGAGCGCTGGCTGTGCAGCCCCCACTGTGTTCACTGTAGGTGGGTTGAGATTCCTCTGACCCAGGGAGATGCCCTGTGCTCACTGTGGAACAGCTGTGTGCAGGCATCACCCTGACAGCCTTTATTTGCACGTGGGGCGGAACAGGCAGTTCTCTGTCACTCCCCCGGGTCTTTTGGTGCTCCTGTAGCATTACTGCTAACGGACTGTGGTCGGTTGTGCCTTGGGAACGCTGGCCCAGCCTGGGTGCAGAGGCTCTCCGCAGTTTTCGCTCGGATTTGTTGTGTCTAAAACACGTGAGATGGTGCCCAGCTCCCTTCTCTGCCCCGCTGTCGCGTCTTCGCTCAGCTTTAAGGGAGGCTGCCGGAGTCCGGAGCGGCCCGCTGTGCCCAGGGGCTGCAGGGGCAGCGCTGGGCCGGATTCGGCTCCGTGCAGAAGGAGGGAGCGGCTGAGCGCCGGAGCTGCGGGTGCCCCGCGCTGCCGCCTGGTGCCGGGCTGCTCTGCCCGCCGCTGGCGCCGCGCGGTGATGGCGGGGCGGTGCGCGCTGCTCGAGCTGCTCCGTGCCCGGGCTGCGCTGCGGGAAACCCGCCGTGCGGGGCTGCGCGTATCGCTGCCGCAGCCCGGGGCTGCTGAGTGTGCTGGGCTGAAGTTAAGGCCTGTTATCCGTGGTGAATGACTTTGATCGCGCTCTCCGTTATTTAGCCATAATCCCGGCTGTGTATCGTAGGGGAAACAATAAGATTCTCCCAGTGCGGACGTATTTTACTTCCCGCAGCCCCTCCGGCATCGCCCCCGGCCCGCGCCGCCGGGGCAGCGCTGTCTGCGGGCACACGTTGCGTTTTTCCGCTGTTCTGCTGGGGGAAGCTTTGGCTTCCTGGGTGATTTGAGCAGCTATTGTCTACGCGAAAACAAAGTCAGAATAACCATCCCTGCCAGGCGCTGTTACAAAAGAGAACATTGCGTTCCTTGCAGTTCCTGGCAGTTTATCGTGTTCGTTTGCTTGTATCTTTGTGTGTCAATGTCCTGATCAATTTCACTGCAACTGCCTGTGGCTGGAATATTGCTATGGGTAGTTCTGATTGGGATTTAGGGTCAGAAACGAGTCATTTATAGTGACTGTAAATGCAAACTTCAAAACATTGGAGAATAAATAGCAGCCATAGAGCCATGTGGTCATTATGTACGTGACAATATTCACTTGTACTCTGTGCCAGTGTAACCTGGTGCTTCACGGGCCACAGCTGCCTCCCCGTGCACTGCTGATGCCAAGAGATTTGCACGTGCTGTGACCCCACGGCGACTTCTGGCCAAGACCACCTTCCTGCTGCTCAGCAGCACAGCATCCATGAGCATGAGACAAATGCTGAAAGTAGCTTTTGAGGCATAACGGTGTTTGAAGTGTGCAGGAGGTGGGCGCTGGGAGTGAACCCCAGCACTGCTCGGCACAGCACAGCCTTGTGATGTGCTCTCACCCGCGGCCGTTGTGCAGCAGAGCGCCCAGAGCAGCGGTAACGGTGCCCAGCAGTGGGCTCTGCTCAGCTCCACAGCCTGATTGCATCATCCTGGGCAGCACTGTCACCTTCAGCCTGCTGCAATTCGTGAGGTCTGTGGGGGGAATGCAAATGAGAGAAAAACAAATTTTGTCCTCCAAAAGATGTAGCAAACAATTTTCATCACACACAACTGTGAGGAATGCAGAGCCTCAGTATGTGCCGCTGGGTGTTTTCAGCCTCTAGGCTTTGCTCCAGCTGCTTTTCTGCGGCTATTTCTCCAACTGCTCATTCATTTCTGCTGCTTCTCACGGTGATGTCTCCATCCATGTAATTGCTACATCAAAACAAGGCCAAAGTGGTGATTGGTGTAAGGGACTTGCATGGAGGCAGCTGATGCTGCCTATCACAAAAGAGGAGGAAACTGGTATCGCAGCGTTCACTAAGAGAGATGGGTGTATATTGCACATCATAGGTATTTGTTTGTGCTTGTATTAAAAACGGTGCAATCCAATTAAAAGAACAAATCATTTCACTACTGAATTCCTGGAATAACATTACTGCAAAATGAGCCAGGGCAGAAGGGAGGAGCCCTCCTTCGTGGGGGAGCACAGAGTCTGTATAGGCATCAAAGGTTACATTTAGAGCTGCAAATTGCCACAGTAATCATGCAGACACAGAAGTTACACAAATATCCCTTGCTCACATCTGCTGCTAATGCCTGGCTTTTCTGTGGGATCTTTTCACAGCAGCTCAGAGGACTCTGGAAGTCCCTCCGTGTGGCAGCGCGCAGGACAGAAGCACAGTGCAGGTGAGCCCACGTCCATGAGCGCAGTGCTGTGTCAGCCCGGAGCTGCTCCCAGGAGCGTGTGCCATGGCTGTGCCAGGCCTTCCTTGGTCCCAGGATATTGAACTGCATTATTTCCTGGTAAATGGATACTTTCCCCAGTGACAATCATTCTAAATCAGTTCCAGCAGCTTTCCAATTACTTTCCATCACACTAGTTTTCTCTCCTAAAATTTTCTCTCTGAACATGGAGGCCATTTGGTGGACGTGGGAAGAATCCTTTTTCTTTTTGTGCTCACTGGAGGGCTTTCCTGGTCCAACTCCACTAAGAACACTGCAGAGAACTGGTAAAAAGTAAATGGTCTTTGCTCAGACAGCAAGGAGTGTACTGGTACTGCCATCCTGAGCCTTGGAAACTCGCTGATAAATGGCGCTCTGTAACAGGAGGCTTTAACATCTTGGCATAGAAAAACACATATATAAACTTCACATAAATGACAAACGTTACCTTAATTACTGAAACAAAATTATATAAGATCATTTCATTCAAAGCAGGTATAGTACTTAAAAGGTGTCAATTTTCTCTTACATCTGCTTTTTAAGGTATTTTCTAGAGAGTGAAGGATGCTTTTCCTCTGATCCTTACACCAGAATGTTTTCTGAAACCCATTATTTAGGCAGAGCTGCAAAGCTTTGTGATTTCGGAGTCTGATATACTTTCATTCAGTAAAGCAGCCTCATCGCATAAAGGTGGTGGTACTGATATGGGAACTGCTGAGTCGCAGCCTGAACTGGGAGCACCTGGGGGAAGGACCAGCTCAGCCCCGGGAGCGCAGGTGGAGGCAATTCAGCTGTGTGACCGGAGGGGTGGAGCCTGGCTAGCTCATTTAAGGGCTGCCTGCCATCGAGGTGGTTCTTGGCCTGGAGATCCCTCTTCTGTGCAGTCTTCTGCAAGGCTGGATCTTTGGGGACGGGTGAGCATTCCTGTTCTCATAGCACCTTCTCGTTGCTTTGCTCCTGCTGCGGTTACGTTATTTAATAGCACAAATCCCACGCGCCTCTCAGGCAGAGGATGGGCGTGACGTTTTTAATTACCGCGTGCTCCGTTTCTTCCAGCAGCTCCGGGCGGGTAACGCGGCCGGCACGTGGCGGGGGAGCCGCTCGGAGCTCCTCTTCTCTCGGCACTTCTCGCTCCCGAAGCGGAGCCGGCCGCTCCCGCAGGGGCCGCGCTGTGATGGCTGCCGTCGGCTGGGCTCGAAGCGCCCCGCGTGTTCGTTGGGGGCGGCTTTTCTCTGCGGCGAGGAGCGCAGCGCTGGCGGCGCCTCGAGGCGGCGATGAAACCCGCGCGTCCGAGCGCCGCGGACCCCCCCGCATCGCCGTGCTGCTCACCGGTTCTTCTTTAACTGATTGCAGATGCGCAGCGGAGGCTCTCGTGACGCCGGGCGGCGGCTGGCAGGTAAGCGGTGGGACTCGCTCGTCTTTTGGCTGCGTCAGACTTTGAACGCTGAAGCTGCTGGGATGGTAGAGGCGGCCGGGTCATTAAATGAGGACAGTGCTGCTCGTTGAAGGGCCCCGAAGTCGCAGGAGGGGTATTAGCACGTGTTGTGTATTCCTTTGTAGGAGTCAGAGGAGAAAGAAAGGAAAGAGCAAGAATGGAGGAGGGGTTGTGTCCCTGGAGAGCTGTGGCAGAGCCCAGGAGGTGGGGAGCAGCCCGTCCGTGCTGCTCCGTGTTGTCCCGGTGCTCAGAGAGGAGGACGAATCCGCATCGTCCCAGCAGCACGTGCCGGTGCCGGGAGCTGCTGGTAGACGTGAGGTGCCGCGTCCTCTGCCGGTGTGGGAGTGATGGAATTGCTGTGCCAGTTTGCTTCTTCCTGTGCTGTGGGTTTGTGTTCCACGCGTTTGTGGTGTGGGGGCTGCAATCTGCATCCTACACTTCAGTATCTGTTTCTTTAGAAAACAGACAGCAGTTGCAATTTATATAGAACTGCTCTTTTCAAAAAGAGGTGATGGCCTGCTTTGGGCTAATTACAAAGTCACCCAAATGTTTTGGGGATGACAGTGTAAGTCATCCTGTTTCTCTCTCTGGTATTTCTGTTGGCCAGGGTGGACACCACAAAGCTTTCTTTGTTGACCTCCCCAGCCTTAGCAGTACAACAAAGAGCAGAGAGAAATTTGTGCCACTGCAGGAGTGCATAGGAGGCAAGCTGGCTTTCTGGATCCTGCAGCAATTGTTTGCTTCTGTGGTTCTCCTTTATATGCAACATTGGTGTGTGGGCATGGTCATCTCCCAAGGGCTTGTAACCAGATCCCTGGAAGTGTTTTTTTTTCTTTGAGCTTTTGGCCACATTTTAATCTTCAGTAAACATTTTCTCAAGAAAAAGTGAAAAGGAAAACACAAAGCAGAATTTGGCTATGCTTTTTTGTTGGGAGCACCTCTGTGACCTCAGGAGGCAGAAGTACAGAGTGGAGCAGTGGCTGTTTGGATGCTGGGTGCTGGGAGAGGCTCAGGCTGCAATGTGCAGTCAGCTGCTAGGGAGTGAGCAATGCAGCACATGCAGCCATCCCGAGATAACACACATTACAAATGGGGAAGGTATATGCCTGTGTTTCCAAAGTGAAGTACACAAACAGTCTGTGAGGCACTGGTGATTTCTGTTATGCTTATCGGGAGCTTGCTGGATTGTTTTTGGTTTTTTCGCAGTGGCATCCAATGGGAGGAAGGTAATAAGGTTGTAAGTATCTGAGACACAGCTGCTGTGCCAGTACTTAGCAAGGGGTGTGCTGGAAGAGACAGGCCTCCCACGTGGTCTTGGAGATGGCCTGCTTCAGAGTGGTCAGTTCTGAGATGCACGTGTGGTTTGTATGGTTCTCACTGGGTAAAGCAGCAGTGATTCCCATCATGGGGATGTCTGAGATTCCCCAGAGCAGGGCTGCAGCATTCAGCTCTCTGGACAGTAACTCCTGGGGCAGATGTGGGCAGGCCCTGCTCAGCTGGGTGGGTTGAAATGCTGCTGGCATCTATCAGAGCTTCCTCCTGATGTCCCAGCATGGGGTTTCCTTGTGCCCAGGCAGTCCTCCTCTCCACAAATGGGTTTGGAACCAAAGCTTTCCACTGGGGGAGGCAAAGCGGTGCCAGCCTTCACATCTCCATGTTAACTATTCAGAAAGCCTTGCTTAGCTCAGAGCAGATATGCCAGCTGTTCCCAGCGAAAATGTGGTCCCATCTTTTCCTCTTTCCCAGTAACTGTGCATTTTTTGTTTAAAAATTAAGTGCACAACATTCAGCAACTCTCTTCAACTAGGCTTGAGTTAATCAAGCTGACTTTATTAAGATCTTTGCAACCAAATGAGCTGATTACCAGCAGGAAGAAACTTAGTTCATTATCTGATTCTAAAAGCTTGAATAATTTCAGCCATTGACTTTATTGTCAGGCAAAAACTATTTCAATTATTATTTCTAATAACTTTAGAGGACATCTTTAAAGTTCTTTACTATGACTCCTACTTCAAATGCTACTGCAGAGATGAAAGGAACAAGCTTAACCCAATGAATAACTGATAAACCAGAAATATCACTGCCTTGCCTCGGAACATCACAGATCAGAGCTTGTCCCTTGAATATAATCATTGTGTATGCTATCTCTGGCCTTTATTGGAAGCGAAGCTCTTTTATGATATTCTGTCATTTATGACAGTTCCTCCAGAGAGTTCATTAGGATGAACATTAATGTGGCTGAGTCTGGGAAACTGCTTTTCCTGACATAATGCCAACATATATTACAATACCGTGCCAATGCAGCAGGGAAGCTTTATGGTTGTTTAATGCCTGTGTGTGTGTGTTGCAAATTGCATCACTTTTTAACTCTCTGTAAAGCAGTATCTTTTTTTTCTTTCTGAATTGTCACTGCTATAAATATATGTAATAGGGCCTGAACAGCTGTTTTGTTCAGCAGTTATCTATGATGATTATGTATTCTTGGGTTGGTTTTCAACTCTGGAGAGCTGCAATTAATCTATACTGTGCTTCAAACCATCAGAGCAGGCAGTTGGATTTCCCCTTCTCGTTATTAGTATTTCTTAGGCTTCTGTATACATAAAAATCTGTATTAGAAACCTCCTGCATTATGTAGTGTTAGTAACTTCAAGTCCCCAGACAGGTCAGTTGCTGAGTGCAGGGCAGTGTGCAAGGCAGTAGTGTTGGTCTACATAGTGCAGGGTACGTGTAATAAACAAACATCTATTGTTGCTGTCAGAGGATTTCATGTATCTTATGAAGTAAAGCATAGTTGAACATGTTTGCTGCCTCAGGAAATGGATTTCCCCTGCTCTCTCTGTCAGTTCTCTGGGCAGTTGCTCCAGAGAGCTGCAGAACCCATATGGGCATTGGTCTCTGCAGCTGCTGTGCCAAATGGGACAAGGTCCCTCCCGTCATCCTTTGTCCTTAGCAGTGAGAAGGGCTGCAGCTTTGCGTGGGTTCGTTCTGCTGTGAAGTGGCACAGAGAGGATCTAGGTGGCTGGAGCAGCTGCCATTGTAAGCCAGGGTCGTGCTTCGCTCCCTGGTTTGCTATGCAGGGAGGCACTGGAGGAGGATGGCTGTCCCTGCAGGCTGAGACCCACTCAGCACCACCACCTTCAGTTGTGGAGCTACTGGTCTGCTATGAGGCTGTGAGCTCAGCCTGGCACACAGCATCTGCTGCTGTGTGCTTCCTTTAGCAAGGGGTGCTGCAACCGGAGCCTGCCACGTGCTTCCCCCCATTGCCCCGCTCTCCTTCCTTGGTCAGTTCCCAGGTATGAGATCCGTGCAATTATGTTTTTAATTGTTTCCAGTTTCATCTTAGCCCCCCTGTGCCTGTTGCACAGCACTGCTGTGGGAGGCAGCCAGGCTGTGACTGCCAATAACTGGGGAGTTTGGTGTGTTCTCAGTTCTGTACAGGTGGTTGTTTCCCTGAATGGCCTGGGTTGAGCATCGTGAGCAGCTGCTGGGTGCACTGACGTGGCAGCACCAGTTGATGGTGATTTCAGGATGTGATGGGAAGCTCAGTCCACTTCTAAAAACACTGGAACAGAGTTGGCTTTGTGGGGGCTTGGCAGGCATGAGGTTTTGTTCTGAACTGGAACACAGTAAAAGAGGAATCAAGCTTACAGGGCTATTAACATTTCTAAATGGCTTGGCTTTGCTGCACACAAGTCATTCTGCTCAATAAAATCAGAGCTTCCTTCAATTGTATTTCACGTGAATATTGATATATCAAAAGAACAGAGTTCTGTTCAGTGCCATGCTGTGTTCTCCAATGATGTGAATGATAAATAACAGCATAATAAATTTCAAAACAAGGGACTGTTTCAAAGCCAGCCCCATCCCCCAGTCCTGTGCTTCAATAAATCCAAAGCAGTACAAGTGGACAGATTGAAGGCTTTCTATTTCCAGCCTCTTCAAAATACAGTTATTAGTTTCAGCACTGGCAACAGAGTTTTGTTTCCAGCCAGACAGTGCTTTGCAAGAGTAGAAACATCAGTTTTGTTATTCTGATCAGCTGCACGTGGGGTCTCTGTGCTGGCAGCAATGGGCTCACAGCCCAGTTGGGTGGGAGCAGTGCCCATGGGGTGCTGTGTTGGGTGCAGCAGTGTTTGGGGCTATGGTGCAGCACAGGGGCCATCCCTCATCCTGGGGGCTGCAGCCTTCAGTGCCAGTGTGCTGCCAGGCCCGTGGTGCTGGAAGGAGGGAGAGAAGAGAATCACAGAACTTCATCAGTTAAATGGTGAAAGCCTCCATTTACTGACTGCATTCATTCTGCCAAGAGCCTCCCCTTCTTCCCCTGAGCACTCTGGCAAGTGAAACTCCTGCAAATAAAGCAGGGGATCTACTGAATGCACAGCTGTGCATGATGTAGTGGTGCTGGAGCCTCCTGCATGGCTCACCATGAGTGTGCAGCCCTATGAGTGCTAGCACCCCATTGTGGGTGGGGAGTTCTGTGTGCTGCTGCTTTTTGGTGCGATTTGGGCATCGGACTCTGCCAGGAATTAAAGGCTGATTGTCAGGAAATTGTCAGCAGGTACTGTGCCCAGCAGAGATCCATTCGTGTGTTTGTATGGTTAAAGTGGAGTGTTGGTGAGCGGGCTGACTTTAGAGGGCGGTGTGGATAAATAATGGCAGTTGGCTTTCCTTGGGTTCATGTACTGCACCCATAAGTCACAGCAATTTGGTGCTGGAGAAGATAGCTTGGGGAGGAAAACCCAGAACCCGAATTCTGAGCAAAAGCATTTTGTGTCTCCAGACTGGATGTTGTGGAGGAGAAAGGCAGAGCTGAGATGTGCCTGTCCTGGGGGAGAGAGCACATGGAAAATGGTTACAGCCTGCAGTGGTATCTACTGCATTAATAGAATGTTGTGCAATGTCACCCGAGTTAAAATCAAGGTTGTAATTAGTAGGTGGTTCTTCCTGCTCCTACAATGCAGAATAATTCTTCTTTGTCACCCCACAAATAGTAATTAAAGAGAAATACTATGTAGCTGCACCTGTTTTTCATTACATGGTTGCCACAGTGAGTAAACCAAATCTTTTATTGATGAGAACAGCCACAAGTTTCAAAACTGAGTGAAGAGCACGAAAAGCCCTCGGAGGCTCCCAGAGACATGCAGGAAATCTGGAATTATGACAGCATATGGTGGCACATACCGATCAGTGCCAGCTTCCCCTCCTCCCCCCCAGCTCCTGGTGGGCTTTCAGCTTCTGAGTGCTCTCACCCTGATTATTCTTTCTTCTTCATCCTTACGTAAATCTTTGGTGACAGGGATCTACGCAGCACTGCACAAATACTGCTGCACACCTTCCCTTATTTTCATAGCCTGCCGTAGCAGATGAGGCGGCTGGGCTGAGAATAGTTGGTGGCTGTCGGGCGCGAGAGGGACCGACGAGAACAGCTTTGCTTACGGGAGGGCGGTGGGAGGTGGTGCGGGAAGTGAGGAAGGGGCTGAGGATGCTGCTGCCCCCTGCGGAGCGGACGGGCGCCGTGCAGGAGGGAATCTCGGCGCCGCGCTGTCCGAGGGCCCGGCGAGCCGCGCTGTCCGAGGGCCCGGCGAGCCGCGCTGCGGTCCCTCGCTGCTCTCCCGTGTCGCAGCCGCACGGCGGGTTGCTCCGCTCCCCGCGTGGCAGCCGAGCGGTGCGGAGGCTCCGTTGCCGGCTCCGCCGCGATGTTAACGCAGCGCAGAGTGGGGCAGCTCCGCGTGTGGAGCGCCGGTGCTGCTGAATAACGGGTCTGTGGCGAGCGCGGGGTTACGCATCAGCGCGTCTTTGTGCAGGAGGTGAGACCCGGGTGGTGGCAGCAGCAGAGCCTGGTGAGGACCGCTCACAAAGTGCCTGAGATGCGACCGCAGAGCTCGGCCCAGCAGAGCCGCTGTGCCTGCGGGGGCGCATCCTGGGACGGGTCGGCGGTGCCGATGCTCCGTAGCAGTCCTGTCCTCCGTAGCAGCAGGGGAGGCAGACGGTCCTGCTCCGTGAGCGCGCCCCTGGGTCGCCGCATTAACCGCATCGCTGTGCTTCTGCAAAGCCATTGCTGTGCTGCTGATCGTAGCAGTGTTTACACCTGGTGTTACGGCTGAGACCTGGAGTCAGGCTGTGTTTGTGTGCGTCTGGCTGAGATATTTATGCTGTTTGCCAAGTTCTCCGAGTGGAAGGACATATGCTGTCACTTGTTGGCCATTATTTATTGCCGTTCTCTTTTTATAGGTGCATGAATATTTATTGACATTGATTAATATTTATTTCTCATAAATAATACATCACTGAGAATAATGCAGAAATACACCAAATGTGTGCAACAAACGTGGCAGTGGTGGCTGCTTGGAGTAATGGGGAGATCTGGGGCTATGAGTGCCACAGTTGGAAGTGCTGCTACCAGCCACTGCCCTGTTGCAGTGCTTGCTGTTGGCTGGTTTTTGCTCAGTAGGACCTGGAAAGCCTATCAGGTCTCATGGGCTCATTGTACTGATTGTAGTGCAGGTAAACAGTGCAAAAACTGAACCCTGAGAGAACCCACAATCCTGGGATCAGTCAGCACAGATGAAAGGGAAGAAGGAAACCAACATCAAAGGCGAGCACAGCTCCTCTGTGGGCAAAGTAGGTCATTGTGAGGCAGCAAAGAGCTGAAACAAAAGAAAACAGAGAGAGAAGAAAAAAGGGATGGATTGCATCACTGCATTGCAGGAAGGATGGGGCAGGACAGCCCTGTTGGTGCACCAAGGGGCAGTGCTGGGGGGTCTGCGCTGCGGTGAGGCTGCAGGGTGGCTGCAGTGCCCTCAGCGCTCCCTGTCTGGTGTGGAAGGCTCTGAGGGTCACAGCATAGGGACAAATGAGTGAGGGAAGTTTGGATGCATTTTCCCAGTCGTTACTTAGGAGCAGCAGTCTGCAGAGCAAAGCTGAAAATCAGTCAATGTTGATTTTGTTTTGCAGTGTCTACGGCTCCATTCTTCCTTGTTAGCTTAAGTATTTTTTCTGCAAGAAAATTGGCAGAATTGCTGGTCTTCCTGGGTTATTTCTTGCTTTGCAAATTTATATTGTTCTATCTTATCTGAGTGGAAATTTCATTAGGGAAATTGTGAGGGTTTTTCTTTTAATTAACAGAGGTATAATGCTTATTAGGTCAGACTTCAGCTGCCAATTCCCAGGGTCACTGTGGCATCTGTTTAATTACAAATTTACCTGCACAGCCGGAGATGGGCGCCTTTGGGGGCGGGCGCTGCATGGAGGGCTCAGCCCAGGAGCTGTTCCTGGGGACTCTCCTCCTCTCCTGAGGGGTTTCAAAAGCCTGGAGAGGCACGAAACCATTCAGAGTCTCATAAGAAGAGGCGAGAAAGGTGGAGAAAATGTGCTGTTATAAAGGACTCAGACCTTCATGTACGTTTGGACTGTGCCGTACCATTGGCTGTTCCTGTTAATGTGCTTCTCTGCTAATGGCCCTGAGCAAAATACGTTCCCAGAGTAGTTTACAACAAGAATTAGTGCTATCTCTGCCCCATTGCTCCTCTCCCATCGATGATTAAAAGGGAGAAATGCAGAAATCCATTTCTGGGAGGGCTTTTTTCCCTCGTCCACTGATCATTCTCTTCCCTTATAAAGAATAAAGCGATTAAAGATCATGGAAATTGCCAGTTTCTGGGAAGTCTGCTTTATTTGCTTGTAATTTCAGAAGGTGATTTGTGTTTGCAAAAGGAAAAGTGTTCAGAATTTAAAATGTCACCTGGAGCCCCTGCAGAAGTTTGCTCACCTGCCAGTTCTGTGAGCACGGAGGTCCTTTACCCCCGGGAGGCCGTGTGATTCTAGCTCTTGTCAGCATGGCTGGTGTGGGGTGCGGGGGGGCAGCACCGGCAGCGTCACACCTCACCTGCTGCACTGAGGGAGTCTGGTGAGGAACCTGGTGCGCACAGCTTGGTGGCAGCGGCTGCCTGAAGGTGTGTGCAGGGAGGGGCGTCTGAGCCGTGCGGTGCTGGGCCACATCTTGCAGAGGGACCCAAACAGAACCAACACATCGGGGCTTTTCTTCAGCCCTCCTCACAGTGACAAGCAGCACTGAGTGGCATCGCAGCAAATGTCTGCAAGGACTCTGGTAACAGATGTGCTGAGGCTGGGAGAAACTTATTTTAGATAAGGCAAATAATCTTTTCAATTATCTTTTGCTGAAAATGTTGTATTTTTGTAGGCATTCAAGAACATTGTGGCACAAAACGCTGCCCTAATTACCATTATCTCTTCTATTATGTTTGCAGAAATATTTCTCGGGGTTGTCCCACGGGCGCCCGCGCTGCTGGGGCTGAACTCCTTCAGACAGCTGTGCCGCACAGTTTGCTCTGCGCACTGCAGGGGGGCGGCGCCCCCAGGGCCCAGCCGTGTCTGTGTCGCACACCTGGGCTGCGGCTCCGCTCCCGCCCTGCCAGCTGTGTGCTCGCATCCTGCCGAGCGGCTGGGCTGGAGCCTGGATTTGCACCTCCTGCAGCAGCCACGTGCGCAGCTAAAAAGGCTGCGTGCGCGGCATTGTGCGATCTCGATGAGAGGCTGATTTGATAAGAATTCCATTTAAACTCCTGTTTGTGCTGATGAGCCGGGATGTTGTCGGTGCCGCAAATGTTCTGTGGTGCGGGCGCCCTTAGGAGTGATGCTGCATGGCCTGTGGGCTGGAGGTGGGGATGTCGGTGCGTGGTGCAGCTGGCCGTGCCCTGTCCTGTCCCGATGGGGCTGATGGTGGTCGGTGCCCATTGCTGGGCTGCTGCACCCTGCGTGTCGCAGGGCCTGTGCTGAATTGCTTGGAGTTTTTTCCTTGGAAAAAATCAAACGTGCTCTGAAAGTAATGGCATTCTCTGCAAAACTGAACTACAAAATAAAAGGCGGCCTTATCTGACTTAATTTCCTTTTGCTTTGATAGGTTTTGCAGTAAATTACTTATTTAGTGGATAGCATGAAACATCACACGGTGATATTTCAGACATTCAAATGCCTTGATCACTTAATACTATTTTCCTTTTTTTATTATGCTATAGGCAGAACTTTAATTATAATATTTATGCAAATTCTGTTTGTATAATCATCTTTGAAAGATGGTGTGGATCAAATTTTCCAGCCGATTTATCTAAATACGAGCTTTAAACTTCCCTTTTATCACTGCCTCGAACGCGCACTCCCTCACTTTGTCCTCTCAGGCATTTTCTGCAGGCACTTTGTGGTGTTGGCTGTGGCCTCCAGTGAGAACGGCGTGCTTTGGCTGGGCGCTCAGCGCCTTTCCCCGCTCCTCCACCTGCTGACAGCACCGCGTGTGAATCCTCTGTGCCGCGTCGGTGTTCATTAGCAAATAACTCCAGGGTTGTCTAAATGAGAAAGGCAATTAGGCGGATCTGTGGAAGACAAAGCGCGTATTGATGAATGTAATGATGACATGTGCGGAATAATTTTGGACTCAAAGTAAAAATCAAAAGAAAAAAGAAAGCAGGTGTCTTCCAATTAGGGCATAAATCAACAATTACGAGCGCTCTGACTGCTGTCGAAATGCGCTCTGTGCGTAGCGCTCCGAAGGAAGGAAGCCACCAATACTTTATATAATTAAAGGAAATTATGTATCCAATACCTTTTAATATGATTAACAGCTATAGGGAGAAGCTGTCTAAGTGCAGCAGTTAAGGGGAATATTAGAGTGCCATTTACATGGAGTTAAACAAGCGGGGCCGTGTGCCCAGCTGTGGGCTGGGAGAGTCTGCATGGGGGTGAGAGCAAACCCTGTGTTTGGGTAACGGATGGGAGGTGCGAGGCTGCCGGCACTGCGGCGGTGTCTGTCTGTTTGGTGTTCCCTGGGGTCAGCACTGGGCTCGAGTGGACCCTCAGCACAGCGCAAAGATGCCAGGCTGCACAAGAGGGATGTTATTCTGCGATTAAAAAAAATAGATACACTCCTAAATGCATTATGCAAAAGAGAAAAATTAACGTGGGGCTGAGCTTTTCACGAGTTCACACCTCAGTCATCTGCACTCATTTTGGAAGCAGTGGAACAGAATGGGCTGTGCAGGGCAGCACTGGTGAGCTGCAACCTGGGGCCCTGCAAGCAGGGAGAGGCGCGTGGCTGGCAGCAGGGCTGCCTGCAGCACTCAGTGGGAGGGGGACAGCAGCTGCTCCAGGCCCTGCTGGGCACGGCTGGTCCCCCAGCTCAGCCCTGGTGCCCTGCACAGCTGCAGGGAAGTGCTGCAGTGGTCGGAGGCCCTGGAGGTCACGTATGTATTGGCATCACGGCAGCCTGCTGGGGACAGCCTTTCCCTGTAGCACAGCTGTGTTCTGTATGGCTCTGGCTGCAGTGGGCAGCTAGAGGAGCATCTCGCATGTGGAGATGCTGTGCCAGTTCTAAGTGGCGTTGGTACAGCAGGAGATCCTGGATTCAACAGAATGCCAAAAAAAAAAAAGAAAGAAAGTTTTCAGGGCACTGTGAAGGGATGGTGGCAGGCCTGGCTCCAGCTGCACACAGACCAATGCTGCAGGCACGTGGAAAATGCAGCTCAGGGATGAGCTGTGCTGGCAGCAGCATAGGCTGTGCGTGGAACGATGCCTGTGGGGCACAGAGCTGCACCAGTGCTGGCACAGCCCCACGGTGCCAGCCTGCACAATGCCGGCTGCCAGTCCCCAGCACAGCCCAGCTGAGTTTTCCTTCTGGTCCACTTCCCTCTCTCTGGAGCAGTGTGAGTGCTCACTGCATCTGTAGAATAACATGGGAGGGTGGGAAAACATGGGGAGGAACACAGCTGCTGTAATCTTTCAGACGTCTCTGGTTCCTCTGATGTGTCTTAAAGCACTGTGTCTGCTTAATGAGGGTTTGGATCCATCCCACTAAATTACCTTAGCAAACCCCCGCTAGAATGTAGTCTGAGAAGATGGAAATCAATGCCTGGATGGTGGAACTCGCCTGCTCCTCTTATTTCAGGCAGTTAAATGACTGAGTAATAGATCCATAAATGAACATCTTATTAGCCTAATCCTGAATGGAAGAATACACAGATCAGCCATTTGTTCCATGGGTATCACTTACACCAGCCATCCATCTTAGTCACAGGAATGCCACGTTCAATTTGCCGGTGCCGAGATGAGAGCTCCCTGAGAGGGATGAGCAGGAAGGGCAGCCTGAAGCTCTCCTGCTGCAGCCAAGCAGAGCTCTGCAGGGCAGCGGTGCACGCAGGGACACGGCCCAGGGCTCACGCTGGTGCCGATCCTCAGCCCGAGGCTGCCATGCTGGCCCGGCTCCATGCACTCCCTTCCATGAGCACCTGCCCAGGGAAATGAAAATCACGGGCAGTCCTTAGCAAGTGTTAATGCAGCGCCTTGGCTCGATGGTACCCGGTGGCACTGGGCTCCCTCACGCTGTCCTGGTGACGAATGTGGCTGCAGCACTGCAGGTCAGCTGAGCAGCGCGCCCTGACGTTGTGCTGAATGTCACTTTGACTTCAGGATGAAGCAGTGGGCAGAGTGGTCCTGCATTGCTGCAGGAGATGCTGGGTGCTGTGCTCCCAAGTGCCGTCCTGAGGGTGCTGCGCTTCCTGCCGCGTGGTCTGGGATGGGTGCAATGGGGAGAGCGGCAGCTGCACAGAGTGGCTGTGTGCTGTGGGGCTTCTGCGTGTTCAGTGTTTCAGAAACACCCTGCTGCCTCTGCAGCGCCAGGCACCGCGCTCTGCGCACCCCTGTGCTCCCACATCCCTGTGCTCCTGTACCCCTGCGCTTTGCACTGCCCTCTGTCCCTTCTTGGCATGCAGGCTCTGTCCTGTTTCAGCTCCGCATACAGCACAGCTCCTTAATGTCACAGCTGTGTGATTTAGGCTTTTGATCAGGAGAATATAGTGATCCGGAGCACTTTTAATGAACTGTGTATTTATCTAGGGAGTCATACCGCTTTCATCCTCAACATAGCTAATAACCATAGCTCAAAAGGGGCCACTGGCTCTGCATCTCATTTTCAACTTCTGCCTTTTAAAGGAGATAATGATGGAATGAAGGTGGCACTGGAGAACAGCTCTGCTCCCAGCGCTGTCCACAGGACAGGGAGGGGGCTGTGTGCCCAACCCGTGTCCAGAGCCCTGGGGCTGCCCGCAGTGCTGTGACAGCCAGGGGTGCTCCCAGTGCACGCTGCAGAGGAGCTGCCGGGGCGGAGGGGAAGGGAATGCTGCTCGAGGAAACGGGGGGGCTGGGCTGTGTCTGAGCTGTGCGTGGGGCTGTGCGCAGGGCTGCTCCTGGAGTTACTTCTCCCATAACCAAAAGTAGTTGAACTGCAAAGTAAGTGGTAATTCTGAGGTTTCCGGATTGTGCTGCAGAAGCTATGTATGTAAACAAATCTTAAATATTCTTCTTTTCTCTTTTTCTGTGGTAATAAGCATTCTGTGTCAATTGGAGAGCAGATACACAATCAGCTGGGACTTGACAGAGGGAAAATCAGATGCAGGTTGTCAACAGTTCAAAGTAGCAGAGAGCATTCAGCAGTGCATCGTGGTTTGTGTGGCAGAACTAATGTAATTGACAGCGTAATGCAGACGGTGTTATTACCAGTTCTGATCCAGTGGTGCTAATTACAGAGCAGTGTTAACCTGGAAATGCAGTTTTAGCATGGCCCACATAGCATGAGGAGCTGAAACAGTCCCATTAAAGAGGGAGACCACATCACAAGCCAAAGCGGAGCTGTGACCGCGGGGCACTGGGAGGCACTGGCAGCTGTAGCTGTGCTGCTCCTCCCTTTGCCCTGTGAAAGGATGCCCTTATATTTACAAAGCAGAAAAATGATTTTTAAAAGGTGAAAGTATTTCTAACTTTGATAGCGTGGCTAGCTCGGCTCAGCACAGCGTTACAGCTATCTCTCTCTGTGATAACTCAGAGAAACAATAAATGTCTCCTTACGGCAGACTGACATTCAGTATTGAAATTGGTCTCCTAATCTTTATGTGATTGCTTTCTCTGTGATAGAAATATTGCCTCTTGCAGAGTATTTATTGTCTGCTTCTTTCCAAAGTATTGACTTTATGTAACGGTTTGATATACATCAGATCCTTTATAGATTTAATAAACTCTTCTGGTCAGTCTTCTGTTGTAAACACATTGAGATTTATGGCCATCTTTGTGCAAAGCCCTTTTTTGCTCGAGTTCTCTCCTTGCAGCCACCGTGGTGGAGTGTGTGTCCGTCCCAGGGGCGCTGCCTGCTGCAGGCACTGCTGTGCTGCCGTGGGTCGGTGCCCATTGCTGCGTCCCGCTGTGCTGCAGGCTGTGGTGCTGCTGTGCTGTGAAGGTCCGTGCTCCCTCAGGGCAGTCCTGCAGTGCTGCACAGCTGAGTTATAAGAAGCAGTAGCTCTCTGTATGGGAATCAACTTCCCAGAAGTGGCCTTCAAGAAATCCAGCAAAGCTTTTAGAATTCACCCATTGAGTGCAAATGCTCTCTCCTTTATAATGCATTAACCTTCCTCTGGCAGCAGGAAGGCAGCTTTTCATCTCACTGCTGAGTTATTAAAAGAGCATGTGGTGAGAAGCTTTGGAGTGACATAGATCAATACAAATCATGGAACACCACAGACTCCTGTTCTCTTTGTGCAGGGATTACTGTTTATAAACGCACACTTTGTTTTGTCGAGCAGGAGCCAGCAGCTTGCACTGTGCGTGGTGCTGCACTTTGGGACCACTTCTGGGGCTTCCTCCAGGCAGAACGTCCCGGACCAGGGCTCTCGTAGAACCACAGAGCCGTGGAACTGAGCTAAAGGGGCCTTTAGCGGCCATCGAGTTCCACTGCCCCACAGTGCACAGCTCCATCAGCGCTCAGAGCCCCTCCAGCCTCACCTTGACTGTCTGCAGGGCGCCACCCACTCTCTGGGCAGCCTATGCCCACCACCCTTACCGTAAAGAACTTCCTTATATTCAATCTAAATCTCTCCTCTTTCAGTTTCAAACCATTTCCTCCTGTCCAGTGCTATTGTTCTGGGAGATGGAAGAGGGTGAGTTGAATTTCCATTCCCTTCTGATGGCTTCAACAGATGAAAAAATGTGTTTTGTTCAGCTCTGAATGGACTCGATTTTGTTGTTGTTGTTTTTGTTTTGTTGTTTTTGTTGTTGTTCCTTTTATTACAGCCCTTCGCATCCTGGCCCAGGTGAGAACACTGGTCTGTAGTTAAAGTCAGAAGGCTGTCTTCTGCCTGCAGGGCTTCTCTGCGCGTTGCTTGGCTCACGGACGAGTGATGCCATGTGGGGATGGAGCTGCGCCAAGCAGGGAAGAGCCTCGCAGGAGTGATAATGCAGGATTTGGGGGTGATGAAGAAACATCTGGGTCACGTTTTGGGGCAGGATGACAAATGCCAGCACTTCTGGCAGCTCCTTCCCCAAGCCTGGTCTTTGGGAATAAAGTATAGTTCAAACGAATGGCGGTAAGAACAGCCTCACAGCTCTGTGCTGAGGCTAGATCCTTCTGCCTGCATATATTATTCATTACAGCCTGTGTTCTATTTAAGTTTACATTTTAAGTGCTGTGGTTTTTACAGTCATCGCTGTGGGCTCTGCACGTTGCGCAGTGCTGCTGTCCACTGAGCCTGGGATGCTGCCTGGTGCTGCCCGGGCTGGCACAGCTCAGGGCACGGGCTGGCACCAGCGCTGGATGTGCTGCATGGTGCCGTGGGAAGGCGGCTGCCCGCACTTTGCCCACTCCATTGCAGGCAATATTGCACCTGGCTGGAGCCCCCCTCAAACACATCAGTAATGGCTTCCAGAATAATTACTGCTCCCAGCTGCCACGTTGGCTCCTGTTGTGGCACCAGCTTTGTCACCAGCAGAGCGCTGAGCGGAGCAGCACGTGGAGCTGCCATGTTGCAGCATTATTTCCTCTCCATTATTTCCCCCTCCTGATCTATCAAGAAATAACCACTTACAGCGACAGGGACGTATTGCGCTCATGGAGATGGCTTAGCTGGGACACAACCACTCATTTTTCCTTGCTGATATTTTATTAATATCCATTATTAACCTTGATTCTCCTTCCCCATAGTGCTTTATCATCCGCACTAATTAATTCTTCCTGCTGGATCTCAGGATGGGGTGGGTGATTCCTGTATCCAGGCTCATGCCTGCGCTGCTGCCTGGCAGCGGGGTGCTGCTGTGTCCCTTAGGGCTGAGCAAACAGGGCATCGGGCTTTGATGCCCTAAGAAATGCTGGGGCCGCTCTCCTGCTCCCCCAGATGCACAGCTCCTGCATGCAGCCCACAGGCCAGTGCCTGGGGAGGGATGGGAGCCCACAGCTGGGAACCCCCAGGCTGCTGCTGAAGCTGGTGCTGCATGCGGCCTGCGGTGCTTTGCAGACATCTCTGCGCTCTTCGTTCTGAACCAGGCTGTGGCTTGTCTTTGTAGATGCCTCCAATACGTTAATACAAATGGTGTAGTAGTAGGAGATGTGTTGTAATACAACAGTGTGCTCTTAGTAATTCTCCTTCAGCAAGTGAATGCTTCCTTCCTCCTTTGTATTCATTGTGTCGGTGCTTAACTCTAGAAGTGTGTGTTATGCAGCATGCTGAATTCTGTGACAAATGGAAGAACCTGTGCAGGGGATAAGGATGTCCTCACCATGCTGGGGGGGCTTCTGCTGTGCTGTCCTGAACATGGGGTTCTGCATGTGCTCCAGGGGCAGCTCCATCAGAGGGTGTTTTCAGGAGAAACCGTGCCTGTCCAACAGTGATGAGATTCTCAGCTGTTTTGCTTGCAGTCAGCGAGGTTTTGCACGAGAACAGAGTGCATTCCTCCGCCTGCAGACACAGGGTGAGTTCCAGCTGGATGCTGGAGGTGGGAATTGTGTTGGTTCTGAGTACAGGTGTGGGTTTGGTGCCTGTGTGTCTGCACATTTTGCCTCGTGGCAGCAGTGGGGCAGTGGCCCAGCAGTTCCTGCAGAGCACTCTCGGGGCTGTGCTGATGTTCTGCAGTGCCAGGAAGGGCAGAGCAGTGGATCCATGGCCATGGTCGGTTTTACTGTGCACTGTCACTGTTCAGGTATTTCTGCTAAATATGCAGCTATGCTAAAGGAGGTGTTTATTGCTATTTGTAATGACAGATTTATCTTACTGATTTTTCCAACACATTTCTCTAGAGGAAATTAGGTGACTGCTCAGTTTAAGCTGTGCCAAGGAGAAACTGTTTCCCTAAGTACCTAACAGCTCGTCCAGAGAGGTGAGGAACAGCTTGGGTGGGCTGCCTGCAGGGACCTGCAGTTCTTGGTGCTGCTGCGCCCCTCCAGGAGGAGCTGGGCAATAAGGACTGGGAGAGAACTTCAGCTATGTAGAAGTCTTGCTTGAGGAACAAGATGAGGCACTCCTTAAAACACCTCAGAATAGGCAAATGGGTTCAAAGTTTGGGTTGTGCCAGCAGTAAAACCTGTACTAGTTTACAGCAGGGCTGGATGCTGGAGCAGCTGGCAAGGTAATGGAAAAGTTCCTATCAGCTTCTGCTTAAGTTGTAGGGGGAAACAGGGAAATTGTATCCTGGTTGATCAGAAGTGATGCAGGAGGAACAGCAGCTGGTGAGCAGGGTAGGAGTGCAGGGATCCTTCCCAGCCCCAGGAGCTGCTCCTGGCGGTGCTGTCCCTGCTTTGCTGCTCGGTGCTGTTGGCAGGGACTTGCTGCACAGTGGCAGTGAGAAGCACACCTACTGGCCTGCCTTCCCACTGCTGTCTCCGTTTCCAGCCCTTCCTCCCATTGCTGTCTCCATTAACAATTCTATCTACTTTCAGAGCAAACTCTGAACTCACGGCTAAGCAAATAAATGATGTCTCACTGCGGGAACCCTCTGAGCCGATCTCCCTGTGCTGGGAAGGGGTTCTCTGTGTCTCTCCTGACATGCTGGGTTATTTTTAGCCGTAATTAAAATCCCAACATAGAGTGTCACAGAATCCATTCTGTTAACTGATGTGCCAGCACATTTTTTATTAAATAGCCTATAAAAAGTTTTTAATTTTTAGTACTTGGAGTCTTTGAGGGGAGAGCACCCTAACGCTGATGCCTGATGACAGGTAGTCAATGAACTGGGAGCAAAATGCGGTGGTGGTTTTGTCTGTCTGCAGCTCCAACTGGCACTAAATTACAGAATTAATAGGCTTTTAAAGGAGACTGACACATAGGAGCTGGGGAAAAGACAATTAGATGTGGAAAGCCACTTTTCTCACCACATTTAATTTTAACTGGAGGCTTTGAGACTCAATAAATCTTTTCCTTATTTCATCCTCAGTTTTTCCACAGGTAGTCAGGCCTTTCAGGGAAACACCAGGAAAGTAGTACATAGAAGTGACTCCACCTGTCCTCCTGCTGTTTGCAGCCCTTTTTCCCCTCCCCTGTGAGCAGTGGTGCATTCCCATTGCCCTCTGCGTGCTGTGCAGGGCAGGATGTGGCTGCGGGCTGCACCCTCCAAGGGCTGCCCAAGCTGTGGGCTGTGGGCTGCTCTGCGAGCCGGGAGGCATCAGCGTGTGCAGTGAGCACTGGCAGCAAATCCCACACACACTGCTGGGGATGGTGCATTCTTTGCATCATTTCTCAGCAGTACAGGAGGAATTTGCTTGAGAAAATGCTGGAATAACAAACAGCCCCTTCCTGTGCTGTGTTTGTGGTCCTGTTGTTCTGAATTCAGCTTCCATCCAGCTAAGCATTTTCCTGCGTGAGTCACTGAGGATATGATTAAATTTTAAGTGGTGGCAGAAGAAGTAAATTTAGAAGTTCTGGGAGAGATGCCCAAAGGCGTCTGCGTGGAGCCGGCACCCATCGCAGCCTGATGGGCTGCCAGTGTGAGGCCAGCACCCAGCTTGGCCTTCTGTCTGCAGACGTACAGGAGGATGGAAAACTGAATCACGGCCGTGGGATTCCGCGCTGTGCTGTAGGCAGTGCTCTCAGCAGAGATGGTGACCATTTACCACTGACGCACTTCAGATCCTTTGGAAGACTTTTTTCACCATTTTCATTAATTATTCTTAAAATAAAGTGCTTCCATGCAACATTAATTCAGGAGCAGAAAATGTAAGTTCCATCCTATTCTCTAAGGTTGGTTTTCACGATGAATTAATGGGAGTTAATTTAGCACTGCACAACAAACAGAACTGCTGAAGAATACAAAGTAGCGGCTGCTTCCCTACTTGTTCCTCCTCTCATTAGTGCCCCTTTTTGGTTTTAATTCTGCGTGATAGAAGAGGTCTTTGTCAGGCAAGAGGTGAATTTGCTGAAAACACAGCTATAAGGGACACATATAAGGGCATTCCTGCTATTGTGAGGGCCAACATGAGTGCAGACGCACAGCTCTGCCAGCAGCCCATGGCCGTGCGCGGGGCAGTGGCTGCGCTCTGTGCCATCTCTTCTGCACACCGTGTGCCTTGTCCAGGTCTGGGGGAGAAACTGCAGAGAAAATCCCATTGAGCAATTAAGGAATCAGTGCACCGCTGTGATTAGTTCTGTGCTCACAGGTTGGATGCTGTGTGTGGGGCATTGCTGTTCTGTACCTGGCACGGCAGTGCGAGGCTGTGTTCTGCCCAAAGAATCACACCTCCCGTTAATCCATGTTTTACTGAAAGTTTAAATAACAGGCAGGCAAAATTTGATCAATTAGCAGTGTGATTCCAAGGAGGTGTCATGGCAGAATTAAATCTTAGACACTCTTAATGCTTCTGGGTGCTCCCATGGCACCTCAGGCACCTCCTGGTTTCATAGCACGGAGCTTCAGTGTCTGCATGCACAGCATCAGGGCTTCCCTGCCCATGTCAGCGCAGGGTGCGGAGCTTTCATTTCTTTTAAAGGTTCTTAAGAAATTATCAAAAATTAAAATACATTTTTGACACAGCTGTCGCCAGAGCCCACTACAGAGAGGAGGGTTTGTATGGCACACAGCAGGTTGATGTGCCCGTTTCCAGAGGCAGACAGCTGGGACGTGGCTGGGGCTCCCAGTGCAGGGATGGGGTCTGCAGAGGAGACAACCATAGCGATGTGGTTGATAGCGATGACGGATGATAGGAACCATAGGGTTCCTGCAGCCCCTGCTACCCCGGCCCTGTGCCCACCCTGTGCCCACTGGGGGTGTGCTGGGGGCTGTGACCCAACGGCTGCTGTGAGTCCCTGGGTGCTGAGATGTCAGTGTGACAGCGTTAATGCAAGAGAACACAGCTCTGTACTCCAGGTATCCTTAACCTAATAAATAGTTTCAGTTAATGGACAGCAAAAGGAAGGACGCTCTTTAAATCTGATTTTATGAGCCTTCCACTTATTTACTGTGCCCATTAGGTCAGAAGTTGGGTAATGGTGACTATCCATTAGTGCATTAGCTCAGAGATGAGGGAGCTGAATTTTAAATTTAAAAAAAAAGTGGGAAGAAAGCCCAGAGCCCAGCCCATGCACTAAGCCTTCTGCTCCTCATCAGCTGCCAGCTCCCACCACCGGGGGGCTGCATCCTGGCATGGCACTGAGCCCAGGGCTGCACCTGCCCTGTGGGGTGGCACTGAGCGAAGGGTTGGCGCTGGGCTGGAGGGCATTTGTAAACCAAGCTCTATCGCATGGATAATCCTTCTTTTACTGATTTCCTTTTAAATTTTTACTGTACCCAGGCAAATTATTTTTTAAATCTCTTTTTCTAATTTCCTAGATTCCCTGGGATTATTTACACACCCCAGAAAGAGCTGTTTACTGTTCCAAGTAATTCAGTGAACACTCACTTACTTGGAGTTAATACGCAGCTCCGTTCCAAGTGCTGGCAATTTGCTGATAATTGGAACGTTGGCATACCCTGGAAAATCTCCATCTCACAAGGTAGTTTATGGAGTCGTATTATGCAGCATAAAAGCCAAATTTCATCGTTTACATGCGAGCAAGGAAACTTGTTCATTAGCGACTAGCAGGCTGTTGGGATGCAGGAGGGCTGCCGGGATTTGGAAGGGTTGCTCTGGAGGCGAAGCCCTCTGTGCACAAAGAACCACGTGGAGCTCTGCTCTGTCCTCGTGGGCTGCAGCTGAGCTGTGTGCAGAGCTGTGCATCTCAGCGGGCAGGGAGTGGTGGCTGACAGTGGTTTCAATCTCCTCTACAGACAGATTTCAGTTTCAATTTGCTAGGCGTGCCCTCTCTGCAGACAAGCAGTCAGTGTAATAGAGACCTTCCTCTGATGCTAATGGAAGGTGATACGTAGAAACGAAATCCACTTTCTCTGCTTGTGCTGTCTGCTCGCTGTCCTCGTGTGAGTCCCATTACAGGGGTCACTTCGATGCTGGAAAGCACCAGGGGTTTCCGGACAGTGAGAATGGCTCTGCTGCGGGCTGAGGGTCTGGGATGGTGTGCAACAGGCAGGGGGCTCAGGGCAGTGGGAGTGGTGAGCCCTCACTGCAGCTCCTCCTGCTTCTTTCACCTCTCCTCCTCTTTTTTTCCTAACTGAATTTCCTGGGATTAATGTTTGAAGAGCACTCATCCTATAAATCTCTCTCTGAGGCTTTCTCAGAACAAACAGCAGAGAACAAGGCATCTGTCTGACACTGACAGAGCTCCAACCTGTGCATCAGGCAGGGAGTGCTGTCAGTGCAGCCCCACGTGCTGCCGGCACTGCGCCGGGAGCTGCCTCCGCGCTCATGTGCAAGGAGGAAGTCATTGAGATTAATTGCAGAACGGCATGTGCAATGTGGTAAACAGTTATTTGGAAATGATTGTTTGTGTTTAATTATGACATATGCGTGTGTTTAACAGTCATACATTTTTCATCAGACTGTACACGCAGATGCAGGCAGTGCAGCACAGTGATGGGACGCAGCGGTTTGGGTCGGTCTGGTCCTGCAGCACAGCTCTGCCACTCCTCAGCCGTATGGTGGCACAGAGCCCAGCACTGCCCTCGCCACACAGCCCTTGGGCACGGAACTCAGAGTTCACAGATTTGCAGCAGAACAGGAATTTTTTCTTCTGTATGAAAGGGGCTTTCCAACCAATGGAGCTGGTCTTAGTGCTGTGGTCAACTCGTGGGTTCTTAAGTGCATGCTGAAACCCAGCATGTTTCCAGCAATGTCCCGTCAGTGCTTTTCCAGCTCTCTCCGTTTTCTCTTCTGTTTCTCCTCCTTCCCCCATTCCTCTTTCCCCAGCACACGTGTACAAGTGCGTGTTGTGCTGGTGAAAGAAGAAAATGAAAAATAAAAGTGCAAGGAGGCGGGGAGGATGGGCTGGAGAGACAAAATTAGAGGGAAGGCACAGATAAAGAGGCAATTTAATCAGAACAGAAAATTCCCATGGTAAAAAAGGGGAAGCGCAGTTGCTGGGAGGTGGAGGCAGAGCCCTGGTTTCACTGCTCGTTGGAGCACAGGAGCTGTGTTCCCACTGCTGATGCCTGGTGCGGTGGTGGGAGATGAGCATCGCTGTCTGTGTTGCTGAACCAATCCCTCCTGGGACCAAACACATCACTCAGAGAGTTTCGTAATGTTTAATTTTGCATTAGGCACAGAATGCGCTGTTTCTGTGTTGTGTAATCACAAGCTCAGGCTGCCTACGTGCTGCTGAGCGATGACATTTTTCTCCTTTTCTCCATCTGCAAAGCTGCAAAGAATGCTCCATTTCTGGTGAAATAATATATATATATTATATATATATAATAAATGCAAAAAAAAAAAGCAAAATGGCTTTTTGACCCAGAAGCCAAAGCATAGGTTTAGAACAGAGGAATAACAATGTTCTTTTCAACTGGTCCTCTCAGATGGTCTTGTGTTGGTGCAGCTTTCTTCTGTGTACTGTGAAACATCCATGGGAGATGGGACGTGGCTCAGACAGGGCAGAGTGGTGCTGCTGTGTGTGCTCACACTGCAGCTCATGACTCCGGTGCACCGTGAGCACCGAGGGCTGCAGTTAATTAGAACAGGTAATGGCAGAAGACAGCCTGGCTCTAAAGGCAGTAATCCTGGGAAAAGTTCATTGTTCGTTATTTTTGCTTTGATAATTAACTACCTGAGTCATAGAACTTTATATATAATTATTCTTAAGTGTCACATGCATGAGCAGCTCACGGCTTTGCCGGATGCACCGTGCTGTCAGAGCTGTTCTGAGCACAGCCTCAGTCCTGGACCTTAGCAAGGACAGCAGGGCACAGCACAGCTGCTGAACGTTTTTTCCAGCCAAACCTGTGCGCCGTATAGGCTTTAGCCTGTTTAATGAAGCGTGATAATTGAATGGTAATAGCTGTTCTTTGAAAGTCCAGAAGACAGATGGAACTCTGTTAGGATCAATGTATTGTCTACAGGGAAATAATCCATCTCTGGAAGAAGCCAGTGATTTGTTCTTGTTGTTCTGTGGAATTAGGAAATATTGCTGTTTATGAGGCGCATTTATAAAACCAGCACTCAGCTCTCATGGAGTTGGCTCAGGGGCATTTCCACCACCTGCAGGCAGTGGGGCTCTGGGTGCCGCACAAAGCCAGCTCCGGCGCAGACCAGACCTGAGCAGCACAGTGTGGGCACAGGTGTGCACTGCGGCGGGGCACAGGAGCGCTGTCTGCTGCCCGGGGTCAGGGTGCCATTGCAGCCGACCCCCTGCATCCCTGGCTCTGGGAGCGTGATGGGAGTGCTGCCCATGGGACGCGGTGGCACGGCCGTGGGCAGTGCAGTGCTGGCACAGTGGCTGTGGGCAGTGCGGTGTGGTGCCGGGCAGCACAGCTTGCCGTGCACACTATTGAAAATGAGAAAATCGGGCACAGTGTCAGGTTTGGTCCTGATTGATTGTGTGTGCTCAGAGCTCAGCCAGGTCGATCCAAGCCACTGCGTTAAAAAAGCAGCGATTGATAAGAATTGCATAGATTGCCAGCGTGCTTGAAACTGTTTTTGCTGTTTTACTAAAATAAATGCCTCAGCCCTGCCAGAAACATTACAGGTGGAAGAAGCCAGCACTGAGGTGCAGAACCAAAGGCTGCAAGCAGCAGCTCAGCCACAGCCATGCACTGCAGGGGGCATGGAGACTGCAGGGTCGTGTCCAGGAGGGGCCACCCCTGCGCCCACCCGGCGCTCCTTTGGTTCCCTGCAGCGTGGTTTCCAGCAGAGGCAGAGGTCCCTGCTCAGGACAGCCTGCTGTTTTATTGCTGTAGTTGATGAAGAAATTTCATTTGTTCATATTTTAAAACCGGTCAAAGAATAATGTATGCATTTTCCGCCCCATGGCTTAAAAGCCCTTATCTGCAATTTTTTCTGTACTCACTCTAAGATGTGTTGGCCTTGGTGGTTGATTACTTTAATTTCCCCAGGCAGGCATTCATTATCCCATACCACTCACATCTTTATGAAATAAGATGTTTGATGTAGCAAAATGACTGTGGTACAATTAGCGAGGTATTGTTTCCAAAGGAGCCCCGCACTTGTGTGTAGGTAGAAGGGCACGCAGGGCAATAATTTACAATAAAAGAAGGCACATCACTGGGGATGCAGTCTTTGTCCCGTGGTATTTGCTCCTTGGCACTGATGATCCCAAGTGTAAGTTGGGCTTCAGGGGGTAACCACAGGGCCTCCTTCCATTGGAAGCACTGACAGTCCATGCACTGCGCCCTGAGCAAGGTCAGTGCCACAGACCTGAGCCCACAGGGCTGCGTGTTGTCTACCTGCTAAGAATGAGGAGAGCAGAGAGAAAAACCTTTTATTGTTTGTCTTTTGTGCTGAAAAAAAAAAAAAAAGAGAGAATAAATTAATCATGGTAAGAAGAGAGGCCTATTTTGGATCTGCTTCACGCAACTATTATAGTGTGGTGATGGTGATGAAGACAAGCCATTGTCTGTGCAGCCTGTGGTGGGTAATGGGCAGCACAGCGCTGCCTGCAGCCCCCAGCTCAGCCCTCAGCACGCAGAGATCAGGGCAGCCTCTGCATGGGACAGGCGGCAGAGCGAGGTGTGCGGGAGCCCCCAGCCAAACTGCACCGTCCTGCCTGGGAGCTGGCATGTGCTCGGCTGCTCTTTTTTGTGTAAATATCATGGTAAAAAGACATGACATTTTCTGGGCCATCTTCAGTATTAATAAGCTTCCAAGTACAGGGTGACCTTTTCACAAAGGATTTGTAAATGCCAAAAAATGCATAAAAATCTCTCCTGCTGAAGCAAGCCGAGGCTTCGTAATTTTGCATTTAGTTCTTAAATGGTGTTTTCTTGCCTTTCCCCTTTGGCTTTTATTGTCTCTTTCCACTGAATGTCCGTGATGAAATCTGAACCTCTGTAACAGCCACCAAAGACGATGAGCAAACCCAGCAGTGCAGCAGCCCCTGCCCTCGGCTTTCAGCTGTGCCATCAGCACCTCTGCCCTGTGACTGTGTTCAGTGCTGTGCACCCATCAGTACACCTCTGAGAACCCACTCTGACACCACCAGATTCTTCCTCCTCTCCTTTGCAATAGCCCAAAGATTTCTCCTGCTGGCATGGAACCAAGGTTCTCTTAAGCTGCAGCTTGAAAAGATAAAATTAACTCTGGATCTGACTCAAATACAAGTTTCATATTTTAAATGTTTTATCACCTCAAAATCTTGTCCTCCTTTTAATTTCCTGAATGGTTTTTCTGCCCAGCTCACCAACCACTAATGCACTCTGAGTTTCCTTCTCAGCTTCCAAAGTTATTCCCACATGCACTTCCACCTCAGTACGATGCATACGATGGGAAGGAGCAGAGCAGCAGGCTGCAGCCCCGTGCCTTTGTGTCAGCTGCAGATAGTAGGGATCAGTGCAGGAAGGGGAACATTTCCCATAGTTGAACAGGAAGCACCACGTACACACAAACCCAGCAAAAAGATCACCTGAGATGTACTGCCCAGCTGCACAGGGCGCGTGGTCTGAACCCCACTGGGTTCCTCAATGCACAGTGCTGAGCTTGGCATGCTGATGCTTACCATGATCATAATGTCATGGTGCTTGGCAGGTTTAATTTTCTTCTTAAAAGCTCCATATTATGGCAAAAGAAACACTGCATGGTGGTGACACAAGCTAATTGCTCCGCTCTCAGACAACATAAGCATTTGCTCACTGCTTCTCAAAGGCACTCAGGCACTCAGCCCTGCAGCAGCTCCATGCCTCTCCAGCCTGCAGCTGTGGGACACCGGCTGCAGTCAGATGGAGTTTCTCTGTACCTGGACCAGGTGAGGGCCAGGCAGTGCTCCAAGCCACATCCCAGCATAGCAGCTGCCCTGTGCAGGGCTGCTCCCCATGCTTTGTGAGCAGCCCCAGCCCTACAAGGATCACAACAAGGAGCTCCCTGGGCCCTCTGGAGCCTCCAGCAGCCCCACAGACCCCTGGCTCACACTGTGCTTCTGCTCAGAACCTTTCCATCACAGCTGTGCTGCTGCAGTGTGAGCCATTACTTCTCGTTCGGTTCTCATTCACTAATTAGAGTAATGGGTCCCTCTCCTCCATATTATGTCCCTCTGACTATTTGTACAGAGCTATCACGGCTCCCTCTGGTCCCCTTTCCTCCTCACTTAGAGAGTCCCAGTTCGCTTTAATCTGTCCTCCCTGACCCTCACTCTTACTCCCACTTCATGCATCACACAACCAGGCCTCGTTGCTCTGCAGAAGGATCACATCAGGGTGATAACATTCTGGCGGGGTCTGAAAAAGCAGCTGTTTGTGTTCCTGTGGATTCCCCCGGCCGCCCGCAGCACTGCGCAGTGTCTGCACCGCGGGGCCGTGCAGCAGTGGCGCATGCAGGGCTGCAGCAATCCCTGCGTGTTCTGCAGCGCCGACACGGGGGTTCGTTTGGATTTAGAATGTGGAAATGCCAAGCTTCATTTATGTGCTGGCACCAGCCTTAATTACCTTTCCCTTTTTCTTAGCAGCATTCCTGTGTTCTGTTTCTTACTTAGAGCTGATAATAAGCTGTCCATCCGTGTAAGCGCTCTGCTGACACAAATCGTGACGGATATGAGCAGCAATAAGAGCACGGCTAATGAGACACTGCTCACAAAGAGAGGAAAAATTGAACCGCATTCTTTAATCATCAGTGTGCAAAGCCGACTGGAATAGATTTGTTTCAAGAAGGCCTCTTTTCTATTTAAATGTAAAATACACTGAAGTGCTTTAAGAACCAGAGAAACCACAGGTTTCTGAAGCAGCCTTATCCTTGTAATCCCAGCCAAAGAGAAAAGGAAAAACACAAGCAGCTCTGCAGCATCACAAAGGGGCCAGTGGCTTCTCCTGCTCAGGTCGCTTCTGTGCAGAAGCGCAGGAAGCCACGGCTACAAAGAGGTCACCAAAAGCTTTGGTCTCTCGTTGCTCTGGGGGATGTGGGCTCGGGGTTGTGTCTGTGCTGTGCAGCAGCAGCTGCGTGCTGTGCAGCTGTGCCAGGGCACGGGGAGCTCCCTCAGTGCGGGTTTCCCTGCTGGTGGCTGTGCCCACTTCTCTGTGCCTTTCAGAAGGGCGTGGGGCAGAATGTGAGGCCCACCCCCCAACCCTGCCGGGCTCACATGGCTGCGCTGCCTGCCTGGCTGTGCCTGGCACAGCTGCACGCAGTGAACCCCGAGGGCTGCTGGGGCTGTAGGGACACTGAGCTCAGGGAGAGCAGACCGCCTTTTTTGTCTCGTCCCCCCGTTCAGCCCCCGGAGCACTCATCTTCTCCCACATCTCACTCTGAAGTCTCTCTTAATTGCACCCATTTCACAGCACAACATAATGATCACTATAACTCCCAGCACCGCTGCGATGATCCAAATGTTTCTGTGCAATATTCCAAATGCTGTGATCCTGAAGTGAGTTCTTTATTAGGAAGAATGATGAAATTTAGAGTAATAATGCCGGTCTCTGAGAACAAAGAGTCAGTTATGCAGCTCTAGGTGCTGGGGTTTATTCTGTTTGCGCCCCCTGCTCCCACGTGCCCACACCCACTGCTGGGCAGAGCAGACCCCCCTCCCGCCCCATGCTGGCAGCCCTCGACGCAAACTGCTGCTCACGGCACGCATGGAGCTCGAATGAACCAATTCCTCCCTTCTGCCAAAGACGTGAGATTGGGTTAGGAACTGTCACACCTCCAAACAGAAATTCACCAAGGGTCTCTGTTTACCTTCAGGATAGAATCTTTAGAAAATGTTCTGATCTCATTTCCCCCTGCTTAACACATTCATAAAGGCACTGAGGAAAAGAAACCAGGCTGCGGGCCAGCATCTTCAGCAACCGAGGCATAAATAAGCATCAGATGTGGGAACCTTCCGTGAGATTTTGGATAAGCGCTGTGAAGGAGCATCGGAGGGGGCACGCAGTGCCACGATAGGCGCTGTGTAATCACACGGGGAGAGGCGTGACGGCCAGAGGGGTGGATGGCTTTAAGAGGAACTCAGTTAACTCAGAGAGGAGCAGCCTCTCTGCGGCTACAAACCCCCCGGCCCAGTCTGCCTTCTGGCTCAGGACGCCCCTAAGCCGCTCGCTGCCATGACCTGTGGCTCACACGTGGCACAGCTCTCCCGCTGCCCACCCGGCTCACACGGGATGCTGGCTGCGGCCCCCAGCGCAGCCGTTGGCTCTGCCCACATCCCAGCAGCCGCCCCGAGCTGCAGCCTCCCGGCTCAGTGCCCGCTGAGCCCTCTCCCTGCTGCACTTCTTGCAGTCGGATGATATTTTAGTGTAGTAATAAAGTAACTGCACTGACAGGAGTCGAACGTGAACATTTGGAGTGTGGGCTGAGAAAAAAACACCATCGTTATGCCCGCACGCAGCAATGATCCTCTCCAATGGCGAGTGCAGCAGCAACGCTTCCCTCGGCAGCACAAATCACTGCTCCTCCCTCAGCTCCTCCAAACACTAACATCTCCACCACAAACAACAAAATCAGAGATTTTTCCCCAGCAGACGCCCAGTCCTCGTGATTTCAGATGCTTTTGTTTTCTTGTTTTATCTTCATGAACAGTTTGAATGGTTTTATAATTTGCCTGCGCTTCCACTTTATTGTATCTGTCTTCCATCTGTTATTTTTATGGCTTCTGTTACCATTCTGCTCTCACTAATGCCAACGGCTCTACTGTAAAACTGATGTTGCATCCTACAAACTTATCACCTCGCTCCAAAAATACATCTTGTGCATGGTGGCAAGAACAAATGGATCTTTTATTAATGATTTTCTTGTAGGAAGAGACAATGTGATGGTTGCTCTTGGTGCAAATACATCTTCCCACTGCAGCTGCAAAATTCCCCCTGAATGATACCAAGCTCATTAAAATCCTCCCCCATTTGGGGCAGCACGCTGCCTTCCTCCTTGTTTCCAGGCACAACTGACCCCAGCCTGCTACCAAGGGGTTTATTAAAGCAGCAAGGGATGGAACCAGTGTTTGTTAAAAAGGTCTAATTCTGAATACACTGAGTTGTCCATTCGCATTCATGGCTCAGGTGAAGCCATGGGTTGGTGGGTCTTGCCAAGGCACCAGGATGTGCCCGGTCATCAGGATTCAGAGGCAGAGACATCAGCATGGAGCTGCCTCCACCCTGCTGCCAGCGGGGGGGGGGGGGGGGGGGCAAGACCCATGAGTCCAATACATACGTGTGTAAATTGGCATGTATTAAAAACATAAACTGCTCAAATATTCATATTTAAACACCATTCCCTTCAGTGTCACCACAGACTTTGCTGGAGGAGCAGACACTGAACACAAAGGTGAGAGTCTGAGGAGCTGCCTGAAGCACTTTGTTGCCCAAACTCCTGGTGTGGTTTTGAATAGAGCTGCCTCAGGGACAGATCCAGCCCCAGGGCCCAACGAGGAGCAGCACGGAGGAGGGTTCCTGCCCAGGGCTGACCCCAGCTTCCACCTACCCGTAATCCTGAGCCAGTCCATGTGCTGCCTCTGGTGATTTGCTCCCTCTAACTAGCATCTGTTGGAGCAAGCCTGGCATTAGCTAATGCAGAGACCATTTGCTGAGGACAATACATTTATCGCTGAGAATCTACCTATGTCTATTGTGCTGAGCATGCACGTGGTGAATCTCAATCATTTTAACTCAGACACTCTATTATACATACCATGAAATTTAACAAGGTATGTCCTATTCAGGGCTGTAACATTGCAGCTGTGAGGACTAATTAGATAACACTCATTATTGTTCATTCAATTTGCGTTTGCAGATGCAGGGAGCTGAGTGCTGACTGCTCTCACTCTGATTGATCGCTCCCACTTTGCATTCATTAGGAAGGTGGCCTCAGCACAGTGGTTTTACAACATGTGTTTGCTCCCGTGTAGCTGGATGTGCCACTCAGAAGCCCTGAACTGTGCCTGTGATTAACAGTATTGTGCAAACATGGCACAGGTGGCAGTGGAGCTGTGTGCTGCAGGGAGAGGTGGCCGGGCGGGGGCTGGCAGCACTGCAGCATATCCAGGGCAGCAGTGTCCATCGCTCATCTGCTCCCTCTGGACATGAGAAAGCAATGGCTTTGCCAGGAGTCTGAGCTGTCAGACAAATGCCAAACCTGCAGCGTGAGGGCAAACGGACCCATTGGCTGCTGCGCCTCTCCCTGATGCTTCTGTGCTCTGCTTCCCCTCTGCCCCGGCTGCAGCCCCTGCCTGCCGCAGAGCCACAGGAAGGGCTGTGCTGACCTCAGAGCTCGCCTCACACCAGCACTGCAGTCAGAACCCATCAGGGAACCCCACGTGTTTCCATAGTGCTGAGAGCCAGCTTAGCCTTGTCTGTCCGTGAGGCAAGATTGGATTACATTGTCCAGGCCCATGGTCAAAATAATAAACAGTGCAAGATGCAAATAGTTTCTACAAGTACTGCCCAGGTACTGAAGAGAGGCACCTGTCCAACAGCTGGTACTTCTCTTCCCCCGCGCTGTACCAATCTGAGTGCATTTAAACAACAGCAAGCTGTAGATATTAGACTGTGCCATCCCAGAAGCCTGTTTCCACGTCTAAGTACAGTGAAGGCTCCGTGCTACAAACAAGCATTACAGCTGCTCCTGCAACCAGCCCCATTGTACTACAACCAACACGAGCACTTCAGGCAGTGGTGTTTTCTCAGCCCCACTGAAGCTGTGACAGTGCTGCGCAGTGCAGCATGTGCTGCATGCCCCTTGCAGCTGCAGCTTTACAGAAGCGTCCCGGTATTCAGGGATTAGGTTCAGCCCAGTACAGCCCCAGCTCACAGCCCTCTGAAACAAACCAGAGCCCGTGCTGAGCAGTGGGTGAGGGGACAGCGTCCAGCAGGAGGGAACACCTCGCCCCAGAGACCCCCTGTGTCCCACTGCCCCCAGCCACAGATGGGCACATCCAAGCCAGGATGCTGCCGTTCAGAGCTGAACTGATTCCAGGGGATTTTCTCATTACACTCAGTGTTGCCAGGCTGCTAGCACAGCTCTGCTGCCATGCTACCAGATGAACTGTTGCTTCAGCTCATTTTGGTGTGAAACAGCATCACTTTTCTCCTCTTTGCTTATGCAATACTCACTGGATAGTTCAGGCCTATGCATAACATATTTATTCAACAGTAATCGTTTCATTTCTGTAAAGGAAATATGTTCCACCACTCCTGCAGCTGACAGGCTCTGGCATACGCTGGAAGCCGAGGCTCCAAAAGGAGGAAGAATATGTTTATAGGATGAACCGCAGCTGTTTGCAGCACTCTTCTGCCCTAGCAATTATTTTAATAGGAAGAATTCCTGGAGGGTTATTTGGCTTCTGCATAGCGCATGCTGTGCTCACAGCCACTGGCTGGGTATTAGAGAAGTAAACCTCCGAAGACACTTCTGTTCCTGTAAAGCATTTTTAACAGGGAGCAGGGTTCTGTTCTGCAGCCTGCTCACACACCAGAAAACACTTGTTCCCATGGGTGGCACCAGGAACAGTACGAAACCCAAAACATTTCCATAACCCGCATTACCATAACCCTGCTCATCAACACTGTGAGCTGCCCTCACTTCCCTGGGTGCAGAGTTCTCATGCAGCCCCAAGGTATGCAGCAAGGAGTGGCACAGTGCGGGTGGAGGAGCTGTGTGCTGCAGGGTGATGCACAGGGGCTCACACTGAGCAGAGAGCGGCCCTGGGCAGCGTCAGGGCTGGGCTCCGTGCTGGGCTCTGTGCCCTGTGCCGCGGCGCACAGAGGGCTGTTGGCTCATTGCTGCAAGCAAACCGAAGTCCATTAAGAATTCAGCAGCACCCTGTGGATGTGTGGCTGCTCTGGCTCAGCAATAGGCTCTGTCAGGACAGCCCTCGGATCACTGATCACTGAATACAACACCCCAACCTGGCTGGGCCATGAGCAGAGCAGCCCACTGCCTCAGCTGGAGCTGTGGTGCCGTCTGTCCCCAGGCTCCCGCACTGAGACGTACTGCAGGCGGCCAGATGAGGAAATGCATACATCCTTCCTGGGTGTTTACTTCCAATTCAGCTGTCCAAAACACTGAATACTTGAATTCTTTATGATTTCATTATGCTCTCATTTTTATTTCAAGAAACACACATGCTTCTACTGCACAGGAGACGTGCTGGCAGTACTTCCACCAGGAAGGCTCTGCTCACAAACTTAAGAACATCTAACAGTGACTTTGGTTGGGGGGTTTGTTTAACAGCCCCAGTTAAAAACAAAACCAAGGAGCAGCAGAAGGGCAGCACATGGAGCAGCGAGGGGTGAGATCACCCCAGTGGGTTGGTTCTGGCCACCCTCAGCTCCAGCCACAGCTCAGCCCCAGCTTGACCCCCCGATCACTGAGCAGCATCACTGCCAGCAGTGCTTCTGTGTGCCCCAGAGCCATGCAGCAATGCAGTGCTGCACAGACCCAAACACACACGGGGCCACCGAGGCTCCAGGAGACGTTTCTATCTGAAAGCAATGGAAATTAGTGGCCTAACTGAAAGTTAAATGCCTTAATGCTTCTGAAAAGAGATGTAAGAGACCGACACATGCATAAACAACACCTATTTAATCACACTTCAGAATGTCAGCCAGAAAAAAGAAACCCTAACAAATATCCTGGTACAGGGAAAACAGTTAACAGATAACAGTTTGCTATCACCAAATAATGTTTCTTGCATACAGAAATGCCATCCTTTATCTAGATATTTAGATGGGAACAGAAGTTCACTGGGTTTGTCAGCACCATTCGTTTCTCTGGAGAGAATTCCGAAGTGCTGCTGCCGACAGAACATCAATAATGGAGATAAATGCTCCGAAGCGTTAATTTTCTCAGTGCTGTGAAATCCAACTCACACACCATCACTGTGCGGCAGGGAGGGGGCACTGCAAGCACGGACCACAAATAAAACAACATGATTCGAATGAGATCTGTTAGCAGCCTGGAAGAGGTGTGCGCTCTGGGCAGCAGGACGAGGTTTCAGCAGCACCAAGCAGTGCTGCAGCCCAGCACTGCTGCCAGAGTCTGCCCTGTTCACAAAATGCTCTCCAGTAAATGCCAAAGGAAATGCCAATGGCCTGGGCTGCTGGCTGTGTCAGCGCAGCCCCGTGAACCCGGCGGCGTTGTGAGCACAAAAAAGCGAAGGCAGGAGCAAATGGGGACACAACGTCACTCTGTTATGATGGGCAGTTACCTGCAACTCAGCCTCAGTTGCACTGAATGCAGTACCATGTCAGAAGGTAATTTTCCCCACATTTCCTGTCTGGGATTCATTTTGCTGGCGCTGAGCAAACACCGCAAAGGTTTATGTGCAAATGTTCCTTAGAACGTTTCATGTAATTAATCTCCACCATTTTCTCCCTCCTTTTAGATTCAGTTTCCATGACTTTATTCTGCCAGACCCATTCACGATCAGAGTACCCACTGAAGTAGCAAATTGCGCATGATTATTGGAGATAATTCACCGAGAGCAACGTGATAAATTCATTATTAATTCTCGTTACGAGCATTGCTGCCCGCGGAGCTGCAGGCACTGAGCAGCACTGCACCCAGCGCGGGTAACACAGAGCACCTCGCTCCTCCTGGTGAGCAGTGCTGCAGCAGCCATTCATTTCATTTAGCTGCTTTCGAGGATGGCGTTGTTGAACTAAATTGAATCTGTCTGCTGGCAAATGCCCTAGAAACAGGCATCAGCCCTCTGGAGCGTGTGGGACCAGCCCTACACCCAATCCATCTTCTTCCAGTGAAGGTGCTGTGCAAGTCAGGCCTGGATGCTTTGCTCAGACTGGCAGGACGAGACCCGATAGAGACAGATCGGAGGAACGCGCTCGCCCAGCAACCGCATCGCTCTCAGGGGAAGACACAGAGTCGCCTCAGGAAATAAATGCTGCAATCCATAAATGTCTGCAGGTGCCCAGGGAGCGCTGCCCTGCCCTGCGGGGTGGTGACAGGTGCTGCAATGAGCACTCCTCGCTCCGAACCCACAGTCTGCTCTCTGGTCAGGTTTGTGCTGCATTTAGCACGGGCATGAATTCATGCCCGCCTGTGCTAAATGCCCTGGAAACTAAAGGATTTACACTGAAACTCCATTAAAAAATCCTTTTAGTCTAGAGCTACACCAAAGGTGTAAAGCAAGCCTATGAAGTGCTGCTGTTGTTTTTGCAGGCCATCCGTGCTGTCAGTGAGCAGACACAGATCTCAGGATGGAGCAGGAGCTGCTGCAGTGCTGGGACCCCTCCGTGTCGACAGCAGGGAGATGCCCACCATGGCACACTGCTGCTATGGCACCGCTCAGGGGCAGCTGCAGTACCTTCACTGACCTCAGTGACATTCACTGTGAGCACTATGAGTTGTCCCATTATTTTTCCAGAGTGAAGAGCTATGAGGAATTAATGTCCTTTCCCTCAGAGCTCGCTTTGCTACTATCAAAGCAAAAGGCAGATAAGTTACGTGCCAGGAGGAAAAAAATAAAAAGAATAAGATGATATAATGAAGGGTTTGTATTCTGCATTGAGTTAACCCAGCGGTTGGTTATTCCCCTGCCATCTCCTGCCCCAGGCACTGAGCTATTTCTGGCTCAGTCGTCGTCCTGCTGAACAGACAAGATGTTTCTAACCTTTCAAGGCAATAGCCTTTAATATGTGCAATTCCTGCTGAGGTCAACATAACTTCCAGGCAGGACAAGCTTGCATATTTTAGGAGATCTGGTTTTTAATGTCACTAATCTGCAAGCGTAAAAAAAAATTGCACTTCACCACTCCCTAGAGGTAAACGTCAGGAATTGAATGGCATAAGCACTGCCACGGTCAGCTGCTCCATATTTTCCTGATGCTAATTTTCAAACCAAAATGCAGTATCCTGCCTGCTCCTTGGCTGCAACCCTTCACCGCTTGGCATCTGCACTGCAGTCTGGCTGTGAGCACAGTACTGCATCCTTTGGCATGGGGTGTTTGGGACAGCATTTTCTGACCACTGGCGTAGAGGCCATCTTAGAACCTTGTCTCCAGTTTCCAATCAGAGCCCTGAAAAGCAGATGTGATGCTGCTGGGGAGGGTGGGAAGGGAACAAAGGCCTTGGAGGAACAGCTCCTAACGCACGCACGGACTGCAGTTTGTAAATGGGATCAATGTGGTGTATAACTGCGGGGAAAAACGCACACACAAATTTAACAAAAATGTGCTGTAAAATATGTTGGGGCAGGAAAATGAATGATCTCTCTGTCAGCTATTTAAAAGCAATTCAGTAATGTGAACAATCAGAAGTGAAGAAAAATCAATGCGCTTCTCACAGTGCAGAAATGGAAAACAAGCAGGATTTGCTCCTGCAAAATGCATGCAAACAAAAGCCAATGGATTAATTTTTCTTGCCAGTAATGCGGTCACTTCTTCAGAAACAGAGCCATGCTCAGAGCAGCCCTCTCTGTAGATGCTGTATGCTGTGTTTATTGATGTCAGTCATAATATCCCCACTGGTGTCAGAGGTACACCATCCAGTCTTTACACTAATTATCAATTATGAGTAATTGTGGTTTGTTCCCATCACGTTTAATTTGTTTAATAAAAAGTCAACTAGAAAGATCGCAAGCAAACGGAAGAGAGAGCATGGCAAACCCTACTGCTCCACTCCTCTGCCTGATGCTCTGGAAGCACAGCAGAGCCAAAACAAAAAGTAATGCTGCCCTTATCAGAGAGATCAGCCCCTCAGAGGAACGACTGGTGCGTCCCCCACAGGGCTGCTGCTGCATTACAAACTGCAGCCAATGTCTGCCTTCAGATATCAGAGGGGAAATCGCATCAGGAGGTGCAAGGAGAACGTTGCTGGAGCAATGCAGAGATGGGAGGGGGGCCCTCCAGAAGGAGCCAGGGGGGCTTCGTAATACAAGGGAAATCAAAGGGGAGAGCAATCAGTGGCACAGTGCAGAAGGCAGCAGCGCGGTAGGTTGTGCTGCCCGACACTTCATGCAGCCACACAGCTTACCTCAGGACTCACCACGTGAGCATAGAAGGAGATACATGCTGGTTCTCCTTTCCAAACTTTATTACTGGACCTAAGAAATATAGCTAGAAACATCACAGAAATTAAAGACTGCGGAACTGGCACTAAGACCATGGGAACTGCCAGGCCTTAAGTCAGCTCCTGAACCCTGGCCAGGCCTCTTGCCTGTTGTCACAGGGGCACACCATTATTCAACAGTCTTCCCCCAGTCTACTGAACGCTCGCAGCAGCCAGCCCTGCCAGCAGAGCTCAGGGAGGCCGGGCACGCAGCAGCCCAGGCTGTGCTCCTCATCACAGCAAGCACGACACCCCAGTGCAGCGCGCAGGAGCTGGAGCTTGTGGGCAGCTGTCCTTCACAGCCACCCCAGAGAACACATTGCTTTCAGGATTCCAGACAGCTTGGGTTGGCTGCTGGTTTCCTTCAGGCAACCTGAAATGAAATGCTGCACCACCAGACCAAAGACAGCCGTGCTTTCTGCAGATTACTACAGCCACCCCAGTTCATCCATCAGTATTCAGCACAGACTCAGGCAAAGCGGTGCCAAATGCCAAAAATCCCAAGATGAAGAGCACAAGTTTCAGGGTCTGTCAGTGGGCGGTTTTGGTTTCCCCTCCCCAATCCTCCCCCTTTCCTTTATATCTCTGCCCCTCTGTTCTCTGTCCTCAAGCATCAAGCACCAGATTGAGATTACAGGAAGGCTCCGCACAAACAGCTTCTCCTGCCTCCCAGTATAAACGTAGTGCCCTCAGGAGCAGCTCCACGCACCACGCCTGAAGGCAGAACATCCCGGCAGAGCTGCAGCCCCAGCACGAGGGCCAGCAGTGCCCACCTGCTCCCAGCACAGCAGTGCCACCAGCGGCTCGCTTTGCTCCTGGGGATTGGAGGCGATTTTGATAATATAGATCAAGTCATTAAAGCGCTTCTGCAAACACGCTGCCCCATCTCCTGCTGCGTCAGGAGAGCAGGAATTACTGCCTCACTTTTCTGTCTGCGGGAGCACAGAGGAGCAGTGTGCATCAGGAGCACGGTCACCATGGTGACAGCAGGGACACAGCGGGAGCGTTCTTCGAAAACATCGGTTTGGATCACAATTAATGCGGGAAATGAACAGCTGAAGAACAGCAGAAAAACCTCTTAAATTATTCAGCTGGAATAAATTGTCAGCAGTGGTTCTGAAGCACGAGGCAGCAATGGGGTCCTCCCAGGGAACCGCACCGCCGGAGGGCAGGCAGTGCGCGAGCAGCCCAGCCCTGGTTCTGCCTGCATCCCTCGGCTAATAACACTCTGAGTGTACTGTAGCATTTCCAAGCACTGGCACCACACCTCTCCACAAACGCCAACTGTAGCGGCGCTCCGGAGCAGCAGAGTCAGCAAAACTGGCAGCACTGGTCCCGGTAACACAGCCAGACCTGGCAAACTAAAAAGTAGTAACACGAGTGGTGTAACGACTGCCTGTTCTGAGCGTGCACCAAATGCCATGGCAGCTCATCAGAGACTGCACAGCTCCTGTAGAGCTGCCTAGGACCTGCAAAGATGCACTGCTACAGTAGGAAAAACCACACTTTAATTATTAAAGCTAAAAGTTTCTGAGCTCAGTCCAATCACTGGTGCTGTTGTGTTACCCAGCAGTACATGAAAGCCAGTTTATCTCTTTCCCTGCACTGACTCTGAAATTACCCATTGAATCATCATTTCTAATTTTGTAGGGACTTTATGCAGAAGGGCCGACGCCTCACACCAAGAAAACGCAATGCCTACAAAAACCACTATTTATACGAGATGGCTGATGCACGGCAAGAGAGACATCAAATTACCACTTCGGTGTTGCTTATGCAAACACATCGGGAGGTGCTGATGAACCGCAGTCCCTTCTGCACGGCTCGTTCTCCCAGGCTTTGAGAGCTATGACAAATTACATTAATTCATCTGCGGAGCTCAGACACGCTTTCAAGCTGCTCCATGACAGCTCCCATCAGCCCTTCCTATTTGCCGTCAAGCCGCGCGCATCGACCGGGAAAAACCTCCCCCGGCAACCGCGGAGCGCCGCGCACTGCGGGGCGCCGCCGCCCGCGCGCAATGCGAGCGCCGCGCTTCAGCCGCGTGCCGCTGCTGCCACCTGGCGGCCGGAGCGCCAACCTGCAGGCGGAGCAGCGCCGCGTGCGCGCGGAGCTCTTCGCGACCAGCGGATTGCCGGGAAGCGGGCGGGAGGCGGCAGGAGCCGCTCCTGGTGGTTGGGGGGGCGGCTGCGGGTCTGTCCGGCTGCCCCGAGTCTGGCCCAGATCGCCTCGTGGCGCTCTGCAGAGAAGGCAGCGAGCATTCCCAGCAGCCTGATGTTTGCATGATGACGCAGAGCAGTAAGGCTCAGATGTGACAACACCGTCCCACCATAGGCACATAAACAGGAACTCTGAAGTAAGTAGGACATCATCATTGACAATTGCTATGAAGCTGTAGCACTGGACAGTTGAAAGGCAGGTGTGTGGGAGCGCCACTGAGCTGCGCTGTAACACCGCGGGGCAGCGGGAGATGAGCAAATGGAAGACAAAGCAAAGCAGAAACGAATTCTGCAGCACAGAAAATGAAGGACTGCTGCCTGGTGAGGAAGTTAGCCAAGCCTATAAGCGGTCCCACGTCTAAAGAAAACACCTTAATTCAGTACGTAATTTAGTAATACACTTCTAGCAAATAAATGCTGTAATGACTATTTTGCTCTTATGCTCAGATTCATGTTTGATTGGATGTTCTGTAGTTCATAAGAAAATGAAGAGTAGCACAGCTTCCAAGTGCCATTCATCGGGCACATCTAAAATGTAGAAAATTAGGATCCTGATTTGAACATCTTAAGATCAAAATTATAAGGAGTGAGAGCTGTACCAGTTGTGTACACGGCGTGCTGTAATTGCAGCTACTTCTGCTGTAAGTTTTGATGAGTGCCTCAAACATCCAAGGCTGAGCAGAACGAGGTCCTCGCTTCTGCTAAAACTGAATGAGCTTCCTGTCCAGAAAACACCGCCCCGACCTGGAGGTCAGTCTGAGTTAATGACTTCCTGGGAAAATGATTCGCAATATTTGCTTTCACTCTTCACCTGATGAGCAGACTTAGCAGCTGAGCACTCTCTAACACATAATTTATAGCTGAGACTGCCTGTACCTCTAAAACCAAACAGCTTACTTCAATTGCTGCCCTCGAAATCCTATGGAACCTGAATTCAAATGTCTGCTCCCACAGCCTTCACACCTCGTTTGAACTGCAGTGAGATCTGTTATGAGGTGTTTTTCATAGAACCATAAACCGTTTGGTTGAAAGGGACCTCAGAGGGCCCCACCCTCACCATGGAGCCCCCCCGGATCAGGGCCCCATCCACGGCCTGGGGCTCCTCCAGAGATGAGGCAGCACAGCTGCAGCACCAGAGCGCCCTGAAGCTCTTTCTCTCCCAAGCATTAAGTCCACGTTCTTTGAGTGACTGTGCAGCAGAGGAGGGTGATGGCAGCGCCATCTGCTGGGCCACGGGCACTATGGAACAACGAAAGACAGCAAAGAAAAAATTAATTCAGCCCTTCTGATGAGGGTGTGAGAGGAGTGCGATCTCTGCCCAGAGATGCTGCTCCCTCAGCTGCTCACCCTTACACGAAGTTGAGGAGTGCACTGCTTGCACCCGAGCTCCAGAGCTCAGCCCTGGGCAGGGCTGTGACACAGCAGATCCCACAAAGTCACTTTATGGCTGCAATACTCAGCTTTTAACTTCAAAGCCACCCATCTGTCAGGTTAGTAAGTATTTATATTCCCCTTTAAAGGTATGTCTTAACTGTTTGCTTACCTTTAAATCTCGACATTGTCTCACACAACAAAGTTTAACTTAACAGCCTTGGGCTGATACTGCTCTATACTTGAGGAACTGTCAAGAGCTTCGCGCTGCACAACTACGTTTCATGTCTCACACAGTGAGAACTGCTCGCAACCCGCAGCTCTGCTGTGCTGCAGCCCGAGCCCCCCACCATCCAGCCCTGTGCCATCACCCCGACTGTAAAAAGCCCACAGCCAGGTGTGCGGCCGTGCTCCGTGAGACAGCTGGGGAGGCACACAGCTCTGCTTTGTTCTCATTAGATTAACATTGCTGCATATCTTTTCCTCACCCATCGAGTCAAAATAAAGATGCTCCAGTTCATTCATGAGGTGTCTTTTGACGGCACAGGCTGATTTGAACAAACGATTCATTCCTCTCCTTGCAAATTCTTAGGGAAAGCATTCTCACCCTGCCCAGCCCCAGCTTTGTGCCCAGCGGGAAGACAACGCTCCTCACTGCGGGGCAGGCAACGGGGCACAGCCTCCGGGCTGCAGGGCCAGGTGGCCGCAGAGCCGCCCCAGCGCTGGGCACCTTGTGGGGATGGATGCGGCCACACTTCGTGCCAGCAGGCGGCTCTCCAGTACAGACCGGACCTGGCTACAGCTGAAGGCCCTTCCTGGTTTCACTTGTTTGGTGTCGGTTACAACGCAGAATATTTGTGTAGTTTGTACTTAATGGATGTACAGGTTGGAGTTGTTTTTTTTCTACTGTCCAATAAAAGTTAAAGTTTCGTTGTTATTGTAGTATTTTGTTATCGCTGCTCCCAAAAACGCAGGGAAACAAACCCGGAGGGCTCCGTTTTCCATCAAACGCGTCCCTGAGCGCGGAGCAGCGTTGCGTCGCCCCAGGCACGCTCCGCAGCAGCGAATGGCGCTGCGGGTCCCGCTGCGCGCGGGGCGGCGCAGTCCGAGCCTTCGGGCCCCATCCGCCCCATCCCGGCGGGGCCGGGCAGCCCCTCCCGCTGCGCGTCCGGGGAAAGCGAAAGCGAACGGGAGAGAAAGCGAAAGGACGGGCGGGGAGCGATGGGCTGCGGAGCGTGGCTGGCGGCCGGCTGCCTCCTGAGCGCCGGTACGTGCGGGACGGGGCCGGGGGTGCGGCGGCTGCGCTGCGGGAGCGGCTGGGAAGCGGAGGGGACGCGGGTGGCGGGGAGGAGCACGGAGCTCCGCTGCCACTCGGCACCTCCGCCTCAGTGGGGCGATTTCAAAAATCAACTGTTGGAATTTTAAATGTAGCTTGAGTGTGCACGATCTCTGCTTTTCAGTAATCACAAGGACCCCAAACAGCATTGCTTCCGCAGAGCCAGGGCTCAGGGAGAGCCTGCAGCTCCCCTGCATATTTGAAATGAGAAAAACCATCCCCCTGTCCAACGAAATAGAGACCGTGCTGCTGAACGTCAGGCTGCTGCTGTCTGTGGCTGGAGCAGAAGGTGCTGAAAGGCCTCGGACAGAAAGCCTTCCTGCAGACAGCCTGCCTTCGTTCATTGTACAAGGTGAGCTGTGTGCTCAGAGGACCAAGCCCAGCTCCTGGCAAGAACTGAGCAGACAGGCAGCCCTGCTGTGCTTTAGCTGATGGGGATACAGAAAATTCAGTATTTCACAACTCAGCACAGCAGCTTCACCTCCAGCTGAAGATCTGCATCCAATGAGACCACTGCCCTGTGAGAGCTCAACCTGTGCTGGGGGAGCTGGTCCCCTCCCACACAAGGAAAGCAGCTGGGCAGCCCCATCCCAGGACAAGATCCAGCAGTGCTGGGCAGGATGTCATCCCAGCTAGGTGAGATCACTCCTGCTGGAGCGCACTGGGGTGGGACAGAGCAGGACAGGATCACACAGAGCTGTGTGCAGACAGGGGGCTGCTTCTGCTGCCCTTAGGTGAGCCAGGATCGTAACAGGTCCATGCATGTGTTCATACAGAGCCTTCGGTGAATATTCTGCAGCACACAGATGAGGATGTCAACATGCTTGACTGCAGGATCAGCCCTTACTTTACAGCCAACACTCAGATCCTCTGGCCTGGGAGAGGGGTTCGAGCCCATGGCCTGGACACCTGGTTCACTTGCACCATAAAACACACAGCTGGGAAATACACAGCTACAGCCTTCCTTGTGCAAAGCCATGAGGACAGAGAGCACCAAACTTCAGGACAGCTTCATCAGGGTATCGCAGAGCAGACACACGTAACAGGTAATGCTTCTCTGGGGAACGTCATACATTCTTAATGAAGCATGGGGAAGGTGGAGGGAGGGGAAAGGGGGGTTGGAGCTCAGTTGTCAGACCTGCAGGCTACGAAGGTAATTAGCAAGCAACTACCACTGAGCTGTTTCAGCTGTGTCCCAAACTGCACCCCAAGCTTCAAGCTGGAGTGGTTTTCACAGGGATTACAGAGGGAAACCACCTGTTCCTCTCCAGCTATGCTGGGGTGCTATGAACTCCCAGCCTGGCTTTCTGTGTCCCACCAGCTGTTGCTTAATGTCACCACCCAGACACTTCTCTTCTGAGCTTACAGACCTCAGACTATTTTTACCAGCCCCATAAGTTTACAGATAGCTCAAGACAACATTTTAGCAACTGTAAGGCAAAATGCATTCACTGAAAAGCATATGCTTTCCCTTCTGTTGAGAGCTGTGTGAACATTGAAGAAATGAATAACTTCAAAGCAGCTTCTCAAAAGCATAACTGTTTTCTGTTTACATAGTTCTATACCTTCATCTTTAAGTGCCCTAACAGCAAATACAGAAGCCACCAAGGCATTAACACAGACACGTTAAGGCTGATCTGAGCTTTTCAGTAGGCAGAGTGCTTCCACAGTGTTTGCACTGGAAGCACAACCTACAGTGTGAGCTGCTTGCTGAGCCGAGGGAGAAGGCTCCAGAGGAGGAACAGAAAGCAGCTGGTATCTGCCAACTAACCAACTAAGAGGGCTGCAGCCTCACGCGGACAAGAAATGGGGCTCCGGGTCCACCCTGCAGACTGTCGTTACTGAACCGCACCCTGCCAGCGCCCGCCCTTAGCTGAGCACAGATAAGCGGCTGCAGTGCTTAAAAATAGGGAGACCGGGGCTCCACGGTCCAACAGCAGGGAACACACCACGAGGCACTGCAGCAGAGGGCAGCGCTGCCTGCTGGAGGAGCCAAGAACGCAGCACAAGCACTCGCGCCCCCCTTACCCCACGTCGCCCCTTCCCCTTAAGAAAAAACAATTTTTTATTTATTACTCACCCCATCACAAGGGCTTCTCTGAGACAGCTACACCCAAGCAAGCCACACCAAGTGAGGCGCACCCCTTCCCAGCTCTCTTTTTCAGCCCCACCGCACTCCTCCCCCCCCCAAGGCTAATTGGGCTCAGCTGGCTCTGATTGCCACCTGGGGTGCCCTCAGCGCCCTCGCTCTGGGACTGACCGCAGCCCGTGCTGAGGTCCCGCGGAGCGCTCCGTTCCCCCTGCAGCTCTGCAACGATTCCTAACGCGGCTTGAGGAGGCGCTGCTTCATTAAATCCAACGTTACGGCAGGAGTCGTGGGGGAATCACCACATCTCCCTCTCTGTCGTATATAGCGAGGCACAAAGGAGGCTTAGCAATGGCTCAGGGACAGCAATACGAGCAGTTACCGGAGGGCTCGGGGCCGTGCCCCCCGGGCGCAGCGTGGCAGCTCGGGCTCTGGGCTCGCACCAGGCACGGGGTTGGGCTGGGCCGGCGCGTGCGGCGTGGCTGTCTGGGGGGCAGCCGGCCCCGCTCCGCCCTCCTCACCGCCGTCCCGACCCGCAGCGGTGCTGGCGGTGCGCACGCGGCTGCCCCGGGTCCGTACGGCGCTGGGGAAGGACGCGGTGTTGGACTGCGCCTTCGCCGCCGACCCGCGGGCGGCCGTGGCCGTGCGGTGGGCGCTGCGGCAGAAGGGGCGGCACGAGAGGCACATCGCCACCTCCGGCGGCGGCCGCGCTGAGATGTTCCCGCAGGAGCCCCGCGGTAACGCATCCCTGCTGCTCCGGCGCGTGGAGCTCGGTGACGAGGGGACGTACATCTGCGCGGTGCAGGCGGCAGCCCTCGTGCTGGAGCAGGCGGTCCTGCTGCAGATAACAGGTAACGGCGCTCCGACGCAGCGCACGGATCTGTGGTCAGTTCGATGACGGAGACAGAAGCGGTGAGCCAAGAAACCCAACGGTGCCATAAATCTTTGCTCACCAGAAAAGCCCACGGTGACTGTCAACGTGAACTCCCTGAACCTGGTGGAAGGGGAGGAGCAGAAGTTGGTCTGTGACATCCGCAACTACTACCCTGCGGGCATCCATGCACAGTGGCTCCGTGAGCCGCGGGGCGCCGGGCAGCTCCCCGACACCGTGCCCAACGTCCTCACCAGCAGCCACCAGCGCAGCAGCAATGGCACCTACAGCTTCTCCAGGTTCTTCCTGCTGACAGCGACCCTGAGTGACGACGGCCGCACCTACACGTGCCGCGTGGAGCACCCCAGCCTGCAGGCACCCATCCGCAGGAGCGTCACCGTGGCAGTGAGAGGTACTGAGCTCTGTGCTGGTGCTGTCTGGGCACTGATCCCATGGAGGGCTGGAGGGGGGGGAACGGCCCACTCATCCGTTCCTGTTCTCAACGTTGCTTTGAGTAAAACGACTAAAAAAGCCACCCTGGTCCCAGCCATCATTTGTCCCCATCCTTCTCCGTTCATCTGCAGAAGCGACCTCCACCACCTGGCTGCTGCTGCTGCTGCTGTTCGGCCTCACTGGATGCCTTGTGGCCTCACTCCATCACCTCCACAAAGGTGAGAACAGCTTCAGGTGGGGGGGACAGGGGTGTCTGGGTTGGAGGTGAGAGGCTATACCATGCTGTGCAATTCTGTGCCATGCTGGTGCCATGTTTGGTGGCCAAGATGCCCCTGAGATGCAGTGAGGCTGTGCTGGGCTGCAGAGCCTGCCTGTTGTCCTTTTATTCATGGCCTTCTTTCTTTTTTTCTGTTTTCCTTTTTGCCCACCCTAGCAAGGAGTGCAACAAAGGTGGGTGCACTTTACATTCCTGTTTCTTCCACATGACTGTCAGTGCTTTCCCTCATGCTCAGCACTAAACCCCTTCTCTCTCCCCCCAGCCCAAACCTTACTAGGCACAGTGCCCCACTGCCCAGCGAAGAGCAGCCATGGCCCCATGAGCTTCAGGTGCTGTCAGCACTGCTGGGTGTCTCAGTGGAGGAGAGCAGGTGGCTGAGGCAGGCTGAAGGTGACAGCTGTTGCTGAATACGTGTGGATGAAGTAATCTTCCCAGTTACTGGCAAAGGGGGGAGCTGCAAGAATTATTTTTGTAATAAAGATTGATTTATAGAACCCAAACTTTGGTTTTATTCTTCCTTGGCCCCTCTGCCACCCACTCCCACCCCACAACATCCCATGGCTGTTATCACACCAGCACATCCATGGGCTCACACTCATCACCAAATGCTGGAAAAAATGCTGATCAAAAACACTGCTCATTGTTCAGCCCAAGCTGTAGGGAAAAAACACAGACACTGTCCCAAAAAATGAAAGCAGTTTTAGCATCCTAGGAGGGAGAGAGCTGGGAATGACAGCACATCCTCCCCGTGCTTGGCTAATGCTGTTATTTCACAGATGTGTGCAACGTAGTACACATATGGACACAAAATATGTTATTTATTGTGAATTTTGCAAAGACACATTTAAGCAACAAAATATACATTTGTGAACCTTTAGTTTTATACATAACAAATACAATCTGCTACCATAGCAATAAATTAAATGTACATTATTTACAACAGACATAGGCCACCAGGAACGAAGCACCGCCTCTCCACATAAAAAATAAACTTCTGTCAGATACATTTTTTTTAAGATTTTTTTTTCACCCTATAAACTCTCTTCACATTCTAATGATATAAATTCAGCATTTTCCTTTGCAGTGCTACATTCCTTCAAACAATGAAGCATGCTCTAAGGTTCCGAGCTGAGCGCATCCCAGCCGCATGCGGCCCAGCAGTGTGGGTGCAACGTGCCCTGTGGGGATCGGGGCCACGCGGCACCGCCGGCACCGACTGCCCCTGCAGCAGCTGAGGAAACCCGGGGTCGCGGCTTCCATCAGGGTTACCGTGCCTGCCGGTGCCAAGGAAACATTCCAGCCCTGCATCTGCCGTCGCCATAGAGCCCAAAACTCTGGAAAGAAACTGAGTCTGTGCTTGGGACTGTCCCTTTTTACCCAGGGAAAAAAAAAAAGCACTTCCATTTGCATGTAGGTGCGTACATGTGTGCGTGTGTCACGTAGAAGCACAAAACGTTTTGCAATATATATGCAGGAACGTCCTCACCCACCGCTGGAGCACAAAACCCCTCCGCGCTCCGCCAGCGCACGGCCGCGCCCCGCACGGTCAGCCCGGGCAGAGCGGCGGAGCCACACCGCGGCCCGCGACGCCGCACGCATCGCTTCAGCCCCGGGGCCGCAGCCCTCCCAGAGCCCTCCGACAACAGCAAACCGCTCCGGGTCAGAAGGAACCTCGCAGATTCAAGTAATAACAGAAACAAAACAACGACCCGAAAACAAAAAGCCCGGACGAGAGCAGCCACTGCATCTGCTGAAAGATCTCACGGAGATCAACACGCGCGCAAACAACGACACCCACAGAACCACACAACTCCTCGGAAAGCCGCACCGAGCCCCGGGCACGCGGCAGCCCCGCAGCGCAGCGCAGCGCTCCGCGGAAGGGCGAGGGTTCGGCGCTCCCGGGGCGCAGCAAAGCGAGGGGAACCGCCTCCAGCAAAGAGCAGCTGGAGACTTAAATGCGACTTAAAAGCGACTCACGGACCGCGGGAGGGAGCGCTCAGCGCCCGTCGGGAGTCCCCGCGTTCTCCGCGATTCCTCCGTTAATCGGATCCCCGCCCCACCGGCCCGCAGCCCTTCCTTCAGACGGGGCCACGCGGGGCGGCACGGGGCCGGGGCCGTTTGTGGGGGGGGGGGCTGCAGCCGCGCGCGGACGGCCTCGGGACTCCCAGCTGTGTGTCGTTAGGAATCATGAACGCAAAAAACGGTTTCCATTTGAAATGAAGAACATCGCTTCTGGCGGTTACTTTTGCAAAGGTGACGGATTGTGGCGAGGTGCAGCGCTGCACCTCTGCAGCATTTAAAAAGTGGATGGGGGAAATCCGTGACCACCCTGAACGTAGCAGACTTACAGCGAACCTTAGACAAAGCTCCCTAAGGGCCGAGGGATTTCTGCGTGGTCAGAAGCATCTTCTGCAGAGCGGCACGGGAAGGTCACCTTGCAGAGCCGTAACCGCCCTCTTTCGAAGCGAACGGACGCGCGCTCAGAGGCGGGGGCTGATCTGCAAAGGGTGGAGCAGCCCAATGCCATCCCGGCCACCGGCGGATGGAGCAGCCCCGGGACGAGGCAGAGCCCGCAGCTCAGTGCGCTCCGAGCACCACTATGGGATTCAGTTACACCGCAGCTTTGGCTTCGGTCTGTCCGTCCCGGGCCCACGCTGGAGTTCTGGGCAGGGAAGAAGCATTCGGGCCACGCAGAGAGGGCAGATGGCACCGCTGCCACCTGTGCCAGCACCCGGGGGGAGCACGGGGCTGTGCGGCCCCAGGTATTTTGCAGCCCAAGAGCTGGGGGTGGAGTCAGCAGGGGCAGCGCGTGAGCCCCAGTCCCACAGCACTGCCACACCGGCTCCAAAAGCGGAGAACCAGAGCTGCCCGTGCCCGCCAACAGGGAAAAATACTCCCAGGAGTGTGCGTGCACAGACAGTGCCACCGTCGGAGGGACACTCCAAACCTCTCCGGTGCCCGCCCAGCTCCCCGCCCGCAGCCTGCAGGGGCCGTAGGGCTGGCAGGGGGGCACGGGGAAGGCTGGGACTGCTGGGGCCGGGTGGGAGGTCCTCTGGCGGGCACAGGGTTGGCTGCAGCAGGGATGGCACCGTGCTGGAGTGTGAGGTGTGTGCGTTCCCACGGGGTGGTGAAGTTTTCCCTTTGTTGAAACAAAAATTCTCTGGGGAAAAAAAAACAGAAAAAAAAAAAGTGTCAGAGAGACTCTCAAAAAAAAAAGAGAAAGAAAATGCAGCGCTACATCATGGCACTGATGGGCACCGGCCAATCTGTCATTGGTCACTACCATTTTTCTCGCTGAGTGCTGCCCTCATCTTACAAAAGCATTTAGGATGCCCACAGATCTGGTACTGACCACATATTTAATAATAAACGCTGCAGCTGGTCGCTGCGTGCTGTCGTTAAAGGATATGCATTTGACCACAGATGAGATGAATCATTTCACACAACAGTGTTACAAATACTCACCGCTGAAAAGTTCCCGACTTCCTTTTTTCCTGCTAGTGACTCTAAATGAGAAACCAGAATTCAGGTTGGATTGCAGACAAAGGCACAGCGACACACAGCAGCACTGCCCCACAGCCCGCGCTGTGCCCTGCAGGGCATCCCCACGCTGCGTACCGTGCTGGAGCTGCCATGGCTGAGCTTATCGAAGCGGAACTTCAGGTTTGACCTTGGGGAGTTTCTGTTCTTTATATCTGCTGGAGGGTGGAGAAAAGCAAAGCAAAGTAATAACCCACAAGCAAACGCGATTGCTGAATCAGGCGGCAGCCAGGAGCTTTAATATTTTGTCACCAATGTTACCAATATTTAGTCTATCTTGACTGAACGTTTGGCAAAATCTGTACATTAAGTGTTTTTGATGGAATAAATTGAGGCTTAATTACATCTCACAGTGTTTTTACTGGAAATGCCACTGAAAAGGCTGCAGCAAATGACTGATCTATGTAAGTAGGGGTGGGTTTCAATGTTTTTGGCAGGAAAATGCAAAATAAACACTTTAAGCATTAAAAACACTGTTTTGTTCATTCTGAAAATTGCTAGTAAAACAAGAAGGACTGGTGGGGTGCTGATACCAAGGAAAGACAGCCAGGCTGCACTTCCAGCTCTGTCCTTTTCCGGAGTCGCTCCCAATTAAGCTGCTCCCAATTACCGAGCTGTTACTGGTGGATTTGTAGCTCTCTGGCTGTTCTGCAAAGAGCTCCCTAATGGGAGCTTTCATTTGAATCATGGCTCCTTCCAGCAGGACCACAGTGCACGGGGAAACTGCAGTGCTGCGCTGCACAGTGAGGGGCAGGCGCCCGCTCTGCCCATTTGGCTCATGTCGACTCGTACCTCACTTTGCTAATTGGCTCCAATGGATGGAATTAGTGCAGAGTTGGTTAGCAGGAGGGGTAATAGAGCCAGGCTCAAGGAGAGCTGCTTGGTTATTAAATAACTCCTGAATCACAGCTCATTCCTTGGAGACAGCGAGTTTCCAAGGCTACGGCAAGTGTCCATCAGGAGAGCCCTAGAAGCCCCCCGTGCTGGTTTAGAGCTCCGTGCTGCAGTGTGGGTGAGCCGGGTGAGCTGCTCGCAGTCGGGACCCCGCATCCTGCAGCCGGGGTGCATCCTGACGCCTCACTGCCTCTCCCATAGCTGCTCCCACACCAGGCTGCCCCAGAACCCACCTGTGGGGCTCCGGCTCATGATGACTGGGGTGGCCGCAGCCCCCACGCTCGAGCTATCACTGCCGGGCGATGCGCTGTAGATGAACACGTCCTGCTTGAACGGCGATGCTGTGGATGGCTGGCTGCCCTGCACGGATAGAGTGGGACACGACTCCACCCCCTGTAGTGAGCTGCTACCCAGTGCTCTGCGCATGCCCAGCACAGCTGCGCTCTGCAGCACAGCATGGCACAGAACAGCAAAACATGGTACAGCATGGCTCAGCATGGAACAGCAGCCTTCATCCTACAGGATTGTTCATCCCATAGAAGCCAACCCAAGTGGACACACGCACTTCCCTCCACCCTGCTCCGATGACACTGGCACCCACCAGGAGCACGCAGGGGCAGAGGCTGTGGCATTCCCCCAAGGAGCCCCCAGACTTGAAGCAGACCCCCCCCAGAGCTGCAGCACAGAACTGGGTTCCTACCACGCTGTCGTATTCCTCCAGTGTCTCACTCTCCCCCGCCGTGCTGCTGAAGCTGCTGGTGCTCGAGGAGGAGCGCGAGATGTTGGACCGGCCATTCTCCTTCAGCTTGACAAAGGGCCTAGGGGGTGATGAGACACGTAAGGAAAGCATGCAGTCACTGCACCGAGCACCGAGCTGAGCACTGTGGGATGAGCTCTGCTGCGCACAGAGTAGCCACCATGGGATGGAGCCGGGGCACTGCTGGGAGCATTCCCCTCCAAAGGAGGAACACAGGAGCTGGCAGCTATGGGAACACGCACGGGGAGCTCACTCCATGCACCTGCCCCCACCTGCAGGGTTTGGAAACTCCTGCCAACATGGCTCCTTGCTGCCGCTCTTTTCTATAGATGAATCACCAGAACCTCTATTTTACTCCCTCAACTTATTCGTAGTAGAACTTGGAGATGTTATTTTTGACAGCCCCTGCTGGTCTGGCTGTTGGCTGCAGGGACTGTGGCAGTTTGGTTCTGTGCTGCTTACCTGTCTTTGTTGGGGCATATTTCAGGGGAGCTGGGGTTGGATGAGGTCTCAGATTTCATCTCCTGGGATGAATGTCCAGCATCTGGTGTCTTCTGTGCTCCAGAAATACTGTCACTGAGGTCACAAAGACTGTGTGAGTTACACAGGAGACTTAAAACAAATGGTCAAATTATACTTCTAGCACCGTTTGCCAAAACTCAGAGTAACAGACGCTCTTTGAATACCACATCTTTGATTTAAGTCAGAGGAAAGGCACCCAAGACACCCCAGCTTTGAACGTGGCAGAAAGAGCCCTAATGCAGAACAGGGAGGTTCCAGCACCACAGCCACACTGCAGGGCTGCCAGCACCCTCAGCACCAGGAATGTCACGCTTACCATCGCGCCCTGCTGTCTGCCTGGCTCTCCAACCCCGTGTGCAGGCGTGGGAACAGCCCCGAGCGGCGCTTGATGGGACTCCTCGACTGGTTCTTGGCTGTGGCTGCCGAGACCGGTGGCTGAAAGAACCACACAGCCCGAGCTCAAGGAGTGCACGACCCCATCTGAGAAACCCCCACAGCACCCCGCCGGCATGGGAGGGAGCGGACACACAGACAGACAGTGGGACAGAGGGCCACGGGGCTGCACTAACCGAGAAGGTGGTCTTGGTCACCTCGCCACTGTTGTGCGCGATGCCCCCGCTCAGGCTGCCCGGGATGCCGCCGCCATGCTGCTTCCTCTGGCTGCCCACCATCGTCTCCATGGAGTGGCTGCGCACGCGGATGGCTCTCTGTGGCCACAGGGGACAGGAGACAGTGGTCACCAACACCCCAGGACCGCTGCCACCCGAAGCCCCAAAGCCCCAGGCCCGTCCCTGCAGAACCCCCCGAGGAGCGACGGCGCAGCCCGGCGGTACGGCAGCGTCCAACCGCACAGCCCTGCACCACTTCCTGAATTTGCAGGAAGGCTCTGCAAGGAGCCCCCCGCCCCTCCTGCCCCTGCATGGCTGATGGTTCCCATGCAGCACGCAGCAACCCGTAGCCTGCTGCCAGCTGCCCTGAGACGTTTGTGCCACTTTCAGTGCACACTGCTTCCTGGGAAGGGGCAGTCCCTGGGAGCTCGAGCACCGCCCGAGCTCTGCGCACTGAAGGGGCTGCGGTGCCCCCCACTCTGGCAGCATGGGGCATCCCAATGACAGAGATCACAGTGGTGCTGCAAGGAGGGAGCACAGAGGGCTGTGCAGCCCCTGCAGAGCGGCCCAGGGGAGCAGAGAAAGAAGCAAAGGTGCAGCTCTGAGCAGAAACTGAACACGTGGGGGCTGACAATGACTTTAACATGTTTTGACTCAAACTGTTGGAACCAGAGCTGTGCATGCGGGAGGCAGAGACCTTTTGTGAATCCGAACACCCATTTTGGATGCTTGAACAGGACTTGAGCTATTTTTAAAGCCTTCCTCAGTTGTTGTCCCAGGCACTCACAAATAAGACCACGAGATCTTTTGGAAGTCTGGCACACGCCATGAAAAGCAGCAGGGAAATGCGCAAGTTAAAAAAATCTGTACACTTATTTTAATTACCGTGATAACCATAGCAACCAGAGCCCAAACTGGACTGTGATACTGGTGTGCCAATTACAGGAAAGTTTCCCTTTGCAGCTATTGCCTCCTGAATTTCTGCTGTGCAACCCAGCTCCTCCAGACCATTTAAGCGCAGCTCAGGACACAGAGGTGTTGGAGGAAACAAGCCTCCAAAGGCCGTGTTTTTGAAGGCTTCCTGCACCGCATCCATGATGCACAGGCACCGCCCTGCTGCCAGCTTCAGCCCCATGTAAAACCCCTCAGTACCAACCCGCACCGCACCCTGCAGCACCCGACCGCACAGGGACCACGGTGTCCCCTCCTGCCCCTTGAGTAACGAGCTGCAAGCAAGCATCCATCAGACTGGATTTATTGGGATCAGCAACTTGTACAAACTGATGGTGTCTGTGGGCGGGGGCAGCAGGCCGCTCTGCCGCCAGCTGTGGCAGTGTGTGGGCAGGAGGATCTCCTGGCACTGCCAGCGCCCCAGCACAGCGCTCCGTGCAGGGCACGTCCCCTACCACACCCTGCCACACAAGTGCCCGCAGAGCCAACGGGGGGAAGGGGCCGAGAACCTGTCGGTGTGATGCAACCAGCAGAAGAACGTCCCACCCTGCTCCAGCCCCACGGTGCTCAGAGCACACAGCGCAGGAGGTACGCCAGCACGCAGCCCAGCAGCGCGGCGCCGAGGCGGCGGGGCAGGAAGATGCCAGCTCCACCTGCTGGGCGCACCATGCGGCCCAGGGCACCCTGCAAGCCCAAAAGCTGCGTCCTCTCTCCGTGCACCACAGTGCAGAGAGGACGATCAGCATCTCAGGTTGTGAATACGCTGTAGGACAGCTGCACCGTGCCTCAGTTTCTGCATCTTGTACCCCAACAGGATGCAGCTGAGCCTACACCCACCCCCCAGCATGAGACCAGCAACGTGGGGACCTTCCTCTGCCTTCAGGGCCACTCACGCCCAGAGTGAGTGCACCTTCTGCACCTCCCACAAAGACACCTTCCGGCCCTGAGCACACGTAAACTTTCCTGTTGGGGAGGGACTGAGGTTTACCTTGAAAGACTCCAGGAAGCCCCCGTGTCCTCCATTCTCCAGCTTGTCCTCCTCGGGCCCCATCCCCAGCATGGTCTGTGTGTGCCCATGGAGCTCATCGTGAAGGTTGTCCAGCAGGGCGGCACGTGTCCGGTCCTGGGGAATGACACCGGGCTCAGCCGGACGGCCCCGGGCGTGAGGACACGAGGAAGCTCACTCTGCTGGTCCCTGAGCTTGTCCCAGAGCTGACCCAGCTCACAGCAAGGAGGAGCAGTTCTAGGGCAGTGTGGGGGTGGTGTAGGGCAGTAGCAGGCAAAGGCAGCGAGCCGTACCTCCAGCTTCGCAAACTTGTCCGACTTGCAGCAGGCGTTCTCGGCATTGATGAGCTTGGTCAGCAGGAACTCCCGGAACTCGGGGCTCTAGGGAGTGAGAGTGGGGGGTCGGACATCTGCACTGTCCTGCTGCTGGTAGCACGGCGCCATGACCCTACAGACCCCACACCCAGCTCCGCCTCCAGGTGTGCCCTGAGGCATCCCAGACTCACACCCACACACAATTCCCAGCTTGGCACGCACTTTCAGTCCTGTCTCACCTTCTGAAACACTGGCGGGCTCGGCAGTGGTGGGCCAAAGGAGGGGACGTCTTCCCGGGCCGTGACAGAGACCTGCGTAGGCAGGGGCAGCGGTGGGCTGAGGGCAGTGCACAGCACGGAGCCACTTGGGGCGGTGCCCCAGCCCAGCCCGGCACTGCAGCCCACCTGTGTCCACGGGACAACTGCACACATCTACTTCTCACAAACCTTCTTCCCTCGTGGCCCTAAGCAGTGTGCTTTCAGAGTGAGAAACTCCTGCTGCACCTCCTGATGGAGGGGTGATGCTACCTACACTTGGGCTCTGTGTTTAAGCAGTATGAGCTGTTCTGGGGCTCACTGCAACATCTGTGGCATCAAAAATCCCTTGTAAGTGAGCATACTGCTAAATATGCACACATATGTATGTATACACACACACTGTAATCGTACAAACACAAATGTATGTGTTCATGTACACACATATGCTCAATATACACATTCTCCAGTTATGTAGATGCCTGAGCACCCTGAGCACACATGGGCAAACGTGTGGTTTGGAGATGCAGCCTGTCCTGCACATGGCTATGCACAGACAGCAAAATGTGACAGATACGAGCTGGGATCCCCTACCTTGTAGGATGCAGTGTCTGCATCAGGGTTTTCCACCTGCACCACAATGTAGGCGTGTAAGAAATTGGAGGCAATCATGTCTGGGACAAATGGCGTGTTCTCTTCTTGAAAGATAATTGCCACAATGTCATTGCCAATGTGTCTCTTCCTCTGCAGCTGGGCGGAAAAGGAAAGCGTGGTTGGTACGGGCAGGTGGCTCTGCCCCGCGGCGCTCCAGGCTCATCCCTCACCTGCTGGGCGTCCCCTTCCGTGAAAGGCAGCTTGGTGGACACGTGGAACATGATCTCCCTGTCTCGGAACACGGTGTACACGGACTCAACCCCCGTCTGCCCGTGGCTGACATCCAGGCCTCCTCGGAAACTGGAAATGAGGAGAAAGTCAGGGAGAAAGGCAGAAATAGTCACTGACATCTCACCAGAGCCCGCTGATGGCTGTCAGGGGATGAGGCGACAGAACAAACCATCTAATTCGTCTTTATCTACCTGCTAGCAAACGGGAAAGAACAAACCGTGCAGCCTGGTGCAATGCAGCCTGAGGCCCAGGGCATGCAGCACAGCCACAGCTCCAGGCGTGGAGCGGACCCTCACTGCCCCCCAGGCACCGCCGCACTCCCACAGGCCCTTCCTCTAAGCCGAGCGCAGCAGTCTGCCTCGCAGCCTCGGGGCTGCAGGGATGGAAGTTCTGCTGTCGGCAGTTCCATCTCCTCTGTAAACCCCCCCCGCTGTGATCCACGAGCCAGAGCTATATTTGTGCTGCCCGTGAATGAGCTGACTTCTGCTCTCACACAATAGATACTTTACAGACTATATGTAAATTCTTTTGTAAAATCAGTCTTTTCTATGTACCCTTTAAAGTCCTGCAGTGTTATGGTGTCTCCCAGCAAATTTAAGAAGTTCCTGAAGGCAGCACTCTCCTCGTTGTTGCCGAACAGCTCTTCCTCCTGAGTCTGCAAAGACACAGACGCACCTTGGGAGGGGAACATGAATCCTTCACGTGTGTATTTCAAAACAGTGAGAGCTTGATAATGGTCTTCTATGAGTTATTCAATCCAAAATAAAATGCAATATAAATGTAAAGATAATGAGGGTGCCTGTCAGAATAATCTGTGGCAAATTATACAACCCAGCTGTGCCTGTGCTCTGCAGCCAGCATCCCCAGGCTAATGGAAGCACTCACAGGCGTGTCTGCATGGCTCACAGCTCCCACCAATGCACCACTTTGCACTGTCTGAACACACATCTAATTAAGGCACCATGGCTGCTACAGTGCGTTTCCACACCCATTTCTCCCTACAGCTGATTTTCATATTGATTATTCTTCAGTCACATTGTATTTTAACGAGTCAGGGCCTTATCCACGTCACCAGAGACTTGCTGTTGGTAAGGACGCCAGCTGCAGCGCATGCTGCACATGGCACCCATTTACCTGAGGGCCAACCGCGGTGCGAAGCGCCAGGCACAGCAATGCTCCATGCTCACAGCGCTCACCCACCTGCCTGAACTTCTGGTAGATGACACCAAACTTGAAAGTGTTGTTGACCTCATGCTCATCATAAGCCACTATCATCTGGGAGGCCTGCAGTGAAACAAGGCACAGCTGGGAGCCCATGGCAGCTGAGGAGCAGGACCTGGGGTCACTGTTCTGCGTGGGCAGCGGCTGCTCTTGGGCTCCCACTGATGGATGGTGGCAAGATGTTAATGAGAATGGGTGAATGAAACTGCTTCAGTTGGGCTGCATCAAAGGGCGCTGAAAGTCCTAGCAATGCACTGCTGAGCCTGCTGCATGTTTGACACATAACAAACGGCCAAAGATGATGAGTGTGCTGTAAAACTTTCCCATAATGGGTTTCTACAGCAGCTCAAGAGCTTGCAGTGCTCCAGTGACCCCGGAGTGGGGGACAAACGAGTTCCAGCCCCATCACAGTGAGGACAGGCTCAGTCCTACTAGGCTTCCAGCTAAACTGTGGGCACCAAACCCATATTGGGGCTGGTTCATACCTCATAGCCTGTGTGTCCTTCCCTCTGGTAAGGATCATCTCATGGAACCACCATAGTATCACAGAATGGTTGGGTTGGAAGGGACCCTACAGATCACCCTGTTCCAATCCCTCAGTGGGCTGGGTGACCCTCACCAGAGCAGGCTGCACAGGGCCCCTTCTGGCCTGGCTTTGGGCATCTCCAGGGATGGTGCATCCACAGCTCTGGGCAGTCTGTGCCAGGGCCTCACCACTGCGATTCTGAAATTCCCTAAGGAAAATAGTATCTATGCCCCGCATGTGTACAGAGCACTGAGGAGATCTTTCTCAAAGGTACTGAATCCTCCTAGCTCTGTACAAGTTCCTGTGCTCCACAACCAAGCTACTGGATCATGGGGAGAAAGGCTGAATTACCCCAACCTGATCTCTAGTGAATGAAAAGTAAGTTCCTCACCTTGGGATACAGAACTGGATTAAACTTCAGTCCAGAGGCATCATCACAGAAGGCCTGAGAGCAAGGAAAAGTGCTGTGAGCATCAGTGGGCATCCCAGCGTGGGGAGTCTGGCAGCACGGCTGCACACATCTTATCAGAGAGACACACCCAGCCCTGGGCTGCAGGAGCTCCCCTGGCATCCCGCCCTGCCCACGCCTGACTGGTGCTGACCAGAGGTGCAGTGGGGCAACCCCTGGGTGCAGCTTCCCCCTCCCCTTCCTTGAGCTCACCCAGCAACCCACCCGGAGCAGCCCCGTGCAGGTTACCTTCGCGATCTGTGGGATGCTGGGCAGCTTGCTAAATCCTGCCAGAGGAATCCTTTCGTGCAATGTCTTCACTTTGGACCTAACAAGGGAAAAGAAATGAAAAGAAGCTGGGGAGGATCCCATGCAGCCCGAGGCACTGCAGCCTCCCTGCCCGCCAGCAGCACAGCTCTGTGCCATGCACACTGCAGGAGGTGCTGCAACATGGTGTTCTGCTGGGCTTGGTCAGTTACCAAGAGCTCCATCGTTATTCTCATCCCTGCATCTCTTAAAATATTCGTTGTATGGAAGAGAATTGAGGCAATGGGTCAGGCACCCTTGCCAGATTAGGGGAAAAATGGCAGCAGATGTGACAGTGGATCATGAGGAGCTCCAGATGTGATTTCAGCAGCAGATCAAAGCTCTCTGCTCACCACCAATGGTCAGGCAGCCCCAGCACAGAGCAGTATAGGGACAGTGCCTTTGGCTTCTGCCCCACCCTGAGCTCCCTGAGCCCCTGCATACAGTGGCAATGGGTGTGCTGCGTCCTGCCTGCTGTATTTACAGAGAAACAAATGGAGAGTCTTTCAAGAAGATACTTTGCTAAACACTGCATGTTTTTCCTCTGTACCTGAGTATAATTCGTAAATATTCGGTGCCATCCACCTCCTCACACTTAATGGACAGGATCAGGTTTCCCAGGCTGCTGGCCGTGCAGTAAAAGTTTAAGTGGTCCTGCAGAGAGAAGCAGCAGGCAGGTGGTGGGGCTCAGCACATGGCAGGACGACACCCCACCCCAGCCTCGCAGGCTCCAGGCACAGCATCCAGCACTGTGAGCCAGCAGCCCTGCTGCTCCTGCCCAGAGCAAGGCTGCAGCACTCGCCCTTTCCACTCACAACTGTAGGATCTGACTTTTTCTCCAGGCTGGGAGAAATTTTCAGCCAACCCCCTGCCCTTTCTGCACCCACCTTCCCCAGGAAGTGCTTCCTGTAGGCTCTGGCCTCTCCTTTGCACTCCAGCTTGTACCCGTAGGGGCTGGGGCTGAAGTTCTCCTCCTCCTCCTCGCAGACACTGCTGTCGGATGAGGTGGGTGTGCCGAGGTTCTCTGGGTCCTCAATCCAGTACCCCCCAAACTGGGGCAGAATGACCAGCGGGTAGGGGCTGCCCTTCTCCAGGATCTGGGGAGGCACAGGATGATGGGCTGCCCCACACCACAGGGTAGGTCCCACCCCTCTGCAGTGCCCTACTCCTCTGCGGGGAGCAGGTATGGCACTGCAGAGCTGGGCAGGAGCAACGTGCCTCACAGCTCCTGCTGGAAGCAAGTCTGCCACACTTCTGGAAAGGCACTGCCCCGGGGGCCCAGAAGCATGTTACAGAGCGCCTACCTCATCGATGCTGGGGTATGGGATGTAGTCCTCCTGCAAAGGGAATCACAGAACTGCACACTACTGATTGCTCCCCAGGTTCCACTTGTCCCTGAACCCCAGATCCAATTTAACACACTAAGTGATGTTGCTGGGTGCAGCCCCAGCTCTGCCCATGGCACTGCCCGTCCTGCACCCACGCCAGCTTCTGCACAGCACCACAGGACCAGCCAGCACAAATCACTCAACAGTGAGATGCAGCGCTCTGGACACAAAGCTGGATTAGGGATTTACATGCACCGCTCTCTTATCTCTGCAATTCAATCAGTGCCTTGCTTTTAGATAACTCCTAAATCCCTTTTAGTCCTTTAAGCAACTGCCTTTGACTACACACATTAAAGCCCTGATTTCTGGAGATAACAGGGAACTCTTGGAAAGATCCATGCAAGAAATAACATCTAACAAACCTTATGTTTTTGGCTTCCAGCTTTCTGATCTTCAAGTTTTGGTGCCTGTTTGGAACAAAGTGAACAGATTGAACAACGAAGAAGCTGCCACCACACAGACGCCAGCAGGACATCTCACGCCAACGCCGCCCCGCACCGCACTGCAGCTCACCTGCATCTTCTCCAACATCTCGAAGAATTCTGCAGACTGAAAAAGAAAAGAGAACCGTGCTGTCCAGCCGGGCGCCGGGAGCTGCCGACATGGGCTGCGACGCCGAGCAGAGCAGCTCAGCCATCCTGCAGGCCTGGGCCGGGAAGGAGCCGCACTGCACACTGTGGATGCAGCACATCCCCGTGCTCAGTGCTGCACGGTGCTGGAGATCAGGTGGGCACAAAGCCCAGGCTGCTGCTGGGAGCTCCACGCAGAAACCAGCAGCAAAAGCTCTGCTCTGGGGCTGGGCCTGGCCAGGAGTGCTGATCCATGCGCTGTGGTGAGCAGTGGCTCCCGAATGCATGGCAGCTGCATGCTGGCCTTCGTCAGGACACCACTGGGCCAACGGTGGCACAGTCACCTGCACGGCCCCTCCTGCTCCCACATACAAGCAAATAAATTATCCAGCATCCTCCAGATGTCAATACTGGGGCACTCCCAGTAAACCAATACATGACTTTGGCAGGGATATGATGAAGGACTTCTTTCTCCTCTCCCTTATCCTTCCCCACCCACAGACCTTAATCCGTGTTCATTGCAGGACGGCCACAAAGGGCCGTGGCATCTCTGCTTCCCAGCAGTGTTGCAGAAGGGGAACGCAGGACACGGGGCAGGGGCTCACAGCACCGTGCCAAAGAGCACAGCGCCAGAGTATGTTCTGGGGAGCCCCAGGACCAACTGAATTCCTCAAAAGACAGAAAAGAAAGAAAAATCAGAGGGGAAGATGAAGACATGAAAATCATTCCAAGACCAAAGGTGCCTCACACAAGTTTTCTCACCCACAGATGCAGCAGAGGTGAGCTGTGTTGCAGCAGCCGCCGGCCACCGCTTCCACAGCGCAGCAGAAGGCGCTGCCCGACGGCTGGGCACCGGCACAGCCTGCAGCCCTGGCCACAGTCCTGCCCTTAGACTATGCCCCTTCTTTATCACTGCACCTGCAGCAGGAGAAACGCACCTACGTTCAAAAGAGCTCTGTGTCCAAACTGAAAAAGGCTTTGCTTTACTTTATTCCTCTCAGGTTCCTGCTTATCTCCAGGTGTCTGCAATAGATGCACGCTCTCTGAGACAATGAAAATAGTTGTCACCCCACCGCCAGCAACCAGGGCAGACAGGCGAAACAGCAGAGCAGAACCCGATCCACCTTTCCAAGCGAGTAGAACCACATAGTACAGTAGAACACGTGTACACACATTTAATAAAGCAAGGAGCAGTCTGTAGCCATTAGGAATTTATGCAGACTTGAAGCCAAGCTTTACCACACCGCAAATATTTTGGTAAATATAGTTAGGACAATTATACCTTTGTGCTGCTCAGTCAGAAGCAGCGTCACCTGCAGTTCAGCCACCAGTTTGTTCTTACTGAGCTGAGTCACTGAGCCCGGCTGCTCCTGGCAGCAGTGACTGCAGCTGCGTTACAAATGCAACCAAAGGCACCACCGGCACAGAAAGCCATTCCCTCCCTCCACAGGCAGGACAGACCTGTCCCAGAGCTTGTAGTAATGACCTGGTGTAGGGAACCTGCTTTGGCAGGGGGGTCGGACTCAATGATGTCTGGAGGTCCCTTCCAACCCCTACGATTCTGTGATTCTGTGACCTTAGAAATGCAGAATATCCAAACCAAAAATAGAACCATTGTTGTTTTCTTCCTAGGCTCACATGTCCTCGCTACCTCACAGCTAAAAGCATTCTCCTGACAGTGAAGAGATCACAGCATCACCTCCAGCATCCCAGCAGTGTGCTGCATTTGCTCCTCTCCATCAGCATCAGGTCTGCCCCAAAGCCCCATTGGCGGAGCTGGTGCTGCTGGTGCTGCCCGCTGCACAGCACGTGCGGGCAAATGTAGTGAGCAGATGAGGGCCGACCTGGAGCAGAAGTAGCAGCACAGCCACAAAGTGCCCACATCGGAGATTTCCAAAGAAAACAACACCCAGAAAGAAAACCGCACCAAGAGCGTGCAGCTGAGGGCCGCACACCCGGAGGTGCCCCCAGCCAACCGCCGCCCGCAGCCCCGCACGAGGCACTCACCAGCAGCCCCCGCAGGAAATCCATCTCAGCCCCGCACGGCCCGCAGCTCTCAGCCTCGCCCCCGGAGCTGCTGCGGCCAGCGCGGGTCCTACCGGCAGCGCAGCGCCGAGCGGCCCAACGCCGGGCGGGCCACCATCCCCACCGACACCTCCCTTCGTTAATGTTTCTCCAGCCAGAGGCATGGCAGGGCTGCTGCTTTGTTATTTAAAAGGGTGGCTCCGCGGGAAGTGCCCCAAACAGGTTGGGCAGGAAGCGGGCGAGAGTTCGCACGTGGCTCAGGGAGGTTTTCCCCGTCACGGACGCGAGGTGGCACGGAGAGCTGAGCGGGGCGGGAGGCGAGGGAGGGAGAGGGGCTTGGTTCCAACGAGCGCATCGGATGCATCCGGACAGAGCAGCATAGAGCCCAGCACAACCAGCACCCAGGCAGCACTTCGCCCCAGCCGCAACCTGGTACCAGAGCAGCCCTTCCAGCCCGCCGCCTTCAGCCTGGCTGCTCTCCCCGCAAGGCCGGTCAGAAAGCCTGCACCACCCCAGCTCCCGGCTCTGGCTGTGCGCCGCCGTGCCCACCTGTCCCCGGGCTGGAAGTGCCTGGCACGGCCGCAGACAGAGGAGAGGTGGCTGCGGGGCCATGTCTGCCCCTGGGGCCGTGTCCCTGCCTGCACCCGCTGCCCCTTCCTCTCCCCTCGAGTTTCCAGGTGGACATAGCAGAGCAGCAGGGGAGCCCAGGAGCAGACAGATGGCTTTGCCCCGTGGCTGCTCGGCTCTGCTCACTTTTGGCTCGGTCTGCCACTCTATTCCTGCATGGTGTTGCCCATTACAAGTGCCAGACACATTCCTCCTGCTGAGGGCTGGTGGGAAGCAAGCCTCACCGTGGAATTACACCAGCAAAAAAGGTTTTTGCCATTGTAGTTTGCCTCCTTCAAGGAATTTGAGTTACACCAGGAAAACACATTTTTGCTGGCATAGCTTGCATGCTCTTAGAAGGAGTCTGCTCACACAGCTGAATTAGCAATGGGCTGTGCTGCAGGAAGCCAGTGCCTTCAGCAAGCTGTCTGCAGCCTGTGCCCAGAATTAAGCGGAAAGCACAAAGTGCATGCAGGGATGAACATCCTCACTCTGTGCAGCTCAGCTGTGAGCTCTGGCTGGGGGCTGCTGCAAGGCAGGGAGGAGTGAGCGAGCTGCGCCGGGCAGGACTCACTGCCAGCTCCGTGTCCCCCTATCCACCCTCCTCAGCCCCAGCCCCTCACAACCCCTGCCATCCACCAGTGTGCTCTGCCAGCTCACTCCTGCTTTGTGCACCCAGGCCACCAACATAGATGCAAATGAGCCAAAACTTGAGAAACCTCACTAATAAACTTCTCCAGCTCAATTCTTCCCCAGCCCCCCTGCTCTTAACAACCATTTAACCAAGTTCTCAGCTCTCTCGTAAGCTTCTCTTCGATCTCATCTTCGCTAGTTTAATGAGTAATTTCCCAGGTGGAAACGTATCGAATGCTTTGCAGCTACCCAGGGGGAAGAGCTGCCATTTCCTTTGTCTGGAAGCTCCACTCACACTAATTGCTCGGGTTACTCCGATGAGAGCAGAGGAGCTGCGTGCCTCAAAGGTTTACGCTGGGGCCAAAGAGCAGGTGCCAGCAGGCACGCAGGGTCCCTGGGGCAGCACATGGAGCTGGGGCCAATCAGGACAGCAGCACTGGGCTCTGCACCCGCCTGGCACCGCCGCTCAGCATTGCATAACGTGGCGGCAGCAGAATGTGGCCCGCTGGCACACGCACCGCGCTGTAGCTGATGGTGTCTGAACATACTGCCGGCTGCTCTCCAGAAACCACCTACTCTGCTCTGCTCGGAACGGCCCCGGCTGCTACAGGCGCTGCGTTGGAAGTGCCGCGCCTTGCCGGCTCCGTTTCCAAAAGCAGCACCCAGCCCGGACCGCGCGCCCACGGCCCCGGCACAGGGTGCTCAGCCCTGCAGTGCAGCACTCACCTTCATGGTGGGGGGGGCGGTGAGCGGAGGGGACAGTGGCCGCTCCGGGAGGGTCACATCCGTGCTGCTCAGCAGCTCCTGCTTCCTGCAAAACAGAACAGGCGCTGTCAGCAACCCCTGCGGCCCCGTCTGGGAGGCAGGAGAGAAGGAACGTGGGTGACTGGTCTCTTTTGGTTGAACCGGCCTCGTGTCTCAGCACCACGGCCCCACAGAGCTCAGCATGGTGGTGCTGCTGTGGTTGGCAAGGGCCAACCACATGGATCCCCAGAGCAGAGTGGCACTGGCACGGCGGTCTCATGGGGATGTGACACTGGAAAGCAGGGGAGAAAGAACTGTACCAAGAGCCTGCCAAAAAATGCAACCCCACACCCTCCTCAGCCTTGTGAAGATGCACTCAAAGCTCTCCACTGATGATTTGATAAAAACACTCTGTGCCTTTTAAAAAAAAATCCCTTCTCAGGCAGACAATCAAATCGTCACACGCAGCAGTACTGCCAGATGCTACTCCGGGAGTCAGAAAATCTGAGATTTAATTTTGTTTCCTCTCGTTCCTGCCAGGTTAGTCTTGCAGAAACGGGGCCAAAATGTCCAACTGTTTATCATGCAGTAACAAGGTTTGCTCCCATGGCAGCCCGCCTGGGATGGCACAGCACAGCGTGAGGCAGTGCATGGGGAGCTGAGCAGCAGTGCACACCAGGGCCTCCCCAGACAATGGTAGGTGCCTGCAGCCAACACTGGGACACCAGTAGAGCTTCTTTCTACAAACCGCCCAGAGCCCGCCCTGCAGTAGCCTCACTTTGCTCCCAGCCCAGAGCTGGAGGGCGCACCCCATGGCACATCCCTGCAGCACAGCCCCACAGTGCGTCCCTATGCCAGCTGGGCACTGCTGGGCACCCTGCACTGCAGAACAGCCTGCTGGGCACTGCGGACCAGGCAGCGCTGCACTGCAGGAGAAACAGCTGCACCAATGCAGAACGTGCCTGTGGTGCTTCACAAGGAGCTGCAGACCATCGTCCTTGCAGACCTGGTTTTCTATGAGACCACTGGCAAAAAGCAGAACGCCACTGCTACCGTGCAAGACAAAGGGCAGCTGTGCAGGGGTGTCCCTGCAATGACAGACTGAGCCAGGGCCTGACCGGGCTGCCCGCTGCTCCTCCTGCCTTTCTGCTTGTATTTACAATTGCTTCTGCTAACAGACGTTTCCTGCCCCTGACGGACTTTGGCTCCATCTGTTGAGACACACACATGTACGCACTCTCACACCCAGCTGAGCATGTAGGACAGAGCAGTGCGGGGCTCCTGCCCTGCCTGGTCCTCAGCCCTCCGCAAGGCACAGAGAGCAGAGCCAAGGGGCTGCAGCTCAGTGCTGAGATCAGGGGGAAGGTGTTAACAGGACACAGATCAGTATTTCCCTGATAGTTAATAACTATGGAATGTGAAGTCATGGACTCAAATTGACCAAAGAGCAGCGGTGGGTCATGGGGCAATGAAGGGCTCAGGCCCCCATCCATAGCCTTGACCCAGGGCCAACACACAAGAAATGAATGCAAATGCTATGAGACCGCATATGGGCAGCAGCAGAAGCCATGTGCTGACTGCCCGCGTTGACCACTGAGTTCCCTCCCTTCCTACTCCCCATAAGCTCACCGCAGCTCCGCTGCTGAGAAGGTGCCCAGATGGCAATTTGCGCTCTTTGCTCTACGGCTACCTGGAGCACTGCAGGCAGCCAGACCTGGACACAAGCACCCATCTTTGCTCTCTTCCTTTCAACCCTCTTTCTGTCTGATTGCACCAATCAGCAGAGCAGCCTCAAAGGCACAGACCTCCAAAGATGAAAGCTATGGGGATGCATACAAATAATTCCATTTGATCTGAGATTTGTAACAGGTTGCCATAGCATCACATTCTAAGTATTATAAAATCACTCGCACAACTTAACAACGTGTCCTGTTATCACATGTTGATTGCTTCTTTGGTGCCAAACTGCTGGAGCCGCGATCTCACTCCGGGGTGAGCACACAGAACATTCACCAGCAATCAGCCCTGATGCCAGCACCACACTATGGTGACCTGCAGCACTGAGCGCAGTGATTCAGTCCTCTGCCAGCGCCGGCATCAAGGGCCACCAGCCTGACTCCCAGCAGTCTGCCCTCATGGGATGATGAATGGCTCGGGGGAAGGCCAGTGTGCCCCAACCCAGAGGGCATGGCAGCCCCGAGAGCTCACCTGAAGCTCACAGCAGAGCCCGCAGTGCCACCAGCACAGGGACCTGGGCATGCATCCGGCACAGCCCTGTGCCGCCCCGAGCACCTCACAGCACAGCCCGCAGCCACCAGCTCTGCCCTGAGCCAACCCACAGCTGTAGTGGGACAATCAGCACACGGGGGGAGGGAAGAGGGGAATGGAGGCCGGCTGCCCCTCACTGAGCCCTGCAGGGCCAGGGCAAACCGGGCTGGGCAGAGGCTTCCCGGAAAGCAGCGCAGACATCACTTAGGTAATGTTATTTCTTCATTTTCCTCATTAGGCAAATTAGGAAAGAAGGCAAAAAAAGAATTAGAATCCTACATACTTAGTAAATCTAATTAAGGAAATACCTTAATGCAGTTACCAGGCCCAGCCGCAGGGTTTTCCAAAGGGGAGAGGGAACCAACACACCGCCGGCACCGCGGCACTGCCCCGTTCTGAGCGCACAGAGCAGCCAGGATGGGTGGAGTCATTCTCTGATATTCAGAGCACTTCTGATCACATCCCAGAAGCATGAACAAATTGGGGTCCTGAACCTGGCAGACCGTGCTGGTGTGATGAAAATGCTGCTCAAAACGTGCTGCTGGGTGCAGAGCGTGCCCTCACTGTGCTGCACTGTGAATGCACCCAGCAGCAAGGCAGCACTGCTGCACCGTGAGGAGCTCCCTGGCAATCAGGAAATCAGGAGCATGGACAAGAGGTCCCACACCAGCTGCCCTGCTAATGACAGCCCACAGCACCATCATGGCACCACGTACATGGCCCCAGCTTGGGGGGCTTGCTCTGTGCCAGCCTGGGACAACGCCAGAATTCCAACATAATCACATCATGGATAGGTTTGTTTGCCTTTAAAAACCCATTCTGGGGATCTCTGTGGGAAGGAAGGTGGCCACATCCACCCACCAGCAACCACATTGGTCCACCTCCTCCGGCTGTGCCATCCGAGCTCCACCAGGCAGCTGGGCACTGAGATGCTCTCCACCCACTGATCCTCCAGCAACATCACAGGGCTTCTCCAGGCACGAGCTGGGCTGGGACCAAGATGCAGCCCCTGCAAGGCATGGCACGGCTGTGTGGACACAAGCAAGGGCACAAGAACCTTGTACAGAGCTCTCAGCTGCACCTTTCTTCCTATATTCTCACTAACATCTAACAAAAGACTTCTACACACGTTCTGCCTTTCTGTTTGTTCATCTGATTTACCAGGCAGGCTCTAACCTGACAGAGCATTGATACAAATTGCGCGTGGGAAGGGGAGATGTCAACATATTATGTGACGCCGTTTTGCAGCGAGCAGTAAGCGCTGCCTTTTGTTATGCTGTGTCAATTAAGTGCTCGGAGCATCACAGGTTACATTTATGCCTTCGCTTAATTCTGCTGATGAAACCTGGCCCATAGAGGTGTTAATCCCTCACAGCACACCCATCTGCAACAAGTTCAGCTGTCGGGATGCTTTATCCTTGAGAAGGACAGTAAAGATGTTCTGTAAATTAACAGCCTCTATTTTTGGAGACGTCGTTTTTTTTGCCCTTGATGGGCCTCACCTTGCCAGCTGCTCCCTCTCTCATTTATTTAACATTCAGTGCTCAACATCTGAAGTTTGCCCAGAGGCCAACTCCCCACCCGCACCACCACGGCCCCACAGCCACTCATGGGCTCACCCAGATGGGGCCCCCGGGCAGCACCAGCCCCACGCAGCCCTGTGCACCAGGGGACGGCCATGGGCACGCACTGCAGGGCTGCCTGGCTCCAGCCCCAGTGCTGCAGGTGCACCACAGCTCAGGGCAGAGCCCCAGCAGTGCAACATTTTCCCCAATAACCCGATTTACCTTGGCTACCTACCGCTTTTCTGCACTGAAGCCTGAAAATCAGCAAAAAAAGAGAACAATATTTTCTGGTCTAGATTGTTTGCAGTAAATTTATGTGTTTCCAGACTACCAGCCTGCATCTGTGTGCATAGAGCTGCCGCAACTGCACAGTGTGCACAAGCAAGGAACCAAAGCCCTGCTCAGAGCAAGGTGACATTTAACTACAAACGGCTTTAGCTTTAATTACTCCCCTGCACCACAAGTAACTGTAGTTGGAGCAGTTCAGGACATCCCACCCTCGTGCAGGCGTTGCTGCTGTGCTGTTTCAGGAGGGCATGGCACAATCAGCGCCTGCCTGTCCCACTCCTGCTGCTGTCTGCAGCTGGACGGGAGCTGGAGCCCTTCCAGCCCACCAAGGACTTCCCACTTTGTCTTGGTAGGAGAGTACAGCTGGTTCTGCAAATAATGCTGGAAAGAGATTTTTATCACTCGCAGATTTTGTTCTCTGGTCTCACTTCTAGGAGTGGAGAGGAAGCAATGATTTCCAGCAGCATTTGGATAAATCAGCCAAGGGACTCATGGACCATTTAATACCAGAAGGATTGTCTGATCCGATTCCTGAAAAAACATGAGCCAAGGAACCTTGGGCAGCTTCTGAACTGATTCAATAATTTGCAAATTAAACAGAACAGCTCCCAGAAACCAGAGCCTCCAACCACATGCAGAACAGCACTGAGCAGAGGGATGCTGCCTCCATCTGGCCCCTGGGCAGTGGGGTAGGGGAACGGGAGCACTTCCAACGGTGGGGAGGGACCAGAAATCCATGGGCTGCCTTAGTGAGCATAATCCCTGACCCCACTGAAACAAATGGGAATGTTTAAATCAACTTCAGCAGTGCAAAGATTTCACCCCAATGACTTCAGCAAGGTGTGCACCTTGTGTTGGTGCAGGGTGCTGCTTCTCTGCCTCAGCCCAAGCGCAGGACAGGCACAGACCTACAGAGCGCCCAGGTGAGCATTGCCTTGCTCCTGCAAGGGGGGCCTGCCAAAGTCCATTTGTTGTGCTGTACTTTGCTGGTTGCTAATAAGACAGGGACGTGGGCCACCAGGGACTC
>JAPSGF010000177.1:0-33949 GCA_035772895.1 Perdix hodgsoniae
GCTGGAGGAGAAGCTGCCCATCCTGCAGCAGCCCACTGAGAAGGTAAGGTGGGGTGTGTGGTGCGTTGGGATCTGCCCCAGTGCTGCCTACCAGGGTTTTGTCGTTCCCACCAGCTCATCTCAGACACCAAGCAGCTGGTGACATCCACAGTGACGGGGGCCAGGGATGTCCTGACCTCCACTGTGGCTGGAGCCAAGGATGCGGTGAGCAGCCGTGTGATGGGAGTGATGGATATGACCAAAGGAGCCGTGCAGGGCAGCGTGGAGCTGACCAAGTCTGCGGTGAGCAGCGGTGTCAACACAGTGATGGGCTCCACCGTGGGCCAGATGGTGGCCAGTGGGGTGGGCTCTGTGCTGGAGAAGTCTGAGGAGCTGGTGGACCACTACCTGCCTATGACAGATGAGGAGCTGGGTAAGGATCTGATGGCAATGTGTAGAGATGGGGTGGGGAGTCAGCGTGGGGAGAGCCCATACTGGCTCTATGTGGAGGTCAGTAGTCAGTGTGGGGATAACCACATAAAGTGGAGGTCAGTAGTGGGGCAGGGGCCTGGTTGATGGATTTCTTTCCTCTAGCCAAGCTTGCCACGGCTGTGGAGGGCTTTGAACCAGAGCAGCAGAAGAAGCAGCAGAGCTACTTCGTACGCCTGGGCTCCCTGTCATCCAAACTGCAGCACCGTGCCCTCCAGCACTCCCTGGGCAAACTGCAGAGCGCCCGTTCCAACAGCCACCATGTGCTGGGCCAGCTCCAGCGTGCCCTCGACCTGGTAGGACCATCCCCACCCCCACCATAGGGCTGGGATCAGCCACCCACCCACCCACCCACCCACCGTTTTGCCCCCGCTGCAGGTGGAGCATCTCAAGCAAGGCGTGGACCAGAAGCTGCAGGGAGAGCAAGAGAAGCTGCACCAGCTGTGGTTGGAGTGGAGCACCAAGCAGCCCAGTGGCGGCAAGGATTTGGTGCCACCAGCAGTAAGCAGAGGGCAGGAGGGTCCCCATCACCGCCCCGGTTTCCCTGCAGTGCTCAACCCCCCTTTTTTTGCCCCCACGCAGGCAGTGGAATCAGGTGTGCTGGCCCTGCTGCATGGTTTGGCTCAGCAGCTGCACAGCACCTGCCAGCCTTTGGTGTGCAGCCTTCAGGGCCTCCCTGCTGGCATCCAGGACACGGCAGCGCAGGTCCGACACAACGTGGAGGAGCTCCGTGCCAGCCTGACTTCAGCCACTTCCCTGCAGGAGCTGACAGGCAGCGCAGTGACGCAGGCACGTGCCCACGCTACCAAAGCCCGAGAGCTGATGGATGAGTTGGTGGAGCACGTGGCACACAGCACACCCCTGTCCTGGCTGGTGGGGCCCTTTGCTCCTTCTGTGCAGCAGGGGCAGAATGTGCAGGGGAAATAGCAGCCCCTGGGGGGAGGATGGAAGTGTTCCCAAGCTCCTACTAACCCATCCCTGCTCAAGTACCCATTAACTTCCCTCCCTGCCCATCCTGGATGTTCCCTTGGCCAGAGCAGTGCCAGCAAAGTGCCTTAGCTTCCCCTGGTGCCTATGGCTGCTCCAGCCCTTGTTGGCCAGCTCTCCATCTCCTCTTAGCCTCCACTTGTCACCTCTGGTGCCTTCAGGCCCTTGCTCTTCCCATCCTTGCAGCTGCGTCTGTCCCCAGTGGTGGTGCCTGGTGGGGAGGGGGCTGTGGCTTGGGGTGGGTAAAGCAATAAAGTCAGTTTAGTTTTGCAATGGTCTAAGCCTTCTTGGGGGAACTGGGGCTGGTGGGGTTGGGAACCTCCGTTTCCCCTCAGGATCTGCCTTGCTGCCACTTGAAGTCCTTCCTGGGGCCTTTACTGGAAGGAGGAATGAGGGCACGTGGTCCTGTGTTGTCTTCCAGGGGTGGGGGGCACTGAGCTCCATGCTGGGCCTCCACCGCCACCAGTGCTGTACAGAGCCCGGGGTTGAGGGGTTGAAACTAGATGATCATCATGATCCATTTCAATGCAGGCCATTCTATGATTCTGAAGGTCAGAGGCTCCTGGGGAGTACAGACCTTTGGGTCTGATCTCCCAGTACCTGCCTGGGTCTGGTTCACAACCTGTATCTGACTTTCAGCTCACCCACACTGCCTGCCCTAAGGGGTGCTCACAGAAGCCCTTTGCTGGGATGACGCACAGTTTGGCCAACCCAAGACCTGGCTTCCCAAAAATTGGGCAAGAAGGAAGCAAGGTTTATTTGGGTTTTGTTTATGGAGGGGTGGAACATGAAATAAACCCTGGAAAAGGGCACAGACTCCCCAGAGTATGGTTACAGCAACAGCAGCCTGGGATCGGGGCACACCACCCTGTGTTGGCACTGCCTGAGCCATGGCACAAACAGGACACGAGGACGCAGCATCTGGTTGAGCTGGGAACATCTTTATTTTGCACGTACAAAAGCTCCAGATTTTTTTTTGCAAAAGAGCAGAACGACAGACAAACAAGATGCTGCCCAGCACAAGGCAGGATGCTGCTGCTGATGAGTCCCCCAGCCAACATAGGGGAGAATACACAATTTCACTGTGCTCACCCAAAGGCAGATGGAGTGGAGGGACCAGGCTCCAGCAGCTGCAACCACAGGAGAGAGAATGAGGCTCAGAGTGACAGAGTGAGGATCTGCCACCGAGGGGAGAAGTCCTTCCCTAGTGGGGCTGCACTCAGCACCAGCACTGGAAAATGAAGGAGGAAGGCTGGGAGCACAGCAAGGCCCCACTGTCACCCCTTGGGGACAGCGGTGGAAGGGACAGGGCCGACTGTGGGTGTTCAGCCCAGCTCAGGGCCCGAGGGAATAGGGACCCTTGGGGATTTGCTCTGGTCCCAGCCCTGGACAGGGACAAAGGGATGAGGGATGCTCCTGCCCACCCCTAGTCACAGTCAACGATGCCTTAAGAAACAGACACTATGGCTCTTTGTGTTTTTCATTAAAAAAACCCTTTATATTCATTTCATGTCGGTTGAAATCACAAGAAATTGGGGGGGGGGGGGGGGGGGGGGGAAAAAAAAGAAAAAAAAAAAAAAAAAGAGGGGACAAATACAGACAAAACAGCACAGTCTCCCCCCACGTTCAGTGCTTTCACGGGGTCGGGGGCACAGGACAAGACCTAGGACATCAGCTACTGTGTGACTTAGTGAAGTAACGCAAAGATGAGCAAGGCAGAGGCCAGTCTCCCTTCGGAGCAGGCTGTGTGGCCCCTCCAACATCCTCCTGCAGGCAGTCCCACGTGCTCAGCTCTCCGCATCCTCAGCTCTCCTCTGCATCATCCACAGACTCTGACTCCCCACGAGCCCTCTCCCGTTCGGCGCTAGGATAATCCTGCACGCTGCAAGGAGAGCACAGGCACCACCTCAACAAATGTCTCCCCTGCCCTGACGCCCCAGCATCCCCTTCCCAAGCCAGGAAAAGCCTCACAACCCATAAAACCCCCCAGATGTGGCCAAACAGGAGCCCAGCTTCATGCAGAGTTGAGGCTGGGTATATGGCAGATGCCAAGGAGCTCCTCTGTGCTGCATTTGCTTCTCGTCCACTCACTTGTTATGGGCCTCCTCGCTAGGTGCCTCTGGTTCTCCAGCTCCTGGCCCTCGGCTTTTGTCTCTCTCCTGCTCCTCTGTGCCCTCTGTTTTTTGGGACAAGGATTCGCCATTCACAGGACCTGACAAGTCTGCAGAGAAAAGACAGGTTGGGATACTTGGGCTCCTGGGGCAGTTCTCACCCACCCCACCCCACCCCACCCAAGGGGCTGGACACCACCAGGAGCAGCACAGCAGGTTGTCCTGGTACACAGCCAAGCCCACAGCATGGGTATCCCAACTCTGGCTTGACCAAGACAGCTATCAGAATGGCCCCACTGACTCAACTGCCCAAGCCCCAGAGGCTGACCTCAGCATGGATTTTCCCCACTGTCCCCTCCAGGAAAACTCTTACGCCATTACTAGGATGTGCTCAGTCAGGGACTGACTGCTGGGCTCGCAGCCACGAGACAAAGGAAGATCCCAGCCACCAGCTGCCTGTGCAAGAGCCCCTCCAAGGGCGTCTCCACATTCCTTCATCTCCCTGGTGCCCTGGACCACAGCTCAAAGAGTGAGCCTGGCCCAAAAGCTGCCCCAGAGGCACTCAAAATCAGGGCGTAGACACTGAGGTTGCCCTCTGCTCTTACTGCCACGAGCGTTTGATAATCATCCCTCAAAACCTCACTTAAAAATGCAGTCCCTAGACTCTATGGGGGAAGCTGGTTTGAAACTGCCCCTTCTCCAGACAGCTCCACAGCCTGACATGAGCTAGACACAGGTCCACAGGGGGACCAGCTGTGCCCTGAGCACAGCCCTGGGATTGCTACACACCCAGAGCAGGGAACCACCCCGAGACGTGCAGGGAACATTACCAGCATTCATTTCCTCTTCTCCCTTCTCATTCTGTGACTCCCCTCCCGACAGCTTCTCCTGGCCTTTCTCCACATCCCCCTTGTCCTTCTCAGCTCCAGCTTTGTTGGCCTTCTGGATTGCTTCCATCTTTGGTCCTAGCACACGCGACTTTAAGCGGGTGTAGACTTCAGCAGCTTTCTCCATCACGTCCTTGTTTGCTTTATAGCGACGGATCTGCCACAGAAACAGGGACAACCTTGGAGTTGCAGTGCCCTAAGCAGGCTTGTGCCCTCCAGTGGATGTTCAATCCTCCACCTGCCATTATTACCTTCTTCAGAGTAGCCACCACATCAGTGTGTTTCTGGAGGATGTGAGAGGTGACCTGGAGTGCGCCCAGCTCCTCTAATGCATTCAGGCACCGCTTGATGTCCTGCAAGGATGGCACCAAGATCAGAAACTGCCGGGAAGTCTCTCTGTGGATTACATCTCTCTCTGCACAGGCAGCAGGGGGAATAAATTGGGAGCCAGAGGGACTTCATTTGCTAAATCCCTATGGGGTTTTTCAGCAAAACTCTGGACCTGTCTCAAGGGAGAAACCAACCTTACAGCACTCCAGTCCCAACTCTACTAGCTCAGCTCAGGTGAGAGGACAACCACCCCCCCCCACCTGTGGGGACAGGAATGGGAATGACAGAATCGTCCCTGCCAGCTCCCAAGGGGGCAACCAGGGCAGCCTTGAGCTCCCAGTGACCAGCACTGCATGAGCACAGTTCCCTCACAGCACCCACTATCAAGACATCTGCCTTGAGCAGCTGGCAAGGCCTGCATGGTGGCCAAGGACACAACCAGGGATCTCCCAGGCAAGGCCAATGTGTTCGAGCACTCACCGGGTTATCCACCTTCAAGGCAAACTTGATCTCACTGTGAAGTTTCTGAAGTTTCTCTTCAACTGTGGGCTCTGGAGCAGCAAGAGACAGAAAAACCTATCAGGTCACCAGTGTGGAGCACACCACTACCAGGACATCTCCCCCAAAAGGGGACTGGCTTCTTCTCATGTCTCCAAGGCTGAAAGCAGCTTCAGGGGCTTCTATGAGGAGAATGGGCTGAGGTGTGCCAAAATTAGCAGGAGTCTATGCAGGAAAGTGGTCTCTACATACTCTGTAAACACTTTTCAACATGATGCAGGGACCACAGCCATGCTGGAAAGGTGCAAGCACAGCCACACTGATCCCAGCTGGAGAGAACCCTCCCCTAGCTCTAGTTGGGAAAGGAACCAGCCCTGGCTCCCTTCTCTCCCTTCTGTAACTTCTCTCAAAAGCAAATGCTCTCTCACCCTTTTTCTTCTCCATTCTCCTTTCAGGGATCAGGTCAGACTTCTTCCGGCCTCTTTCCACTTTCAAAGGTCTGTGGGTAAAAAAAGAAAGAGGTGCCTGCAGGTGAAACCACCTGCCTGTTGCTGGGCAAGCAAGAAAGGTGACAGCTCATGCCAGTGCATCCTCCAGACTGTTCAACAGTGTGAGCCCTGCCACACTCCACCCATGCTTGCAGAGAGATCACGCAGGCAGGAGCATTGAGACAGCAGCTCCCCCATGCCCCAGCTTTCCAGAACTGCAGAAAGGCAGAACTCAAAGCAAGGAGTCTGGGAATACCCCAAGGATCTTCCCCTCTGTGGATTGGAATAAAACAAGGGAGGTCAGCCTGGTGCCCTCCAGACACTTCCATCAGCCCCTTCAGCTCTAGGAGAAAGGAGAGGAGAACCCCCCCCCCCCTACACCATGGGTGCTGCTGTCACAGACAACTCCACAAGGATGTTCATCCCCACTCCAGGGTGTCCTCAAAAGGGACTGGGCACCAGCAGAGGGGGAGATCTGTCCCCAGAAGCAAAGAGCACCGAGTGCAGGGAGGGGAGATGCTGACTTGTTTCGTGGTTTCTCCTCTGCTCGGCCTCTCTTCTCCTTCTGATTTGGTTTCCTTGACAACTCTGAGGGCTGCTTCTTCACTGGTTTCTTTACCTGAAAGGAGAGAACAATGCAGGCAAAAGCAGACTGCAGCAAAGAACCCCCCCCCCCCCACTGCAACCACTGCAGGAGGGAGACAGTGCCATGGCCCACTCTGATCCTCCCAGTCCCATATGGGGGTGATCTAGAAAATTCAACAGCCAGCACCCATGATATCACTGCTGCAAGCCACAGGCAAGCAGCACCATTGGTCTGGGTGCAGGGTTGTCCCCTGCACAAGATGAAAAAAGACTTGGGTTACAGCATAGCCATCTGCTGCTCCAGAAGTAAATATGCTGGTACTTAAAACAGCCCACCCAGCCTGCAGTACCTGGCTGCCTGTGTGGGCAGACCCACACTTCCTTTCACAACTCAGATCTGCATGATGCTTTCATAGCCCAGCTCTACATGGAGAAACAGGCATTAGAATGAAACAATGACCCTTCCTCTGTCAGCGAGGAACTGCAGCTGCCAAAGGCCCTCTGCAACCTTTCTCAGTGCTTCACCCAAGCCTTGCTAACCCTTTCCATTATCTGCAGAGCAAAATGATGATTGTGGTGGGAGGGAGAGCATCACAGGGATGTAAGCTGGATGAGGGCTCCAGAGCCCAGGGAACAGCTGCCTTAGGGATACAGCCCTTTCCTTCAACTCCAGTGTAACAGAAGACCAAAGCAGCAGGTCACTGCTGCTCCTGGAGGCATCTGCTGACCTAACAAGGAGAGGGTGGGCTGTCATTTGACCCCAGCTCTCCTCCTGTACTCACCTCTTTCTCCATCTCCAGCTCAGAGTCTGAGGAGGATGGGGCCTTACCCCGGCCTTTTCTGCCCTTTTTGGCCACTTCATCATCTGCACTACTGTCACTGTCTGAGTGCACCTCCTCGCCCTTCTCTGCTTTCTCCTTCCTTTTCTCTTTCTCCTCCTTCTCCTGCTCCCGGAGCCGACGGATTTCTTCCTCTTGTTCCCTCTTCCTCTTCTCTTCCAGCTCGCGCCGCCTTTCCTCATCTCGCCTCTTCCATTCACTGATACGGTCCACATCGCTGTCACTATCACTACAAAAAACAAGAGTGTGTTTGGAAGCCTTGTTGGGAGAAGTGAAGCCAGGGACTCCCCCCAACCCAGCGGGTGACAGCACCCCAATCTCACTGCAGCTGATCTCACCTGTCGCTGCTGGAGCTGATAGGGACACGCTCAAGTTTTGGTTTCCTACCACGGGGCTTGGGAGGGGGTTTCTCAGCTGCAAGACAAAGCAAAGATGTTCAGCAAGAGCCCTGGTAGCTTCTTGTCAAAACTGCCCCAAATCAAGAGGTGCTCAGACATGCATTAGATGCTGCCCACAATAGAAAGGGACTCCAGAACCTCAGAAGCACCCAATTTCCCGTGCTCTCCAGTATCCTGAAGAAGCCAGCGGTGGCTCAGTTGCAGTAGGTGAAGTCTCCTTGGTGTTACCTGGCTTTCTGCCCCGTTGAGGTTTTTTAACAGACACATCGGAGTCTGAATCGGAGTTGGAGTCTGACTTGGTCATGTCCACAGTCGCATTTCCCATTTCTGAGTCTGAGTCCACTTTGGAGTCAGAATCGGAGCCAGACTCCACTTTCTGTAGATAAAAAGCAGGGTTGGAGGGGGGAAGCAGGAGCAGCTGACTTCCCCAAACACAGCACTGCAGGGCCCAGCCAGGCCACTGAGCAAGGTCTCACAGCCCTCCTGCCCCAACACAGCAGCACAGAGCTCAGTCTCCCTGCTCAACAGAGAAGCCACCCCCTGCACCTTCCTAGACAGTGATGGCAAAAGCCAGCTCCCTCATCACCCAGGGAGTCTGGAGGAAAGTAAAGTAGCAATGTATAGGGACAAACCGCTTCAGGAGTCTTTTTACCTTCTTCTTCCTTCCCCCTGCAGGCATCCTCCGGGGAGCCCTGGCCACTGGCTTCTTCTCAGGAGTGAAGTCCTGAAGGAAAACCCAGATATTAAAAAATGGGGAAAGATCTCATGAAGACGAAGCCAGTCAGTTCCTCCAGGCCCTGATTCAGTGGCATTGGCTGCTCTTCCAGTAGCATCCTGCCAGCCTCCATACAAACATACCCCAAACCCTCTTACCTGGTCACTGTTTTTTTCTGACTCAGAAGACGTTTCCGAGTTCTCTTCTTCTGTCAGGGAGGGGCTGCCCTGATCTTCACTTGAAGATTTCCGAGGCCTTTTTGCCACTGGCATCTGATACTCGAGAAGCAACAAAGTGAGAAGTCCACCCCCTTTCCTCCCACAACAGAAAGGAGGAAGAGGCTGCCCAGCTTTGCCGGATCAGCCCCACTGGAATGGCCACATGCACTCAGAAGAGGTGTGCACCAGGATTTGGCCATGCCACCACTTCACAAACAAAGCACAACACCTGCAAAACCCCTGAACACACAATGGGCCCCACAGCCACACTACAGCAACTCCCCCCCCCCCTCCCCATTCCGGGACAGCCCCCCATCCCCACTGCCTCAGCCCACACTCACTTTCATCGCCAGCGATTTTCGTTTGAGCCCACTGTGGTCGCTGCCTCGATCTGAATCCTCATCACTTTCCATTTTCTCTGTGGTGACTGCAGCCATGGCAGCATCTTCCTCATCATCACCAGCATCACTTCCCCCCATCGGGTCATTTTCGGGGATGTCACTGTCAGAGGAGCTGGCAGGCTAAAGATAGTGGAAATAACAATGACGTTATTGCACCAGCAGGCCTGCGGTGTGCCAGGCTGGAGAAAAGGGGCACAAAAGGGTGACAAGCAACGAACAGCAGCATTGAGCAGAGAGGAGCACACACAGAAGAGCACAGGTAAGGTCCCCAGCCGGAGCCAGGGCCCTTCAGCATGGTTCTGGGGCAGAAGGACAATATCACACAGCCCTTGGATGAGCGTGCTCTGGACCCCCTTCTAATCTCCCTGCACCCCCTTCCCCGAGGCCCCTTCCACACCACCCCGAGACCACCAAAAACACCTTCCCTCCAGCTCCCCTGGCTCATCTCCACCTACCACTTCCTTGCTCCCCTCCCCAGCATCCTCATGCTCTGCCAAAGACCCCTGGAGAAGCCTGAGCTTGACATCCCCCGTGGGTGAGTGGACCCCAGCCTTCCTCTGCTTTGCAAGCGCCAGAGAAGCAGAGCTGGGCGGTGTGGTTCAATCCTTCCTCTGGCAGCTCATTTCATGCCAGGCCTCTTCCTTCTCACACACCTTCCCCATCAGAACGGCCTGCAAAAGGAGTCCAGCACAGCAGCCCTGCTGTCGCCCAGTTGGGATCTCTTCCGTGCTGTTCCACCGCCCCACGCAGGGAACATCTCCCAGCTTCTTATCAGCCCGTCATGAGGTTCCTCAAACAGGCACAACGCATCCAAGGGGAAGAAAGCACCTGAGCTGCTTCTTCTGAGCTCTTCCATTCTTTTCACAGATAGCAGGACAAGCTGACCCTACAGTCAGGGTTCTTCCAGCACTGAAGCCTTGCTGCTGGAAAGACGCTCATCATTTTCACTTTTCTTGACACCTTGCTTCACTTGGGTCTCAAAACCAAAAAAGCCTCTACTTCAGTCTCTTCTGTGAGACCTGTGGCTCGCTGGGATCTTTGCCATGGCCTCAGTCACAGCAGACTCTTCAGGAATGAGTTTCTTAAGTCTGCTGGAAGTTCACAGTGGTGCTGAGCAATCTCTTGAGTAGAAGATGCTGCCTTCCTCACCATTGCCATCCTCCCTCCCGCCACTACATGCAAGCCAAGTTGTTCTCCAGGTTCTCAAAGATCTCCAGGGTCTCACCTCATCTACAACTGCATCCTTGGGTCCAGCCTTCTCCCACAGCTACTCAAACCACAGCACCTCTCCTGCAATGCCAGCAGCACATCTGAGCCTGCCTACCTCCAGACCATCTCGTCTTCATAGCTCACCTTTAAAAACCTTCCTCTGCCTCTTCAGACCAACTGCCTATGAAGCTGCTTTGGACGCCTTCTTTGAAGATCGCTATACAATAAATTGTATCATACAATAATGGTTACAAAATGCCCTTGGTACACATGAACAATTGACAGCAAAGAGCCATTCCCCAGCCTGCTCTGAGGGAGCAATCAGTGGCTTTTGGCTCAGGACCTTGGAAATGGATGAAGAGAGGGACTGCACACAGGTCCATGAGCCAGGGACCAGCAAGCCTCCATTCTCACTCTGACAAAGAAATCCTCTGTGGCTTTGGGCAAGGCACACACAGCACATCCCTGTCTCGCCTCAAAGATGGGGCAGAGGTGCCTACCTCGCAGAGGACAAGGAGGGCCGACTCACCGAAAGGAGAGGCAGGAAGGGGGAAGCTATTTCAACCCGAGAAAGCCAATCTGCGAGATGGAAGCGCAGAGACACCACAGCAGTGACAAGCAGAAAAAGGAGGAGAGCGACTCGGAGGAAAGGAAAGCTGGAGGCAGCCCGGATCCTTGCTGACCCCCCGCCACACGAGGCCCACACTCACCGGAGGGGCACTGTAACTGGCATGAGGGTTGTTCTGGATTTCCCATAATCCCTCGTTGAAGCCTTTTCTCTTGTTTGGTTTCCCATATTTGTCCTTATACTTTTCATAGGGGAACAGATCTTTGGGGCCCAAAAAGGCTCTGGAGAGAAACAAAGCAGAGGTGAGCCCAGAGCAGAAGCAGCGGGGCAAAGCCCAGAGAGGGGACGAGGCAGCGCTTACGTCTCGTGAGTGCCGAAGAAGAAGATGGGGTACTTGTTCGGCGGGGGTTTCACAGCACCATCCGCGATGTCATCGATCTGAAAGGAAACCCAAAGCAGGAGGTGGTCAGAGAGAGCGGCTTGGGCACATCCTCTGCAAGGCACATTAGCCCCGGCTAGCAGCGTCGGACTCCAGCACACACACACACTTGGAGGCAAGCACGGCAACAAAGCACCCGGACAGGGAACTTGCTACGCACAGAGTCCTAATGCAGCATTATGGCCAAGCAGGAGCTCTAGAAGAGGAACAGAAGGGATCCGGCACAGATGCTTTACGGCTATAGCTGGGCACGGTGTGCCCCTCGTCAGGATGCGTGGGAAACCCCCTCCAAGCCCAGGGGTGGCAGCTCCAACGGGTGGCCTGAAGGTCCCTCCTGGCTGCAGACAGGCCACAGGCAAAGCCCAGCCACCAGCAGGACGCACGGGCACCCCAGTCTTCTTCCCAACACGCCGCATTGGCTCCGGTGCCCTTCGGTCTGCTCCACATGGTCTGGGCTGGGGCACAAGCAGGAGCCTCGGGGGCCCCCCCAACACGCTGGGGAGTCTTCGGGAGGAGAATTCCCAAAGGAGCAGCCAGCTAAAGCAGGAGATGCTGTGAGCAATGCGAGCGCCCCGCTGGAAGGGCCGAGTCCTCTCGGCGCCGGGCCCCAGCCCCACGTTGGTGCAGGGCTTGGCATCCCAGATCTCCTGGCGTGGTGCAACCAAGCAGCGTTGACTCCAGCACCCCGGTCCTGCACAGCACCACTCACCATCCGACCGACCCACCAAGCCCTCGCACCCTCAGCACTGCAGAACTCTATCTGAGCCCTGCTGCACGGCCCGTGTCGGCACTGCGATTCAGGACGGAGATGCACAGCACTGCCCACCAGGACGGCCATCCCCACCACATGAACTTTATCACCCCTCACTCTGCCCGCAGCACGACAGCACAGCTCGCTCTGCTCCTGCACCTGGAGAGCTCGCGGTCCCCTGCACGCGTCAGTGTCACCTCAACGCGTCCCAGCAAAGGGCACTGCCCCACAGCAGCTCTGCCCCCATCCCTCCTCCTGTCGTCCTCTGAGTTTGCAGGGCTGTGCAAGGCGGTGGAAGGACGAGGCTGGAGATGGAAGGATGGGGCAGGGGATGGGTGCCGGGGGCACAGACCCAGCAGGAGCCCAGGCAAAGGTCTGTGAGAGTTCGGCAAAGCGGGGGCCTTTCTTGAGTGGTTCTCCATCTCGGCCAGGGTTGGGGCTTGGCCCATGTGTCAGTACAGGACCTCAGCTCCCCACTTCGGCTTAAGTGAGAGCGTGGGACCCAAGCATCAGCACGGGGCCTCGGTTCCCATTCAGCCCAAGCATCAGCACGGGGCCTCGGTTCCCATTCAGCCCAAGCATCAGCGCGGGACCCCAGGGCGGCGGGGGCACAGAGCACCAAGGGAGACCCAGCCACGGGAGCGGGGGAGGAGGGCAGAGCGGGGCCCGTCCCCGATCAGAGCCCCGTCCCCGGCCGGGTCACACCGCGGTGCGGTGCCACAGCGGGTCCGCAGCTCCCGGCCGGCAGAGCCAGCAGAGCCCCGCTGCCGACCCGCTCCCTCGGCTCACGCTCCGCCTCAGTTCGCGGTGCCGGCCCGGCCCGGCCCGCTCCCAGCCCCGCGGTCCCCGCGTCCCTCCAGGCTCCGTTCCGCCGGGAGAAACCCGCGCCGCGGATCGCGCTCCGCCCCGAGCCTCGCAGGCAGCCCCTCCCGAGCCCTTCCCCTCGCGGCGCGGCCCCGCCGGCTCACCCGGGCGGGCCAATGCGGGTAGCCCTTCATCTTGGCGAAGACGAGATCTCCGGGCTTGAAGCTGTGCGGCATGGCGGCCGCGGGGCGGGGCGGCGGCGGAGGGCCCAGGCCGCGGGCAGCAGCGAGCAACGGGGCGGGGACGGCCCGGCCCGGCCCGCAGGATGTCCCGCCTCTCCCGCAGGCGCGGATTCTATTGGTTGCCAGCGGTGCCGCTCTACCGTCTCGTCCAATGGGAAGAAGCGAGGGCGCGGAGGGATAACGGGATTGGGCCGTGCCTCCAACGGCGGCGGGGTGGGGGCAAAAAGGGGGCATGGCCGGGGGGGCGGGGGCCGAGATGCGGAGGAGAGGGGGGCCTCCGAGGGCTGAATTCTGGGGGTCGGGGTTCGATTTAAAGGGGTCGGGGGCTGCGGTGTGGGGCAGATCTGTGAGGGGGGTGGGGGGGGCGTGGGCTGTCAGGAGGAGCCCCATGGAGACGGCACGAATGTGAACAGTTTAGAGGGAAAAAAGCCACCAGCGGCCATCTCGCTTGGGGCAGAAGTGCAGCCCAAAAAGCCGGTGCCTTCCGGAGAGGTTAAATCCCAGCAGCTGCCTGGAGCTGTCCTGATAGAACCATGAGAGTAGGGCTGGGGGGGGGGGGCTGGAAGGCATCCCTGGAACAGAGCTTGCCCTTAACCTGGGGGAAGGTTCTACAGGAAAGGGACAGGAAGCATGCAGAGGAATTAGACCTGATTTAAAATCATGACCTGATCCACGTGCTTTTGTAAAAAACTCCTTTGCACTTGAACTAAATCCAAGCCAAACCAAATCAGGCTGTCTGCAGCTTCATTCTGGTTTAGCTCAGCTTTTAAACTTGGTTTCATACCAGTCTGATTATTATTATTATTATTTTTCTTTTTTTTTCCCTGTTAAATCATGGAAAAGCAACAATTTGCTGCTGTCTCCGAAGTGAGAAACTTCAGTCCAATGAAAGTTGCATGTGATGCTGTGACAGCCTTGAGCTGCGCCTGGCAAGGGTGAGGCTGTTACCAAACACAACCCACACGTGTCGCAGGGATTACCTACAAAGCAATTACACCTCTGGGAGAGGCGAGTGAGAACAAACCATGGGCTGAGTGTGCTGTGTTCCCTGCGGCGCTGCTGGAGCGTGCATGGCTGCTTTGGTGGCGAGGGGAAATGACTGCAGGCTGTGTGGAAGGAATCCAGTGAGGTGTGGCGGGTGCAGACAGCAGCCAAGGATCAGTGTGATGGAGACAGGGTTACCTGGGACAAAGGAGCTGCCCCAAACAGCATCTGCTTATGTGCCCCCAGGGGAAGCTGTGCTGTATCCTGGGCTGCATCCAAAGCAGTGTGGCCAGCAGTCATGGAGGGGATTTGCCCCTCTGCCCTGTGCTGGGGAGACTTTACAGAATCATGGAATCACAGAATGGCCAGCATGATGAATCATGATGAATCTCCAACCCACTGCTACATGCAGGACCACCAACCTCCCCATTTAATACTAGACCAGGCTGCCCAGGGCCCCATCCAACCTGGCCTTGAACACCTTCAGGAACAGGGCATCCACAGCCTCTCTGGGCAGCTGTTCCAGCACCTCACCACTCTCTCTGTAAAGAATTTCTCCTTGACCTCCAACCTAAATCTCCCCTCCCTTAACTTAAAACCATTTCCCCTTACCTGAAGCACTGCATCCAGATATGGAGTCCTCAGTGCAAGAGAGACACAGACCTGTTGGAGTGCGACCAGAGAGGGATGTGAGGGATGGAACAGCTTCCCGTGAGGACGGCTGAGAGCTGGAGCTGTGCAGCCTGCAGAAGGGAAGGCTCTGGGAAGAGCGGTAAGTGGCCTGTCGGTACTTAAAGGGGCTGTAAGAAACAAGAGGATGGTCTTTAGCAGGCTGTGTGATAGGACAAGGGGGAATGGTTTCAGACTAAGAGAGGGAAGATTTAGAGTGGATAAAAGGAAAAAGTTTCATAATATAAGGGAGCACTGGCACAGGTTGCCCAAAGAGGTGGTGGTGCCCCATCCCTGGAAGCACTCAAACTCTGGATGGGGGCTCTGAGCACCTGATGGAGCTGTGGGTGTCCCTGTTCACTGCAGAGGAGTGTAACCAGATGGCCTTTAGAGGTCCCTTCCTACTCAAACCACTCTGTGATTCTATGCCTTGACCCCCAGTTTGCCTGCAGTTATCACAGGGTATCATAGGGTGACAGAATCATGGCTGCAGGTGTTGGCGTCCATCAGGGAACCGTAGGCCACCGTGTGGGCTCCTCTCAGCTTCCCCTTCTCTGTGCAGAACAAACCGAGGCTGGGTTTGGGGTGATTTGAGGCCTTCGCGGTCGGTTTACTACTGAATTCGAGCCGGCGTGAGGCTACCTCTGTCGGCCAGGAGACTCCTCCAGAGACTGGAGGACCGCGCACAGAGGCGGCGGGATAGAGCGGCAGGAGGGCTGTGATGGCCCCGCCCCCTTCCGGGCACGGTCACGTGAACAAAACCGGAAGTGAGCGGGTGGGTGCGAGCGGTTGTGTTCCGGTGTGGGTTCGCGTCCCGGCTCCGTCGCTATGCGCAAATTCTTCCAGGAGATGAAGGCCGACCTGAAGTTTCGGAGCGCGGGACCTGGCCAGAAGCTCTCGGAGCCGGCTCGGTACGGGGTTCTCCGCCGCCGGTAACTGCGGGCCCCGCTGTTGGGCCCGGCGGTGGAGCTCGGGACCGGGGCATCACGGCCTGAGTGGGCGCTGAGCTCCCGGGATGGCCCGAATGCAGCTTGCAGTGATTAGGGAACATACGTTGAGTTCCTCCAAAGGGCGCTGCGGGTGCCAAAAGCAGGCGGCTCGCTGCCGGTCCGCGCTGCCCCGGGAGCTGCCCCTTGAGCTGTGTTCTGTCCTGCCGCAGGGTCCCCAAGGAGAAGCCGAAAGCAGAGGCAGCACCGAAACCTCGGCAGGGACCCACTGATGAAGCACAGATGGCAGCGGCGGCAGCGCTGGCCCGGATGGAGCTGAAGCCTAAGGCGAAGCCACCCTCCTCCCAGGGGGCCATCAAGAACCAGGGTAGGAGATTCCTCAAAGATGTAGCTGGGGTGAGAGCACAGCTGGGTTGCAAGGCTTTGCCGGTGATTGCTTCAAGCTCAGCCAGCTGCTGTAGGTCTGAGCCTGGAAAGAGTCCACAGCTTGGCAGCTGCGTAGCTGAAGCTGGCTCCTTGCTGATGACAAGGCTCTTAGAAATGGGCTAAGGCACACCCTGAACCAGAAGCAGAGCACCCACAGAAGTGTTTGCTTCCCCAGAACAGAACTGTACTGTGCAAAGCCCTCTGAGGAACCGTTTGGGGTCTTTGTCCCTGCTGCCATAACTGGGATTTTTCTCTCCTAGTGAGAAAGGAACTGATGGCTGAGGCAGCTGCAAGTGAGAAGGGGGTTTCTGCAGACCGAGAGGTATGAGACATGCTGCTGTTCCCTAATCATGTTAAGATGCACGCTTTGAGAGTGCTATTGTCCCTGTCCTGTAGAAATATGCTAACAATCCACAAAACAAAAACCAACAACCCACAACAATCCAATACAAAGCAAACATCATTCAACTGTGCCTGCTTTTGTCTCTTTTAGGACCCAGCCTTCTCAGACAAGGAAGCTGCAGCTGAACCCTCTGTTTCAGGGATCTATTTCATTTGCCCGTTGACCAGCGCAGTTGTAAGAAGAGATGAGAAAGAAAAGCATATCAAAGAAGCCATCCAGTCGGTGAGCTCCACATCTGCTGGCTGTGCTTCTTTCATTCCTTCTATTTAAACTTATTTTGTGCATGAATCCCCTCAAGCAGTGCAGCAGTGACCTCTTACCCTCTGCCTTCTCCCTCATCTACCAGACTGCAGGCTCTGTTCAGATGTTATAAATTCCTGTCCTTTTGGCTTGCTATAAATGCTGAGGCAGGGAGCTCTGACCTACATATCCCCTTTGATTATAGAGAATAGTCAGTTCCCCCATGACCAGCTTCCCTTCTTCTTTTCCAGTATTTCTCTGTAGACCCAGTGGCTGCCTCCATCATGGAGATTCACACCTTCAATAAGGATCGGGAGAAAGTCCGAGTAGGTGTGGAAACCATGGCCAAGTAAGTAGGATGGAGCACTCAGGGAGCTTGTCCCTTCCCTGGAAGGTTAACAGGCATTGCTGCACTCCAGGCAATGTCTGAAGAAGCCAAAGGCTTGAAACTTCTTAACTAAGTGATGCTGTCAGTTGAAATAAGGTCAAATTCTCGGAGGTGTTTTGAGTTGATCCGCTGGTTCAAGAGGTTTGGTGGCTGAGATCAACCACCACCATGTTCTGTATATCTTGCTTTCCTCACTTTTTCAGCTTTTATGTGAGACATCACAGTATTTCTCACATGATCACTATGCATGGGGGCAGCATGTCCTGAAGTGCCCGCTTTGATCCATCAGGTACATTCCTCTTTCTGCAGATACTTGGACAATATCTATCTGCATCCAGAGGAGGAGAAGTACCGGAAAATCAAACTGCAGAACAAAGTATTTCAGGTGAGATCAGGATTGCTGCAGGTGCTCTGCCTAGGGAACTCCTTGCCTGGAGCAAACTACATTTAATTTTTTTTTTTTCCTTTTCTTCCAGGAAAGGATAAACTGCCTCGAAGGCATACATAGATTTCTCCAGTCTGTCGGGTTTGAGACAAAAACACTGCCTGTTCCAGGACAAGGCAAGATATTTAAGTGTATTGTAAAATGAAGGCAGCAGTCGGTGGGACATCCCAGGGGGAGGCTTTGGTAGTTCTGAGAGCTCCACACTTCAGAGCTGTTACACAAACAGCCTCTTGCTGTGCATTTTCCTTCTTAAGACAGTAGTTTTTCTGGATATTATTGCCCTTATATGTCATATGTTAACACGCTTTTGGTTGTAGACACTACAGAAGAGTACTATGTACTGAAGGAAGAAATGCTGACCAAGTTGGAAGACCTCAAGGACTACAAAGAACAGCTTTTAAGCTGTGAGCCACTGAAACTCCAGCTGGATCGCCAGCTCTGTGTATTTAAACCATCACCTGAAGCTGCTCGATTTGAGCTGCCAAATGACTTCTACAACCTCACTGCAGAAGAGATAAAACGAGAGCAACGGCTTCGGTGAGCAGGTTTAAAGTGAGGGCCTCCACTACCCAGGGGGCACACGATGCCAGCTAACTACCTTGAGTCTCTTCTTCGTGCTAAAAATCACTTTTTATCTAAAGGACAGAAGCAGTGGAAAAGGCTTCAATGCTGAGGACAAGAGCCATGAGAGAGAAAGAAGAACAAAGGGAAATGCGGAAGTACAACTATACCCTGTTAAGAGTTAGATTTCCTGATGGCTACCTTCTCCAAGGTAAGACTTCTTACCCTCTCTCTGTGCACCCCAATGGCTTTTGAGAATACTGGTAGCAGAAGAGATTGATAAGCAGGCTTGAGATGTGCAGAAGACAATTGTTAGAATGAATACAGAAAGAAAAAGAGTAATGTTTCAGTACAAATCTTTACAGTCTTTGAGCCTTCCATGTGCCTCACCTGCACAGGGCTGGAGCTATAAGTGAGGGTTCACTGTAGAGGAAAGAATCTCAAGGCATTACTAATTAAATGTGCTCTTCCCAGGCTACTGCTAGCAAGCTGGACTCATTAGATGAGTTTGCTATAGTAACCAGCATGAAATTGCCTGTGTGGTGGCAGGCTGTTCCACAGTACAAATCCTCTTCAATTTTTGCAGTCGAACTCCAGAAATAGTTTTAGGCTTTCCCAGTTCTTTGTTACAGGCTGGCAGGGGTTTACAACATGTGAAGCAGCACTTTTCTTTAGGAATGCTGCTTTTATACTTCAGTTGAATCAGGCTCTTCCAATGCTGCTGCAGTAGTTTATAAAGTTAGCATCAGAACTGGAGCCCTGTGAAACCTACCACAAAAGATTGCATTTGCTAAATGCCAGGGACTCTTCCTCTATGTCACTTTTTCTTCATGGCAGGGACTTTTTATGCACGTGAACCTGTATCTGTGCTCTACAACTTCGTAAGAGAAGCACTCAGAGATAACTGGCTGCCCTTCGAGCTTTTGGGACCAGGAGGTCTCAAACTGACAGAGGAGAACTTGGCTTTCAATGAGTGTGGGCTGGTGAGTAAGAGATGGCACACTGCACAGGGGTCTTCAGGTGGCAACAGAGCTCTACTTGTCAGGGTCAGATGCTGCTCATAACCTAGATTCAGCACACTAGTGCTCTGTCCCTTCTTTAAGCTCAGGCAATTGCATGAAGGCTAACTCAAGGCTAGGAGGCCTCCATCAAAGAAATGTTAAGGACCTATAGGAAACTCTGGCTACAGCACTTGCCAGCACTGATTAAAAAAAAAAATGTGAGTGCTAGTATCCACTCTGGGAAGGGATGGAAGGCAGCAACTGCAAGCTGCGTGCAGCTCCAGCATAAAGCTTCCATGAGCAAGCTCAAAGCAGTGTGGCCCAAGGAGCATATACCTATAGTATTGTAGCTTAGTAACAACACTGCTTCCTCTGTTCCAGGTCCCCTCAGCTCTTCTGACTCTTGCCTGGGATGCAGCAGTCATGGCAGACATCGAGGCATCAGGCCAGGAACAGCCAGCAAGCCCCCTGAAACCAGAACTTCTCTCCAACGTCCAGACCCTATCTTGAAATAAATGGGAATGGATTCAGCACTGGTGGCTTTAGACTGTGGTCTTAGGCTGGAACTTCCAATGTGTGATGTCAGAAATGACTTCTAGCTCTGCAGCGTGGGAGGCTAGAGATTCAGCCATTTAAAACCAACCTTGCAGTCATTTCCCCAACTCGGTAGCCATTCAAGGTAGTCTTAGCCCAGTAAAGCTTTCAAGGCTGCACTTAATGGCTTTAAGAACTAAGTTCTAGCAGTGACTGTTTAAGGTATTTTTAAGGCCACAATGAAGTACCACTTTCCTCTTCTGGAGGAGGGAGGAGATGCTAACAGAGGGCTGGATGACAAAGTGATAGAGCCCAGATATTGGGCTGGGCTTAGAATTCAGCTTTTCCTTTTGTTTCTATGTGCACTGTAACTCCTATTGGAGAGAGTATATTTAGATAACAATATGTTTATTCTAATTAAATTGATTATTTAAAGATTTAGTTCTGCTTCAAGTTATTTGAACTACATTATTCTTACAGTTTTGAACTGCAGCTGAGTTCCAGCCATTGCTGGAGCTAGCACTAATGTGCAGCTGGGGCATTAGTCCTCCTCTTCCTAGGGCACCTGCAGCCAGAAGAGCCTAAACAACAAACAAGAACTACTTATGCTGCATTTTCCCTCTGCTGAGAGATTAAGCTCCAGGTTACAGCCAGTATTTCAGGGAATTCGTTCCTCAGCAGCTGAGAAGCCTCATAAAAAGTTAAAAGCCACAGCAAGCTTGTTCCATACATTAACAAGTGTGATGCTAGTTCAATTCCACATGCTTAAAGCTCTCCTAGGGCTAGTGATCAGCTTTTTTTACACACACATACACCCCTTTTCTATTGCAGCACTGTATATAGGAGAGCAATAGTCTCACTGTCACCAGTCTGTAATTAATAATCAGACTATCACAAATAGAAGGAACAGCTTGCAGGTACTTCCTTTTCCAAAGGCCTAGCTGTGGAGCTGTTCCTATTAGCAAGTAAAGTCACAAACAGGATAATAGAGATAGCATAAAATCACATGTAATTGTACATCATTCATACCCAAGGGCATGCTATACAACATTATGAACAGAGTAAGTCTCAAGAAGCATCACAATAAGCTCATTTAAAAAACCCTCCACTAACATAGATACCTTCCATTACAAAGAAGTATCAAAATTTCAATAATGCTTTATTAAGGACAGATTAATATGCAATATTTTTTAAGCTAAAAACTAAAGATTTAAGCTTCCATCTGGTCTGAAGCAGAACAAAGTGCTGTCTTCTCTTTACAAGAAATATGGAATACTTTCAGGTATCTTGTTCAAAGATACACAGGGTTTTAAATTTTCTAAATAATTCTACATACATACAAGAGAAGTTAGTAGGCATTTAAGTCTCAAACTGTGTTAGATGGGCTGACCACGTTGGCATCCTGGTGAGCAGCAGCTGTACCACTGGATTCTGGAGCTGTTTCAGTGACTGTCAGTGTTGAATCTGCAAAGTAGAAAATGTTTTCTTGTGGTTTTGTTGTTTTTAAAGTGTCTTCATTAAACCAGTCAAATTTGACTACTGCCATATATGCATCCAGTCATGAATCCAGTTGCAAGTCTCTTTTTCAATACCATTTGGTATTAACACTGGATTTTAGCACTGGGTTACACTAATACAGAGTAAAACTAATTCTAATTAAGAATCAAGTCTTGTTAATGCTTTAGAACTTTAGCTGCTACCAAACAGCACTCTCCTCCTCAGAACAAGAGCTTAGGAACCTGAAGTAAGGCTTTCAGCCTGCTGCAGTCATGGAATAAGCAAAAGCAGCTTAAGATCAAATGCAAAGCTTCTTGCCAAACAGCTGTGTTGTCACTTACGGAAGGTGAGAGGAGGAATGCAACACCAGCTCAGGTAGAAAGAGAACCAAGATGGGTCTAGAATGGATCAAACCTCTGTAGAATTTAATATTTTGGGAACATGCAGCCTCATCTGCCAATTAAAGGAGCTGCCTAGCAATAATAATTTAAAAAGCCACTTAATTCAGGTTATGCAGTAGCATTGTGAAAGAGCTATTGTGAGAGCTGTAAAGCTTGGAGGTTTTAAAAGCAGTTTAGAGGATGTAGCTGCATATGGTTTGTGTTAAGTCACTGATCTGTATGATCAAGCATGTGTAGTTAAAACCTCACTGAGATGAAAGGAGCTTTTCCTTTCCTCATTTGCCTGTTTCAGAATCTGTAGCCTGAAAGGCTACACTTAGAGCTATAGAGCTTTTAAAAACCCTTTTTCCAAGAGATAACTGGGACACAAATATAAACAACTGCTTAGATTCTAGTACATAGCTGTGCAGTGTTGATCAAAGCATCCATCTGTCACACAGCTGAGAGCTTGGTTATCTGGTGCTATTTCCTTCAGAATGGACACTTCAGCATGCACTTAAGACTTCAAGGAGGCAGCAAAGCTAAGCTCCAGACCTTGTTAGTTCTGGGAAAGCTCTGAACAGAAGTATGCGAGCCCCTGAGATGAGCTCTTCTCAGCAACGTTTACTAATATTAAGTGGATCTGGTGATAGCAGCCCAAATGTTCACTTTTCTTATCAGAAATGAACTGTAATGCTGGCAGACAAATGTTGCTCACAAACACTTGGCTCTGCTTAGTCACTTGGAGGAAGGAGGGAAAAGAAGGGCAAGAGCAGATTAGCGAAGATCATAAAAAGCAAAGAATTATCTAGAATAAGTCATAAAAGCAGAAAAATATCTTGAATAAAACATCTATAGAGAAGAGCACAAAGCTTGGTAAAACTGCAGCAGAAAAACAGTGACAGGTTTAGCTACAGTTTTACTCCCCCATCTGCTAGTGATTGTCTGCCAAGAGCCTGCTATCAAGTATTTTTTCCCACCTTTGCATGGCTGTACATCCACAATCATGCAGTCGTCATCATCCTCATCTTCCTCAGTGTCTGCCTGAAAGCCATCCATCTCCATCGCTTCAGCCTTAAGGGGAAGAGGAGAAAAAGAAATGTTACAAGACATCAGCAAGGTGACAGTGTTAAGGTGCAAGATCTTGCACAGCCAATGCTAAGGACTGCAGTGGACGCTTCTCACAATTAGTGCCCAAAGCACAGACCAGACAGGCAGGCATGGATGTTTGCAAGGAACAGCACTGACTTCTGGTAAAAGGCCTGGTCTGCAATGGCACATGCAGCAGGAAGCATGCCAAGTGCTTGTGCTCCAGCCTTCACCATTACACAACACAATTACATACCTAGAAGTCAGTTCAAGCCTCAATTAGAGTCTGACTCAGTTGTCTTTTTTATTATTATATATACATATTTAAGGGAAATCTTCCCCCTCTTTTGATTTCTTGCTTCTGAAGACAAAAAGCAACTTCAGCTTGTCAAGTTTAAACTTGTTCTCCCCTGACTCATCTTTGTCAATAAACTTCTGTTCAGAGAGGGATGACAGTTCTTCCCTCAGTGACACTATTTCCTGCTCTGAGAGCAGCAAATGCACTCATCTTGAATCAGGAAAGGAAACAAATACAAGGAGTGATGCAAACTGGAGCTGTTCTGAATTAAATATCTCCAAGTTCTTTTTCCCCCCCTAACTTTCTTCAGCTGGAATTGTGCAACTGAAGTCTCAGAAGTTGGTCCCTGCCCATTCAAACTGTTCCAAGACAAGAAGTTTTATATTTACAGCTTTCATTAAAGTTGCAGTTTTCAGATACTTTATCCCCTCCTACACATGCTGAGGTATTTCAGTACCAGGTTCTTTCTCTGCAGCTTACTTAAGAGCACCTTTACTTACAGAAGAGTCCCTGGCACGAGCTTTGTGGCAGAGCCATATAGGAAAACAATCAGCAGGTCAAGGCTGTCAGGTTCTCTAATTTCTCCACAAGCTCCAGCCTTGCACAGCTGGAAGGATGGGATCTCAATACCCAAATGCTGCTGATTTAGATGACAGGCATGAAAGGCTTGCAGGAACCTGACACCTTTGTTCTGTGCTGTGCTACATCACATCTCGTGAGGGCAATTTGAGAGCTTAGAAGAATTCAGGCCAATGGTGTAATTCTACTAAAAGAGTTAGTTTCATTACGTCTGCCCAACTTCAATATAAGCAGAGCTTTGTAGTTTTTTTTTCTTTCTATTTTTTAATCTCTGCTTTTATTTAGCATACAAGAAAAAAAAAAACAAGCAGACAAGCTGGGGACTGAACAGTTTCTCAGCTTTCTGATCCCTATCAATATTTGTACTTCATTACAGATCTTCAGTACAAAAGCTGAAGAAGTAGAGAGTAAACTTGGAAAGAAAAGCACAAAAAGCCTTGAGCAAGGCTTCCTTCCTCCCCCTTACACAAAAGAGAGTAATAAATCCACTGAAGAGTGCAAACTACTCCTGTCTACAGGTTTGAAAGCACACAGCTGATAATAGCAGGCTTGCCTTAAGAACATGGACAGAGCATCATGTAGCTAAAGCACTGATCACATATTTTTCAACCATACTTTTGGATAATTAAGCTCCTAATACTGCTTGTTTGCCTCTGCTTTTCAGGGTAACCATAACAGGAAGAGCACAGATTAGAACTGGAATAGTAACTACTCCAAGTATCTCCTCTGTGAGATGATTTTTGTGATTTTTTTTTTTTTAAACAGCTCTTGAAATTCAGCTTTATATTTGTACGACAGTATGAGCCTGAATCTTTGCAGACTATTGAGAATTGAGTTGCAGCACTTAGAAACCACATTTAACCAGTACATGTGCATCTGATGCAAGTCACCTGCCCAGGCTATACATCTGGCAGCCATACACACAAATCTGCACACAAATTGCGTGCAGCTGGAAAGCCAAGGACAAGCAGACACTCAAAACTATTCACAGCTTGGAAGCAATCACTGCCAAACAGCAGAAAATGGAAGAACAGCAGGAGATTAATGTTTCAAGTGAAACAATCCAAGTTAGAGGAAAAGAAATCCGTCTCTTCAGAGCTGGGAAATTTTACTCTTTCCCCACCAAAGAGATCTTTTTGTATGACAAATAGTTTTGGTAGCTTAGTATTTTGACTCTGCTGATGGCAGACTTAGGTCAGTTTGGGAGGTGTGCCATGAGACTTGCCTACTGAAGACACACAGCTACATTCCTGCCGTTCAGAACTGGGGAAGGAGTGCAGTGAAAGCTCACCTGTTCAGCATCCCTAGGCCTTTTCATGAATTTAGTGATGCACATGCTTCCAGTGGACTTCCTCTTTACTGACACAGGGGTGTTCTGCACAGGTGCCACACCTGACACACCTCCACCGTCCTCCTTTCCTGAAGAAGGAACTTGGGTGATGTAGTTCCATTGGCAAGGGACAGGGAGGTGCTCTTGATCAAAACTCTTCAGCACCTCTGAGTGGACGTACCAACACATCCGATATTCAGGTCTCTTCTCATACACAGAGTTCTCAGAAATTATTCTCTTTAGCCTGGCTTTGGAAGGGACACCACTGTCCTCACCAACTGGTGTCTGTGGTCGGGATGTGTTGGGGCTCACAGGGCTCGTGTCTCCACAGTCAGCAGCTGCAGTCACATCACTGAACAGTCCTTGCCGGCAGCACTCCTGGAACTCCTGGATGATCACTTTGCTCCCATTCACGTTCCCATGGAGCAGTGGTAGAAGCTGGCCAAGGACTGCAGAGAAGAGAGGTTGCACAAAGGTTGTAGAGAAGAACTATTTAAAGGTCAAGAAAAGCCTGGCTGACATAACATAACACCCCAGGAAAGAAGACAAATAAGATTAATTTTAGCTTGCAGCCCTGTATCTAAGCTTTATATAGACAAGTCAAGCACAACAGGAATGTGAAGTGAGAAGTTCAACCTCTATTCTAGTCTTTTTGGGCATTACTCACACCCTTGTGTTAATCATACACAGGATGTACTCAATACTGAAATTACAAACAAAATACATCCTCCCTCTCTGAGCAACACACAGCTAAGTTGGCTCAAGAACTTCCAGTAAGTAGTCCTAAATCTGAGCCTTCTGAATGAAGTCTTGTTGGCACTGTTTCCTGGATTACCTGAAGCAAGAGCTTTTAGAGACAGCAATCAAGGCCATATAGTTGTGCAATGGCAGAAAACTGAATCCCAGGAGATCTCATAAGGATTCCTTGAATTTCAGACAGTAATAAGCAGACCATTCTGATGCTTTAACTTGATTTAAAAAAAAAAATCTATTATCTCAAAACTGGAGTACAACAGTGCACATGTACAATCATTTAGCCCTTCACGTCTTACTCTGCTGATCTTTTGCTCTTTTTTTGCTACATTTCTGTATCTGCTGTTCTTCCTCTGCAACAGATGAATCCAGGATACACGCTGTGAACTGCTGGAGAACCTTCAGGTCTGCATTTGTGCCACTGTCATTTTGTGCACTTTCCCAGATGCAGCCAATTTTCACAGGCTGGAGAACATGGAGTCTCTTCCCCTTGGCCATCAGTTCATCCCACTCCTTTGCTTTCAGCTTTTGACGAACCTTCTGATTCTCTGGATCACACTCCTAAAAAGCCACAGGTGAAAAAGCTTGTTACAACCATTCCAGATGAACAACGTTCTTTTAGAAAAGCCTCTTATTGTGTTCCCTGAGTTACACAAGTTCTCTCCTGCACTAAGCAAATACGAGTTATGTCACTGCCAGGATTACGTGACCTTCTTCACTTGTCAATATTCAATACTTGACACACAAGAAGCAAAGATGGAAATGCAGTGACACCCTGTTCACTTACTTCTGTCACTCCTTCATCTTCAGATAGGTACCCATGGGGTACAAAAAACCCATCGTCATCATCTTCATCCTCTCCTTCCTCTTCGTCATCCTATAAATAAACTCCGCTTTTTAGAAGTCTAACACAGCCAGATGCAGTTGTTTTTATAAGTTGTCTTTCACCACATAGAATCCTTACCCCTTCACTATGGGAAAGGCTTTCGCCAGGTTCCTCCTCTTCCCACTCTTCATCACTATCTACTTCATAGTCCAGTAATTTCTAGAAGGAGAAATGCCAATATGCCACTTCCGTTAGTCTGAAAGCACAATGCCAGAGTCCACCTAGTGCTTCATAACTCAATAGCAAGAATGAGCACACAAGTGGACCAGAAATCCCGAAGAACAGGTCAACCTGAACACCATCTATTCACTTTGAGATCATTAAGAAAAAAAAAAAGAACCCAAATACATTGCCTGTAAGTTACTTACACTGTCCTTTGACCAAGGATTCCTGGGACGGATCACAGTGGTTTTCTTGTTCCATGTGCCCCAATATGCAGGACGGTGATTTTCACAGAACTGCAGAAGTTTCATTCTACCAAATTTCCCCCTTTCAGGAACAGCATCTGTTTTGCAGTTATCCACTACTACCACATCACTGTTAAAACAACAACAACAACAACAAAAAAAACTATCTTCAGAACCTACAGAACACTCACCTGCTGCTCAGGATAATATCTTCTACAACATTTCAGTTCAGTCATGGGATCAACACAGAACTTAAGTTTATTACAACAAACACTCACAATTCAGCTGCAAGAACAGGAGTTTCATATAAGCTATTGCCCTCTTAACAATACTGTGGGCAACAGCAGCCCTGCCTTGGTTTCAAGAAGTACAATTGACATCTATCAAAGATAAACACTATTCAAAGGCAAGTAGTTTCCAGTGTTGAAATGGAGCTGCCCAAGATAAAAACTTCCTGCAAATAAGGATTTAAGAAACATTATAGAATGAAGGAAATCTGTATCATAACATCATCTCCCTCTGATAGGACTGTCAAACAAGTATCAAAAGAAAAGCTGCACCTTTCCACTATCCATAGTATTAGAGTACAGCTTCCTTGCAACCACTCCCCTGTTCATCACAAAAACAAGTGGAGAAAAGCCCCCAAGACACAGACTAACCTGTTCACTGTGTCAGTACTGCTATTGACAAAAGTAGGTCCAGTTTTACGTGGCTTACGACACTTGAGATCTCTCAAGAAAGAAACTTCACTATTCTGTGCACGCAGGAGCCGATCCAGCTGTTCTAAGAAGTCTGGATAAAGGGCAATACGACAGAGGGGAGCTAAGACCATGTTCTCTTTAATTTCAAAAGGAGCAAACTTCCCACAAGAGCCAGCAAGAATCTGAAATGGTAAGTGAGGATTGTTAGGGCCTGAACACCTGAGAAACTACAGTACCAGCATATTCATAACACACAAACCTAAGAAAAAAAAAAAGTTACTGATATTTGAATGAGGATTTATAATAAGCCCTTCCTATCTCCAACACATCCTTCTAAAGGACTTCAACAGATCCTCTAAAGGTCTGTACACCCAACACAGCAGGAGACAAAGATGAGATTTTACTCAAGAAACTACAGACTTCTGTCATCTTTACTCTGGTCACAGACTTTTTGTGTTTTTTTTTAAAACCCCTCAATGTTTTAAAAATGATGAGGTAAGTACTAATGCCTTGTTCACCTAAGGAGCTCTAAGGGATAGGTGAGAAGGAAACCAGTGTGATTGTAAGAAGATGACTAATGAAAACTCAACAAAACGCAGGCATAGCAATAGCTCACCTTTGGGGCTTGCGGAGTCTTTGGTTTCTGGAAGAATCTTGTAATTTCTGCTTTCTGAGCATTAATACGCTAAGGTCAGAATGAAAACGCAAATTGTAATTAAAGGTATGACAAAGCCTCATCATTTAAAGTGAACTCAAGCATGACCCAACTTCAAAACTAATGAGGCATAAAACAAAGTTCAGTTGTTTATCAGCTCCTGTGATGCAATAAAAAGAAAAAGTCGTAATTGTCTTCTCTAACACACCTACACAGATTCTAATGTAATTGCTAAGACAACAAATGCAGAAAGAACTTAACAGAGACAGCAGCATCTAAGCAAGACAAGAAAACTGCAAGACCTAACTGGTGGAAGGGCACTACCTGATCCCATTGGACTGACTGTTTCACAGGGACATGCTCATTCCCCAGCAGCAGATGCTGCAGGGGCAGCAAGGCAGTGTACACTGCAAGTACACTAAGAGAACTTGAGGGAGGGTAAAGCAGCAGCTCCACAGCTAATAGCTCAGCAGCACTCAGCAGGGTGCCAGGGAGCCCATTCACAGCATTTCACAAGAATAGAAGAGCTTAGAGAAAGCATTTACCTTTTCCTCCTCTTTTAACCGTTTCTCCTCTTCTTTCTTTCTCTTCTCCTCAAGTTTTGCCCTTAAATATAAGAGTTCATTTCACCGGTCACAAACCAAAGTATTTGCTTGGACTGTGGCAGGTGAGAAGGCTTAATTAAGACCACATCACACTATGCACTAAGATAATTTGTTAAACAAGCATGGCACTTGACTGAAGTAAGTGCATAGAAGACTCTCTTCACTCCTTCTAAACCAAATATTGAACTGGTTAGGGCACAAAGTATATAGGATGTTTCAAATTTTCCTCAATACCAAGAAGAGGCATTTAATGAGTTATCACAATACAAATGACTTCCTCAACAGAGAACAGCAGTACCAGCAAATGCAAAGCTAATAGCAAGACTGGTCAGGAAGGGAACTCAGTGGTTCATGACAGCTCTTTTCAGCCATTTCAGATCACAAACCCAGGTGAGCCAGCAGGCAAAAAGCTGCGCTGAGATTAAGATCTGACATTCTTTCCACGACTTTGAATATATTCAGGGACAATCAGGCACATGCTGTCCTGTCCTCTAATGGACAGATACAGTGGGTCTGCACAGGTTATCACATCATCACACTTCATTCCCCATGGCCTTTAGAAGCCAAGCCACTTACTCCAAGGCTTCCTGTCTCTCCTTGCGTTTCACCTCCTTCACTCTCAACTTTTCAGCTTTTTCCTTTTCTTCTTTTTCTTTCTTTTCCCTTCTTTCCTTCTCTTTCAGTTCTTTCTCTTCTTCTTTCTTCTTCTTAGCCTCTTCCTTAGCTCGTTCCTTTGCAGCTTTTGCCTCTTCTTTCAGCCTTCCTTTTTCCTCCCTTTCTGCTTGTAACTTCTGCAGCTTGTCAGCACGCTCCTGATCCTAGTTCAAGAAAACCCATTAAGAAAGTCTTTGTGCACAGAAGCAGCTGCTGGCATGCACACATGAATAAAATAAGGACATAACTTCTCCAACTGAGATTCTTGACCCATCCACAAAGACCTGCAAGGTTCCAGCTCCTATAGCTGCAGTTAAGAACTGCATCCTGTATGCAGCCTCAGCTAGCTGAACTGCCTTGTGTGGCATTTTATTAGTTAATTTCTTTTCAGACAATCAGGCAAGGCAAGACACTCTGTGCTTATTTAAAAGGTAGCATGAGAACAATGAGGGAAGGTGACAAGAGTGAAAATGTTGTTTTTCCACATTATGTCATTTCAAAGCAACTAAAATTCTCATTATGGGTCTACTGACATAAATGAGAACATGGTATTCTTACTAATTAAAAAAGACAAATTGCAGAAAAACAATTTCCCTACACTGTAGACACTGGTAACTCCACAAGGAAACTAGGATATGTCTGAACTCAGAGATATAAACACCCTTCTGGTACGTTTCCAATTTCTTTTTTGTTTATTTCACATTTAAGTCTTCTTGGCAGGATGAAAAATTACTGAACAGCATCGCAGTGTACAAACAATGCCAAAACTGTGCCAATGGTAAAAAGCAACACTGTCAGAACTGAGTCATGGAACTCAGTAAAGATCTGCTGGGTAGCTTTAGGAAGAGGTATGAAGCAAACAGCAGGGGCGGTGGGTTGATTTAGCTTTCAACACAAAGCTTTCATATTCTCATCTCTCTCAAATGTAGCTATTTACATAAATAAACATTATAAGTGAATTATAGAAGAAGAAAAAAAACCAACAATAGTCTGGAACTTTACATGGGGCACTGTGAAAAGCAAGCATCTCAGGGAGTACACTCAGTCACTTATAGCTTATATTAAAAAAAAAAAAAGCAACCAACCAATTTATAAATTAGTTACTACAAAACACAGCAAGGATTCACAAGCACAGCCCTTCCCAACTGCTGTTAAAATAACAGCCAGCTTTTCAGCACGCAGAGCCCACTCACACAACACTGACTGCTTGAGAACTCCATGTGATCCATCAGCCACCTCTGTATTTAGCACTGCATGACTGAAAACAGAATGGACAGCAAAATTACACCGCCGTTTTGTTTGGAAGTCCTGACTAGCAGCACTGGAGTGGACACATACTGTAGCCTTAAGCATTTCCAGCAGTGATGTCCAATAGTTTTCATGAAACCATTGGCCCTCTTGCCTCACTTGCTGACGAACAGATGCTGCATTTTGTGTTTTAAAGGGAGAAGGGGGAGAACAGGAAAGCAGGAACCCTAAACAGAAGCTTCTCAAAGATTTTGTGACTGTCTACTCTGTAGGCTTCCACTCTCTAAGGAAGGGCTTGAAAATACTCCCAAAAGCACTTTGATGAGCAGTCAGCAACATTTACAGTCTCTTAATATCTCACTGAAGTGCACAGAAATGCAGTGCAGGCCACCCACACTTCATTAGCTATGCATTAAGGAGATTTTGGAACAAACTGAGTGCTTTAACCACATGCATTAAGACTCTTCCATATTCATCAGTGAGGAAAGACAGGGAAAGAGATGCTATAAGTAGACTGAGATGAAACACACAGGGCTTTGCTTACTATTCAATGCAAAAGCACAGCAGGTTAACTTTCTATGTCAGTGAAAAAGCCTTACTCTTTGCAATCTCAGCTTCTCCTTCTCTGCAGAACTTTTGTGGAGTTTCTGAGATACCTGAAATCACAAAAAAGGAAGTTTTATAGATCCGTATAATTCCTTTTTCACGAGACACTAAAACTACTAAAAAGAACAGCAAGCTCCATTTAAATTACATTAACTTTTTCTTCAGATTAGTATATTCAGCAACATAAGCATTCCTTCAGCACAAGATACGCTTGAACTCTAATCTTAGATCCAATCTCAATGATTTATACATAAGCCTGAATACATCTAGTTGTTTCAGTTTACATTAGGTCCTCCTATTACTAGACTTTGCATAAACAAACTGTTCTAGTTACTCAATCCTAAAATATCATTTGCAATGTAACACCATGAGTACAAAAACAAACAGGAGGTACAGCTGCTGCAAATCACAAGAGCACAACAGAGAACGTAACATTAACTCAAAGGGAGCAACTCTGCCATATAAACTTGGTTTTGATGCTACCACTTTTTTACATGCCAGATTATTTAGCTACAGCTTCCTAAGTACAGGGACTGTTATCAGCAATTCCATGCTGTTCCTGCTGGTGATCTCGTTCATGTTCTTCCTCTTCCACTATTATCAGTGCATCAACCCTATGGGTCACACCTTCCTTTCAGTTAAAGGCATTATTCCCAAGGAAGAAAGAAGTTACAAAGGCACTCTGTATCTAAAGAGTAGCACTCACTGACACATTAGCTTCTGAGCAGTCTATATTTTAACACACTCTGGCTTGGTTTCTTGTATCCACTTCTTCCTCCTGCCATTCTCAGGCAAAGCCAGAGCATTTATCTCTGTGATTAAAGCATTTGGCCTGCTTTATTTTCTATACTCAGACACAGAAGTTCAGAGTGTCAAGATGCATCAGGTGATTCTGTACTCACGTGATGCAAAACAAGAACACTTTAAACTCGGAGCTTTACTTTATTGAAGTGTTTCTGCTTTAGAAAGCAGACATTCTAGCACAGGCAATGGTGCAGATCAGCACAGACACCCCACTCTGGCAAACAGAATGAACAACGTCAACCTTGCCTCATACCAGGCAAAACCAAGAACTTGTTGACTTTGGATGGAATATGTTCATGTCAAGTGCTCCCTTCTGTTCTGTTGTACTAGGAATATTTCATGCCTATTTGAGTTTGCGTGCGTATTGTAAAGCAATAACATAAGTTTTAACAGAAGTCAGAACCAGGTAGCTCCCCCCAAGAAAACTCCAACAGAAGAAAATGGCAGACCACAATGAGAACTTCAAGTCCAGTTCATGCAGCACAGCATCTGTACACCTGTGAAAACCTTCCTCATTTTCCCCTCCAATAATGCAGTTAATTGCAAGCAAACACAGCAGTCAAAGAGCTCAGTTGAACTTTGGACAAGACTTGGCTACAGCATCCAATACACACCCCAGGACTTCTCTGCTGTACAGGTTTCACCACTGAATGTTGTGCTCCCAAGCAGAGCATCCTCTCTTTACACCTCCACTGATCTGTTCCCCAGGGAGAACAAGCACTTTCCAGCCACTCAAGTCACAACCATTTCAGTCACCTGCACAGATACTGTTGGTTTTAAAAGCCTCCCCTTCAGCACAGCACCAGAAGTCAAGTCACAGGGGTCTCTTGTTACAGGACAGGCAGTGACCAGAAGCTAAACCAGATCCCATTCCCAGCACACACAGGGCTGTCAGATCAGAGGTATCCCATCCCCTCCAGCCCTAAGCAGCATCTCATGGTCACAGGAATGCACAGTGAATTATCCCTTAAGCACCCTCATGCTGGACAGGGCACACAAGATGGCTGACAGCACAATCCTTATACACTTCATTCCTATTGAGACTCGTTTGGCTTGTCCTCTGCCTTCAGAGGGAAAACTTCACTTCTGCTAATGCCCTATAGTTCCACTGAAAGGGTTTTTAACAGCCCAGATTCAAGATTTCAGAGCTGGTGGTGGAAGCGAGATGGCTCAGAAAAAAAACCTACAGCAGCAACAGAGAGAACAGAATGGAGGTTATAAAACACTATCCACTGGACAGAACTCTTTTTGAGCTCTGTCCTTATCCCAGTTACCAAGGTGTGCATCCCAAGGCATACACTTCACAATCACTATAGTGAAAAGAACCTGTAATAGGAGCTTAAAGCTGCACTCACACTATTCAAACATAGCAATTCAAAAACAAGACTTAAATAGTCTAGCTAGGCAATTTAAAGGAGGATTCAAGAGGGTAATCATTCAGTTACATTAATAGATGGACAACATCTTCCATGTGGTCCCACAATCATTGTGAATAACTTATTTGTCCTTTTCATGACAAACAATCCATCTACAGTGTAATAACTCAAACAACCAAGAAAAGAGACCAACCTTCCTAACAGGCGTTGAGACAGCTAAAGGACTAGTATTTCTCTTGGTTTCTGCAACAGGCTGTGCTTCAGGGGAGCTCACAGAGAGAGAGCTTAACGAGGAATTAGTAAGTACAGAGTCTCCTTCATGGGATAATTCTACGGTCTCATTTTCTGATGTGACACTTCCATCCAGAGAAGTGACCTGGGGAGATTTAGCAGCCATAATATCTTCAAGAAGCACTACAGGCATCTTCCCCTCAAATATGACGTCCTTCAGTTCACCCTGATTAACCCTTGCGTTTTCCAAGTTGTTACACCCTGTCAACCCAGAACAAGACTGGATTCCATCTACCAAATCTTCACCCTTATTC
>JAPSGF010000177.1:33959-66158 GCA_035772895.1 Perdix hodgsoniae
AAAGTGGTCTAACGGACCCTTCCCATTAACAAGTTTCGGAACAAAAGTCACATCTGAATTCAGCTGGCAGTCGTTCTCCATATCGTCCGTGGATGCACACGATGCAGCTGTGGAGGAATCCTTGCTTTGGCCCAAACCACTCTTAGAACTCTTTCCTTTCTTGCCTTCTACTTCTGCTTCATATTTCTCCTTTGGTACAGGATTCAGGCGCTTGAAAGGCAACCGAGCTGCAACAAACAACATTTGGCTATTTCAGTCACAGCAAACAAATCAGCGGGGTAGGAGAAGTAAAACGCAATGCGTTCATTTTGCTGTTCAACAGCAGAACAAAGCCAGATTACAGCTGCAGGCGGTTTATTGCTGCAAATACTCCCAGGCCCGGTGGTTTTAAGTGGCGTTAGGGCCTTAGGAGAGGTGACAGAGGTTCTCCCACAGCCTTACCTTGCACGAGTCTCCGCGGGGGAACAAGCGCTTTGTCTCTGCACTCCATGGCTACAAAAGGGAAACAAAAAGAGCCCCGTGAATGGCCGGGCCACGCTGCAGCCCCACCGCCGGCCCCGAGCAGCACCCAGCAGGCACAGCCGGGCTCAGACTGACCTCCAGAGCTGAGGGAAACCCAACGCCTGAGGAAACGGCGCCGCTCGGGGCCTACACCGAAACGGTGCCTCCGCTCTGCGGGCCTCCTTTGTTACCTCAGGAAGGCCCCCGGAAGCCCGGAAGCCTCGCGATGCCTCCAGGCCTTCCCCTACCTGCCATGGCGAGGCGCCACGGCTCCAGCGGCAGCCGACCCGAGCGGACCCGGCCCGCTCCGGCCCGCTCCGACCCGCTCCGTCCGGTTCCGGCCCTCAGCCTCCCGCTCGTATTTGGCGGGAGCCGGGACGACCCCGCGCCTGTCCGCGCTGATTGGCGGAGAGCGCCCACGTGACTCACTCTTCCGCCCGCCCTGCCTCCGCCCGCGTCTCGCGAGGAGCCTGTGCGGGAGGCTCGACGCCGGCCCCGCCCCTACATCCGCACTGGTCTCAGAGAGGAGGGGAGTTGATTGGCGTTCACAACTGTCACTCTCGCTCGCTTGAAGCGCTGATTGGATAAAGGGGCAGGAGGAGCGCTGAAGGTCCCTCACCCTCTGGGTCTGAGGCTGTGTTGCTTTCGGGCGGGAGTGAGGGCGGTGCGGCGCTGTGGATATCGCGGCGATCCTTCTGCAGTGCTGGGCAGAGGGGCGGGGCCGCCCAGTACACGAGGTCATTGAGTGGACGGAGACAGTGCGCGAAATGGCGGCCGTGTCGCCAACGAGAGGCCCGGTCAGCAGGCGGCTTTGGCGCGAAGGCTGCTGGGAGTTGTAGTCCGCCTGTTGGCGCACGGGATGCTGGGGGCGGAGGCGTCATTCCAAGCGGCTGCAGTGCCGGCTCTTCTTTTCCTTTTAGTTCAAAAGCCATTCCCCCTCATCCTGCCGCTACCTCCCCGCGCACCAACTCGCCCCCCCCCCCCCCCCCCCCCCCCCCCCCCCCCCCCCCCCCCCCCCCCCCCCCCCCCCCATAACAGCGGTGCCGCAGTGGCGCTCCGCCAGGCCGCTAGGGGGCGCTGTGCTCCCGCTTTGGGGCGGGGCGGGCCGGTCGCTTCCTGGCGGCGGCGACTCGGCGGAAACGGCGGCGTTGGCAGCGGCGGTGCGGGGTTTTGCGGGCGGGCTCCGTGTTTGCCGAGCGTCGCCTCGGCGTCCCGCCGCTCGTCTGCGTGTCCTCGGCCGGCGCAGCAGGCAGCATGTCGGTGGCGGGGCTGAAGAAGCAGTTCTACAAGGCGAGCCAGGTGAGGCACCGCGATCCGCGCCTTCCCTTAGCCGCCGCTCTCCGCCCGGAGCTTCGTTCCTACCGGGCTCCCCGCTCTCCGGCTGACGGCGGTTCCGCTGTTCCCATCCTGTAACCCCGTAGCAACGAGCCGAGCTCCCGTTGCGCCCCGGTGTTCCGGTGTGGGACGCCCCAGGTGCTCCCCTTATCCACCCCCCTAACCCCCGGTCTGTGCTGCTTTCCCATCCCGTTACCGGCTCCCATCCGTTGAACGGAGCCCCTTCCCTTCGCACAGACCCGCTGTGGGCTCCGTTGCCATCCCTGCTATGGGAAGCCCTGGGCTGAGCCCCCGCTGTTGTGGCAGTGGGTCGCAGCACCTCTGGTTCGACCCCAGCGTTGCCGTCAGGTGCCCTCCCTGCTGTGTTGGATGGGGGTCTGAGGCGCTGCTGGAGCTCTGTGTGCCCGTTGTGGTGACGTGAAGGCAGCCCTCCATCCAGGCCAGCACAGGGACACAGTCACCAAAAGGAACTTGGCTCCAGCACGGCGATGCAGAGATCTGTGCTGCTTCACTGGGAGCTGCGTGGCAAAGAGCTTCCATCCCTGGGCTTTATGGCAATTCCTGGACAGAGTGAGAATCACAGAACGGCCGGGGTTGGAAAGGACCTCAGGAATCACGAAGCTCCAACCCCCTGCTGCAGGCAGGGCTGCCAACCTCCCCATTTTTTACCGGCCCAGGCTGCCCATCCAACCTGTCCTTGAACACCTCCAGGGATGGACGGGGCATCCACAGCCTCTCTGGGCAGCTGTTCCAGCCCCTCACCGCTTTCATGGTAAAGAAATTTAGGGATAATAACAGTAAAGGGATTTTAGGAGCGACGTGTTAAAGGGGAAAGGGAAGGCAGTTGCATAAAATGCAGCCTGCAGGGTGATGTTCTCTATGGACCCCTTTCCTGTGGCCTTGGCAAGTTCCCACTGCTGCGGTGGCACTGGGGCTGGGGAAGGGTTTGGTGCTCAGCAAGGCAGAAGCACAACTCCCCATCTGTGTGTGGCAGGGCTCTGCTGTTTGGGAAGACTGTCAGAAGAGCAGTTTTTAGCAAACAAAGCCTTTTTGTACCTCCTGCAATTATAGTACAGTGTTGTTCCTGAAATAAACTCTTGGGATTATTATTATATATATATATTTTTTAAATGCATTTTTGGAACAAAAATCTGGACCCTTAGGAGCACTGTTCTGGGTCCCCCAATCACTGCTTTTGTGCTCCTGTTTTCAATTTAAGGCAGATTAATTTCCCACTGATCCACCAATGGGCTCTGCATCCCATGCTCGTAGTTTAAACCCTTCTAAGCTCAGTCTGCGTACGCTTGCTACGTGTATGGGTTCCTTCCTTGGCCATGTTAATGAAAAAGCATTTTGCTTAAACAGCAAAGTAATGCATTCCTGAAGTCATTCCCCACCCCCTTTCTTACAACAGGAAAACAAATCTCTGCATCATTATTATTTTATTTTATTTTTTTATGACTTCCATGGGGGAAGGTTGCGTTGAAAAAGAAATCGTAGGAAGACTTTACTAGCACAGATGTGCAGTGTTGTTGTAGCAGGGCAATTAGAGGTGAAAGCGCATCGATGAGTCAGAAGTAACGTGTTTCCAAAGCCTGGAAACATCTTTCTAAAACATCTGATGAAACTTTTCTGGGGGGAATTACTGTAAACTGAAGTGAATTCACATGTGGTCTTTGGTGGGCGTTTTTCTGACGGATGCCATGTTTTAGTTTTTAAAGGAACCGATCTGATTACTCATGGAAAAGTGAAAAGCTGTGAGCTTTCTGGTGAGCAGCAGCCCGGTGCCCAGACTTGGAAGGCCATTTATCTGCATGCATGCTTGCATGTACTTGTTTTGAGCACTTAGCTTGTGCTCAAGGAATACTGTAGTGGGAGAAAAGGTGTGTGTGTGTGTGGCTGCGTCTTGGGTTCTCCTGCAGCTCCTGCTGCTGCAGGGTTTCAGAAGGTGATTAAATCTGAAGAAGCCTTTCTGCTGGTATTTGCAGTATGGCGGCAGGGTTGTTTTGCAGGATCTGGAGAAGCACAGTCATAGGATGGACCCCACCACTGCCTTCGTGGTTCCAGTGGCTGGAACATAAGAAGTCAGCCACTCTGCAGAGGTTCTCTGTCTGGAAAATAGAGTTTCTGGTGCTAGCTCTGCCCCTTCTCTGTGTTCTCCTCTCCTTTTCATTTTCACCCTTCTTCCCTTTCCCTCCCCTGGTCCCACTTTTCAGCCACTCCTTGGCTGAAGCAGGAGGAGGATTAGCTATTTTTTGGCTCTCTTAAAGGTATTAGATGCTGCCAAAGCCAAACATGTGGAAGATCTTTCCTAAAATGTTGCATTTCGTTCCATGTCTATTATTAATTGAAGAAGAGCACAGCCAGGACCGAGGCGTGCTGGGCCCTTCAGTCCTGGGGATAAAGCTGGGCATCTGCCTCACACCAATATACAACAGGGAGCCTCCAGTACCCTGCAAAAAGCCATGCTTGCAATGCTGCAGGACGGGAGCCCGTGCATCCAGAACAGGTTTTGCTAGTTCACAGCAAAATGTTCCTCTAGAGAGAGGGGGGGGAAAAAAAAAAAAGAAAGACAGTACAAAAATAAAACCAGCCTTGAGAAAGTGAGAAGCAACCAAAAGCACAGCTTGGAGCTCCAGCAGCACGAGCTGGGTGCTGCATGGGAGGCTGTCATCTCTGTGATCCACTGCTGTCCTCTCAGGTACGCAGGGAGATGCAGAAACCTCCTGGTGCAGAGATGGCTTCACATGCACAGTTTTCTTTTTCTACAAACCAATTTTAAGTGGAAGGTTTAATATCTGCAAGGCTTTCTATTAACTGCAGTGATTTGTGCATAAGCAGGGCAGAGAAATGTGTCCGTGCTGTTCCTTGGAGAACCCAATGCCAAGATGAGTGTGTGTGCAGGTTCCTTGCTGCTGTCACACAGAACAGCAGTGCTACGTGTGTCAGGTGGGTTATCTGCCACTGCAGGGACCAGCCCTTGGGTGGAGGCACTTCTGCTGTGATGTGGCACTGGTGAACGTGTCCCCTCCCTCTGCCACATAGCCCTGTCCCCACTGAGGCTTGCCAACTGCTGGCATTCCATGCGTAACAAGGCCTTTGCAGAGACACAAAACGTGTTTTTGTGTTCCCCTCGACCAGCAATTGCCCTGATGGCTCAGCGTGGGGTTGAATTCAGCCCAGGTGGGAGAGTGGCGTTGCTTTTTTGCTGTTGCTCAGCCCTCAATGCCACTGTCAGGTGGAACAGGATGAGTGTGCTCTGCGTGGACCAAACCCAAACCTTGCTCGTCCTGCTCAGGCTCAGTAACCAGAGCAGCATACGAGTTCTTGTGCTTGCTGTGCCTGAGGAGCTGCTTGCCAGCCACCCTTCTGCTTGCAATCTGTCATGGCTGCACTCGGTGGCCATGCCAAAAACCTCGGTGCGTAGGGCAGCACGGCAGCCTCAGAGCTGTAGGATAACATCCTCTTCCCTTCCCAGGGTGTGCAGAATGAGAACAGAGAGTCCTGACCCAAGACAAAGCCCAGCAGCTTCCCCCTCTGTGTGCAGAAGACAAAAGCTGTTTTCTGAGAGGGGAGCACTGATTAAAACTACCAAGCCCTTAACACGCACACACACTTTATCCTGAGCTTGACGATTGCTCTCGAGGCTCTTGAAGGTATTTTTGAAAGCATGAGTGCCTGATCCGAGGGCCTGGCTTGTGCTCTTTGGCCCACGACAGTCATTTCCCCATACGTCTGCAGTGTGTGCTCTCACTGGCCAAAGTGCTGCTGTCACTGCTGGAGCAGTGGCTGCAGAATCACCAGTGCCTGGTGCTGAGGTGCAGTGGCATCTGCTTAAAGGCCTGAGACATGAGCCTGGCCCAGACACACTGCACAGGGTCTACCTGGGGACCAGGAGAGGGATGGCATTGCTCTTTTTTATGTCTTTCTTCCTCTTGTCTGGTCTGGAGAGAGATTTCCTTTATGAAGTTCTTTCTGTTGTGGCTTTGTGCTGTAGTTTTGGATGTTCTTCTTCCCTCTCCTGTTTCCCACATTATATCTTTTAACAGTTCCCTTTTTTTTTTTTTTTCCTTTTTTTCTTTTTTCTTAAAGTTAAGCCAGTCCTTCTAGCACTCTCAGGCTTTCTCCCCCAGGCAGGAGATAGCTCTCCATTCATTTCCTTTGCTCAGTTTGCAGCTGGGCACTGGGCTGCTCTGAGTGTCACAGGTGTGCTGTGCGGTTCAGAACCTCCTGCTGGAAGGGAAATGGGCTGCTCAGCATGCAGGATAACCTTTTACACTGAAAACAAAACCCACAGAGGCCCATTTCCCTGGCACGTCGATGCCCTGTCCTGCTGCAGACGTTATGAGTTGTGCCTGCTTCCAGGTGGACGTTGTTCCCATGCTGATAGATGCTTCCACACCTGGAGCTCAAGACAACCATTGCAAGAGCTTCAGCCACCGATAGCAGATGCTGGATGTGAATTGCAGGGGTAACAGCAGTGGTATCAGGACAGTTGTGTCCCCGGTGCTGATGTGCTGCAGCTTTGTGGACGTAGGATGTGAGCTGAAGCGCGGTGCCACAGTGGGCACAGAACTTCAAGGCAGGCCAGGCTGTGCATTGGCATGCAAATGTCATACTGGCTTTTAGTGAATCCTTCAGAAAGAGGATGACAGCGGACCTCAGAGGCAAGATGTGAGGAGCACAAAGAGGCCTGGGGAGCAGGGTACTCTCTGGATTTGCCCTTGTGGGACACGAGGTGCACAAACAGCACGGAGACGCTGGTGCTTTGCCTGGAAGCTCCTGCAGGTCAGTTCGGGTTGGGGCTGAACGAAATTCGTCTAGAAGCTACCTTCAGTTCTGACAGTCTGTATGGCAGCTTCTCTTTTGCTCCTGTTTTGAAGCTGCAAGAACAAATCCTCCAGGTCTCCCCGTGAGGCTGGCGCAAGGCAATGCTGCTGGGTTGAGCCTTGATGACAAAGGCAGGCTGAGATGTAATGTCCAAGTGCCTCATCTGAAAATATGAACTTGAACCAGCAAGTTGAAGGGTTTGCCATGTCCTGCCAGCCTTATCTGCCTTCCCATGGCACTCAGGCTTTCTTCTATTAATATTAACCCAGGCTGGAGTCCCCTGCAGCCTCCCAAGTTTGTCGTTCGGTGTTCATCTGCTCCTGAGTCACAGGGCTGAGAAAAGGAGGATTTGCTCAAGCACAGTGTGATCCTGGGTGCTCAGAGTGCCAGCCAGCAATGTCAGAGGGCAACCTGTGTTCTGCAGCCAGTCGGAGTGCTGCTGTCATCCTCACCCAGCATGCTGGAGCCCTCAGCTTTCTGCGCCATTGGAGCCCAGTGTTTCATTGATACCCGTGTGCAAGTCCATGTATGGCAGGTGCAGATGTAGAACAGAATGCAGGTATTCTGCTCTCAGCAAGCCTGAGAGTGAATGGGACTCAGGGAACAGGAGTGCCTCTCCCTGTCCTCACTGTAATGACTGAATGCTGGTAAAATCCAGCTAAAATGCCCACGTGCAGGGTATTTTAATAGTAATTTCCTTCCTTTCTTGCTTGATTTGTCATTGATGAAATACTTGGCATGGCAGCATTGTTCTGCTGGTTAATCATTGTCAGAACAGCCCCATGAATACACCAGTTCTCAGCTTTTCTCACTGTTGTCCAGCCTGTCTGAAGGTGCAGGCAGGGGATGGTTCACATCTTTGTGTCACTTATGTTGAGTTGGCTTTTCTCATCCTTTTAGGATTGCTTTTACAGCTTTTAGGTTCCCATCGTAATTAAAGCTCTGGTTCTTGAAAGGCAAAGACAGAAAGCAGAGGTGGAAAGCTCTGGCTCCCCCATACCCTGCTCACTGTGCTTCCCCTCCTCATTTCTCATGTTAAACAGAGCACTGTTATCCCATGTTTACAGCTGGGGAATCTGGGACACGGGGAGGATGCATGATTCAGAGCTGTGGGGGAATCGTGTGGCACCAGGAATGCTGATTTCTCACTGTCATCTGTCTAAAATTGCCTATTTGTCTAACTGTTCTAAGGGGTTAATTTGAGGGTGAAGTATTGAAAGTGTAAGACAGAGCTGAGTTGGGGGGGGTGTTGCTGGAAGAAGTGGAAGGAAATCCTCCTGCTTCTCCCCGCCAACACTTTCCTCCTGGGAAAGAGCAGAATGGGGATGAGATCAGGCAGGCTGCCCTGTAAAAGCTGACTTATTCCTTCAGCACATTTGTCGTTCCTTCTCTCCCCCATTCTTCCATATCCCAGCGCCTTTTGCCAGGACTTGCAGCCCTATCCAGCCCCTGATGGACCTGGAGGGACGTGGACCCATAGCATGGAGGTGCTGCTGAAGGAGTGGAGCAATTTGCCTCGCTTGAGATGCAGAAACACGTAAAAATGAATCAAAGCTGCAGGCTCAGTGTGCCTGGGGGAGGCTGTAGCCTCTTTTGCAGAAGCTGGTGTTGGCTGAAGGGAAGAGGTTCTGTCTGTGCCCCTCTGAGCAGATGTCCGTGCTCACAAGTAGGTTTGGTAGGGGGCTGGGAAGTGCTGAACACTGTCCTCACCTGCACTTTCCCAGTCCCTGATTCTCGTGGCAGCTTCTGCTTCATCCACCTGAGGCGTAAGGTGGGTTCCTACAGGGAGCCAAGAGGCTTGGGTGAAGAATGCACTGTGAGAAGCTCTTCTGTGCTCTGTCAGGAGTGGAATGTGAGGGGGTTATGGCAGGACCTGAGCCTGCTGCACCTTGTCAGTGCAGCCCATGGTGCTGTATTCCCAGGGAAGGCTGCTGACGTGTGCCGCTGCCAAGCAAGATGCCAAACTACTGGGAAAAAAGAACAAAAAACCTCCACCCAGAAACAAAGTAAATCCATAATTCAGAAGGTCTTGGGTTTGTAATGTCAGCTAGCCTCATTCACATGGAAAAGCAGTGATGCATCTGGACATTAATGCTGTTTCATAAGAGCCCCGTGCAGAGTGCTGTGCTGTCAGCCTCTTTGCTTGTTGATCAGATCCTGAGTGTGAGCGATGAAGTTGGGGCCCAAAGCTGAAGCACGCAGGGAGCTGCTCTGCTCTTGCTTGTCTGCAGCGTGGCTTTCATGTCGTTCTACAGATCTGCTCCCTGCTGAGCTCTGCCCCCTCGCTTCGTGCTGCTTCCCTGGCCCTGAGCTGGGGGCAGGTGAGTGACATCTGTGCAGAGCTGGAGCAGAAGAAGGACCCGTGCTCTTCAGGCTGCAGCTGCCACGCAGCATCACATTACTTCTCTTTTAGTGGGTATCTGTGTGACATGGCTTAGTGCAAGTTTCACACACACACCCCTTGGCCTCTCCCTGTATAAGAGTAATATATATATATATATGTATAATTTTTTTTTTTTCAGAAAGAAAGGTTTCCTCTTCCACCTGCCCCCACCCATCCCTTTAAACTGCAACCCCATCACTTTCAGGTTCCTGTTGACAGGAAGCAGCCGTGCTGGGAGGCTGGGGCTTCGTGGCGGCAGCCATCCAGGCTGGAGCTGTAAGCAAGCAGCTCCCTGGATCCTCTCCAGCAGCAGCATGGCTTCCACCTGGGGCTGAGGGTCAGGACCTGCCCTGCTGCTCCTCCTGGTGAGTGCATAGAGCACAGCCCATGCCATGCTCATCCCAGCTTGTGCCTCTGGCTTCATCACCAGTACCTGCTGGTGCAGGTGGGATTTCCTTCCTGAGCCGCTGGGATCTGAGAATCTTCCTATCTCACCTGTTAATGAAGTTCAAAGCATTGTCACTAATGAGCTTGGGCTTCTGCTCAGAAAAATTAAGTTAAGCACATCTCCGTAATGCAATTCTGTCTTTCAGACAGAAGGTAAAGTTTGTGTTGTGATTAAAGCTTTAAAGGGCTTTTTCTAATTGAGAAAATGCTTCATAATTCATCCCAGAACTTAAAACCAGGCTGTATGTGCTTGCTGGGCCAGACTTTATCTAACTATTATAATATATTAGGCACTTTCTTGACCAAATTTGTGTTGGTTTTATAGGACGAGCTATATTTAACACTATTCTTATCACCTTCATAGCAAAAAAGCAGAAAAATGGTGAACAATTACCCACCCACAAAGCAAATCTACTGAGTAAGGAGGTGCTGCTCTTCCCAGAAGGATTTTTTCCCTCATCTTCCCTGTGTAGCAAAGTGGAGAAGCATTTAGCAAGCACTGCATTTGGTGCTGACGTGTGGCTGCACACGTGCTTTTGGTGGGCACTGAGCAGGCACAAATCTTCAGCACCAGATGTTGCTGGAGCCGTTCTCTTACGCAGCAAAGCTCCTCGTTGCATTGGATGCATTTCCAAGAGCAAGGGAATCTGCTTTCTGTATTTCAGCGGGGTAATGCAAGAGGGGTTTCTGATACACCTGTTTCTCTGGCTTCGAGGCAGAAAGGCTGTGAAGTGATGCGTTCAGGGTGGAAGCTGCAGAGTGAAAGCAAACTGCAGGAGCCTGAGCTGGCTCTGCTGGCTCCCCGCAGCCTTACAGATGTCACTCCCCCTCTCCTTTTCCTTAGGATGCTGTGCTGGGGTGTGATAACCGCTGAGCCTTTCCTAGTATTCACGTTAACAAAGGAAAACGTGTGTGTATGATTTTCTGAATTATTTCTCTCTCACTTTGATGTTTCTGTACGCTGTGATAGCTGTAGTTTGCGTTTGGCCGACGCAGCCTGTTTTAAGGAAGGGATGTGAGCAGGGCTTCTATCCTTCTCTGCTCCCCTTACAGTTAGGAAGGGGGATCACTACCTTCCCTTTTACAGATCTGAGCTGCTGCTGGACTCTTTTCACCACCCTTTTTGGATCTGGTCTGTCCATGAGCCCTACTGCTGACTCACCTCGTTGTCCCCAGTCGTAATGAACACAGACTCCATCTGAACCTGCACACAGGTGTCTAAACCCCCCTACCTAATTGCTCAGTGTGTCCCATCAGCATGGCTTGGGCTCATCCATCACACTGCAGCCCCATCCCCAGCCCTGTGACATTCTTTGGGCTCAGCTGTACTGGAGGCTTTGGCTTGATACCATTCACAGCCCTGTGCCCTGGGGTGGTATTTTTCTTGTATCTCAGTTTTCCTGTCTACTTCTTGAGCCGTTCTTGCAAGCTGCCTCATGCTTGCCGTGTTTGGGACCTGCAGGTGTCATAAACCCTCATTTTTTTTCCATTGCTCTTCACGATGTGCTGAAATCCCTGGCAGCAGCACAGACAGGCTGCTGGTTGCTCTGCTTCGGCATCATCAGGACTTTGCTGCTGTCTCACGGAAGAGGCAAAAAGCAAACTCCAGGACGTACTTCAGCACTTTGTACTTTCCTGCCCTATGTACTGAGCGGCTCCAAGTGTCAAATGGCAGCAGCTCGTCTTTTCCCCTGCGTCAGAGGTCTGGTGGTGCTGCTGGGAAGTGATTGCTCAGCAACTTCAGAAAAGCCAGGCAGTGATTAACAAAGGCTTTCGGAGATAGGATGTGGGGAGGTTGGGCAGGAAATCTGAATGCAAGGCAAATATTCCCCATTTCCCCTCAGTGTACTGTAGTTCTGCAGCCGTGGCAGGTGGGCGAGCAGTTGGGCAGTGCCAGTTGCACACGGGAGAGCTGCTGCTGCTTTTTCCCTGTGGTTTTGTTTTCACTTGTTTGCTTGACCCAGTTTTTGTTTTTAATTCTAGCTGAATAGAAATGATGTTTCATTTGGTATAAAGCATGTGAGAAGTAGCTAATAACAGGAGAAAATGTGATGCAAGGCCTCGTTGCTGGCTGCTGGGAGGTGCCTGCTTTCATGTGGTCAGCCCATGGCAAGTGGTAAGGACTGCAACTTCTCCTCTCCGGTGCCAATCTGTGCTCAGGGGCAGCAGCGTGCCCCTTCTACAAGCTGGGACTCCAAACACTGTCATCCAGCTACAGAAAATGAAAGGATGAATCCCCTGAGCAAATGGGCAGTGGCTGCATTGCATTGGCCTTAGCTTTGCGAGTGAGACCTGCTGGCTCCTGCTTCAGTTACGTTTTCTAATTCATGCTGTCCTCATTCCTCTGAACCCATCTGCTGGATGGAGATGAGTCACTCGATAATGCTTTGAGTAGGTGATTTGACAGGTGGCTCCCTAGAAAGCTGTCTTTGCATATGACAGCTCTTTCTTTGCAGTTCCTATATGATAAGATTACAACCTGAGGTCACTTCGAAGGCATTTTGCTGGGGAGGGGAAGGGAAGGGGAGGGGAGGGGAGGGGAGGGGAGGGGAGGGGAGGGGAGGGAAAGGGAAAGGGAAAGGGAAAGGGAAAGTAAGGGGGCAGGGCAGAAGGCAGCAGTAGCACCTCTGTGTGTGTTTGCACAGGTTCATTAATGGTGCTGGGTCTCAGGAAGGAGTGGCTCTTCCTGTAAAAGAAAGGAACAGTAAAGGCAAGAAAGCCCAGCAGAAGATTGAGGGCTGGATACCAGAGTGAAAACACTTATGTGAGTAGGGAGATGGGATGAGGTAAGTGGCAGGTGGTACTGTCAGGTCCGTATGCCCAGAGAAGTGAGATGAATAGCAGGGCTGATGTTAGGAGCCAGCAGCAGTGTCTCACATGGAGGGGCAGGGAGGTGAGAGCTTCTGCTGTTTGCCTTCCTCTGATCTGCCCTTCTGCAGCCAAACCGAGTGTGAGAGAAGGTGGGCAGTGTCTGTCAAGTCATATCCCGCTTCTGGTTTTTAGTTCTGCTGCTAACCTGTTCTTGACAGCAGGCAAATCACTTCCTCTCATTCTCTTTCCTCTTTTCTGCTTCGAGTGATGACTTTTGGGTGAGGAAGTCCGGCAGATGTGATGGAGCTGTGCCAGGACCTACAGAGCCACTGTGGGGACTCTCAGCATCCTGTGGCTGCTCATGGAGGCTTGCTAGGGAATGTGCCTTCCTCCCTGTTACAAGATGATAATTGTCCATCCCTTATTCCACAGAAGAACACTTCTGTCTGTTCCCTTCTCTTTAAAGTAGGTCAGAAGTTGCCCAGACTAAGATGCACTTTGCTGTGGGTGTGCTGATAGCTGGGTAAACTGGGATGTCTGCTACCTCTCTGCAGTGTCATTCCTTAAGAAAGGATGCCTTATGTTTTCTAAGAAAGGCTTTGAAAGCCTCTGAGAAGGCAGAATGTGATCGAGGATAAGAAGCAAATGTGAACAGACAGATGCCAGGAAGAACTGCAGGCTCACTGAGGTGTAAAGGTGTGTTTGCAGTGCCAGTGCTCCCAGTGGGCTGCTGCTGCCCTCCTGGCCCACAGCTGAGGATGCAGTGAGCAGCAAGAAGCAGGGATGGAGGGAGAGTGGCATCTGCTGTTGGATGAACACCTTCCAATCTTGCCACGCTCCCAAGGATCATGGTGGGAAGGTGACAATTGGTCTGAGACCTTAGAGACAGCACGGGTACTTCCTGGGTGCTCGGAGCAGAGCGTGTTTCAGGAATAGCTTTTGGGGTTCTCCAGCCCTGCTGCTGACAGATCCCACAGCAGGAGAGCGCCGTGGTTGAGGGATTAGAGCCACGTGCTGCCCAGCTGTTCTAACTATACATGCAGCAGCAGCGAGCTGTGTTGGCTGCACGGAGCTGTGAGCACCCTGCTGCCTCCTCCTCCTTTGTGATGATGAAGCTACCAGCGAAGACAACCAAAAATGACACTTAATTCCAGGGAGCTGTGCCTTGCTGAGCTATTGCAGTGGCTTTATTTAGCTCCCACGGGCACAGCTCACAGCAATGTGCTGCTGTGCTCTATGAAAACTGCTCACCAGCAATCCCAGCACTTACAGCTGTGTTTTCCTTAACTGCATCCCTCCGCCAGGATTTTATGTTGCACTAAAGCCCTGTTCATCTGGGATTCAGAACACCTATGGCACCTTTTGAGTTAGTCTGTGGGCTGTTTGCTTTCTTCTTTTTTTTTCCCCACTGAACTTGTTCTTTTCTAACGCAGGCAACCGGGGCAGAGCTGCTCATGTTTGCTTGTCTGTGGTTTTTATTTCTCAAAAGGGCACTTTCTGCTGAGGCAATGACGCAGGGAGGAGTGAGAAGGCTTTGGCACGTCAGTATTGGGAAGGATCATGTTTTCATTACAGTGTGGGCAACTGCTTTGAATGCAGTGATTGCATATGTTTGATATGTTATAAATAGCACTGGCTGTTTGCAAGGGGGAAAAAATGCAAGTTTTAAAAGAAAAAACAGGTGGTTTTATTTTCCGCTCTTGTTGTACTTGTTTGAGGAAGTTACGTCCTACAGTTGACCACCTTAATTTCCCAACTGAAAATACTTGAAGGTCGAAGAGCAGTGTGTCAGGCTGGGATGTGTGAGGTCCCTGTGGAGAAGCTGCTCGTTGGCATAGCACTGATTTCAGCCTCCTGTATCCACAGCCAAAGACTTGCTCACCTTTAGGGCCAGTGCTGCACATCTGCCCTCTGCTGGATCTTGAGACGGAGGGGCTTCGCCAGCACTCCTCAGCTGCAGAAGGTTTGGATGGTGACATCTTCCCGTTTGGTTTTGGCCCTGTTTTCATGTTTGGTGATTGCAGTGTACGTTGATTTCCCATTTTTTCCTACACGTCTGTCCTTCCTCCGTCACCAGCGCTGGCTGGGAGCGATGCAGCAAGGCTGCAGTGCAGCACAGCACGTCCCATTGCTCTGAGCTGCCACTCGTTGGCTCTGGGTCCACATCTGCTGCTTGCAAAATACCTTGATGCTCTGTACTCCTAAATACATTCCACAGGCACCTGCTGTGTGGAGAGATGCCCTGGGCACGGCCTCGTGTCACCATCTCTTTGCAGGAATGTTAAAGGGGTGGTGCTGCAGGCAGCAAGGAGGGGAGTGCAGCTTTGGAATGGGTGTGCCAGGATCCTATTTAATGCCACTGGGATCTGTTTAGGTTTCAGTGATGGCGTGGGCAGCACCAGATGCCTGCTAGGTCTGTCTGATTCATCGGGTTTATGTAAGGGTGCACCAAACGACGAGAGCATCGTCGGATTGTTTGTTATTTACCACGAGTTCATCCTGGGGTTGAAGAGCAGTTGTGTAGGTTGAATGGAGGAGTGGTGGGTTTGGAGGGGGCTGGTGAGGATGAGGAGGGGTGTGTGGATTTTGTGTTGTGTCTGGAGAGATCGCGCAGCCCTCCCTCATCCCTGGGTTTATGTTTCTCTCCCAATCTCTGCTATAAGAGAAGCCCCTTTCCATCCTGCTTTTCTTATCCTTCAGCATACACAGCTCATTCCTTCCCCTCCCTGTTGCCAAGCTCCTGTTGCAGTGGTTAGCTAACAAAAGGGCTTTCATTTCTGAACATCTTCTCCCATGCACAGCCCTTCGGTAGCATTGGAACACCAAAGGTAAGTGCAATTGAAACCCCCTTCCCCTCGTTAAAATGAGCCTGCAGAAGCTGTAAAATACAGTCAGGAGCGAAGAGACAGACGAAACAGAAGACGAGTGCTGTGCTGAGGAGGTGTTTGCTGGGTGGGATCCACCACTGCACCCTGGCACAGAACCACAGCCGTCCGACAGGACTGCAATCACCGCACCTCCCTACGCCCTGAGCTCAGGTCTGAGCTATCTGGGCCATATTTTTACTGCCAGCAACCTTTAATTATACACGGGCGTTGCTTCTCTGCTGGACTGTTTGTGCACCGTCTGCTTTGTCCCTTTTTCTGACCCTACAGATGGGTGCTTATAGTGCCAGGTAAACAGCCGTCCTGTTTGGAAGCTGTTTTATCTCGCCGGTCTGTGACGCCCAACCGCATGGCCTTGTGCTAATATTTGCTCTAGGAAGCACACAGCTTTGGCTGCTGTGCAGTGCAGCTGAGGGCTTTTGCTCTTCCACTGTGTCCTGCTTCTTTCACACAGTGCTGTCTCCTGTAGGCTTAACATTGTGCTACATACGCCCTGTCCTGGGTTCCAGTTTGTGCCCAGTGCCCCTTGTGCTGTCACTGGGCAGCACCAAACAGAGCCTGGCCCCATCCTCCTGACCCCCTCCCTTTGGGTATTGATTAGTACTGATCAGATCCCTTCTCCAGGATGGGCAGGCGTGGGCTATCAGCACGTTGGCCGTGTCCCTGGCTCACATCCCTGCTGGCACAGAGGGGAATTATGCTGTGGGCATTAGTTTGTCCTCTTGCCTGACAGATTTGGGACTGTTGGGATGGAGATGGCACACAGTCCCTCCTTCTTTCCTCCTGAGGTGAAGCCTCCCAGCTTAATGAGAGCCAGCAGGGAGAAAACCTCAGTCTTATTGGTCCTTCACAGCAGGGCACCAGTAGCATTTCTTGGATGTCAAAAGGAGGATTAAATTAGTCTGCAAGCGAATTTTCCCCCTCCACATCTCTGCGCTCTCTGAGGGAGGGAGTGTTAAGCCTCCAAAATCACTGTGGTGATCACTGTGTACGACGTGGCATGCAGTCCCCCATTACAGCAGAGCTCTCCATCAGGAGCTTTATTTGCAGCTTTCTGGATTGCAAATCTGTGGGCGGGTGGAGAAAAGCAGGGATGGAATTACTCCGGTTCATTGTACCCTTCTCAGGTGTATTGCAGAATAAAGGACCTTTCTGGAGGCGATGCTCTGGGCTGTGTAGAAGCTCCTTTCTGGCCATGAAGGCTGTGTGACGAGCTGTCTTTTGGCATGGAAGCACAGGAGTGGGTGGTGGCAGCTGGGAGTGAATGCCCACGCAGGGTCTGGAAGGCAGAGCAACTGCTTTGTGGGTTATTTTCCCCTGCTCCGAAGAGGAATGCGTGCTTCCCCAGCTGAGAGCTGGCAGGCAGAAGTGTGTGCTGGCACCCCAAGCACAGAGCAAGGATCCAAAAAAAGCAAGAATCTGAGTTCTGGTTGTTTGCCCATCTGCAGGCAGCTCTGCAGTGATAGCACCCTTTGGAGCCCCTCTTGGCACACTTGCTGAATCCATAGTCCTGCTCTCCCCCTGCACTTCCCGTGTCCTTTCAGGTGCTAGAAAAAAAGCTGGTGAGGTCAGGAGGGCTGTGCTGCACCCGTGGCCCTTTGTGGGGCTTCACATGTGTTGAAGATCCATCTGGGTAGACATCTGAGAGTGAGATGACCCACCTGGAGAGCGCTGACCCACTGCTTTTCCCCCAGCGTTTAAATGCCCAGGGGAACCACAGCAATTTCTGTGTGAAACATCTGAGGTCCTCTGCTTCCCCAGAAAGAGAAAAAAGCCTCGCCCAGGCAAAGCGAGGCCCTGAAAGGCTGCTGCCTTCTTTCTCAGCTCCTTCAAACTCTTGCTCTAAAAGGATATTTTGGCCTTGGGATGATTTATTCTGCTGTTGCTCAGTGCAGAGCTGTCATTCAGAAGAGCTGCCTGCTCTCTCTAAGCCTCTTCCCTGCATGCCTTGAAGCTCTGAGCAGCTGCAAATATCCATCCGACCACTGAGGCAGGAGGAGCGTATCAGCCATAGCAGCGCTCAGCCTCGCACCTTGGTTTGCAGCTCCTTAGTTTGGTTTTCTTTCCTGGTTTGGGGTCTAGAATTGGGATTTTGCTGAATCCCCGTAGGCTTTCCTTTGTTACAGCAACCATTTGATTTCGGGACCAAGCGCTGCCCAGTGAGTGCAGTTGCACGGAGTTTCTGGGGTATCCCTAAGTGCATTTGGAACTGGATGCTTGCCTAAAGAGTTTTTTTTCTTCTTGTCCTTTAACAACTAAGGAACCACTCTGAGTCCCCATGGGCTCCACAGGAAGAAAGACTTGATAAAATCAAGTATTTGATGTTGAAGTAAACAAACCTGTATTGTTTGTCCAGAGCTGGAGTTTTGACTGCAAGCATGAGGAATCCTGGCAACGGCCTGTGGCAGGCATGGAGAGCTTGGGAGGCAGCAGCCATTTCCTAAACCATTTTTGATGTCTGTGGAGGTGATTTGCTGTGCACTGATCCGTTTTGGGGCCTGGCAGTCGCTTGTGGATGCACAGCTTTGGCTTTTGTTGAGCCCCAGGTACGGCCACTGGCTTTGCCACACGGGATGGGGCAGGGCAGGAGATGTTCCTCTCCATTTGAGCTGCACAGAAGGATGCTTCTTCGGTTGGATTTATTAAAGCACTTTTGGCACGTGTCTTTCAGCTCAGGAAGGTGAAGTGAAGCTTTGGGAAAAAGTCTTTTCTTACACTAAGTGGCATTTTGAAGAAAGCTGATAAGCCCTTTGTGCAGATAGCCAAAAGCAGCCCTGCCTTTCCAGCTGTGTCAAACATCTCGTGTTCGCTTTGTTTTAGAACAGACATCAGAGATACCTTGATAATTGGATTTGAACATTTTTCCTGTCGCTTCTGTAAGTCTCTTTATCCTTCTCTTTAAACAATCTTGAAATACAGAGCCCTAAGCTCTCACCATCTGGATTGCAAGGAGTTGTGGTTGAAGGCTTTGAGTGGTTCTTTCTGAGCTTAGTTCTTGTACTGGCTGCTGCAAGCAGAGTATGTTAATTCCCTGTTTACTTTTACTTGCATTTTGCCTTGTGTGCAATTGAAGCCTCTCTTGAAATGGAGTTGAGAGACAATGCTGTCGCTCCCTTTTTCCAGAAAGCGTTGGAGAGTTGGAGCTGTGAGTTATGATTTTAAAGAGCTTTGTAGCTTCTGCCAGGTGGGGAATATCCTGCCTATGCCTGAAGGCTGAGCTGTGCCTTGGGAGGGTAGGGGATGTTTTTTTAGTGGGGCAGCATGCTTTGGGCTGTTCCTGCTGCCTCCTTTCTCTTGCAGATGCTGTCTGGACCATCTCTTCTCCCTTTCTGACCCCAGGACTTGATACCTCTCTGCATGAGGTAGAGTGGACAGCCACTACCATGCCTGATTCTTCCTGCCTTGTTCTTTTTCTGCAGCTGGTCAGCGAAAAGGTTGGAGGGGCAGAAGGGACCAAACTGGACGATGACTTCAAGGAAATGGAAAAAGTGAGTAAGGGATAGGAGAAATCACTAAAACCACCCATATAAGCCTTCTGTGACCTTGCCAAAGCCCTGAGCTGATCTTCACTGCTGCTGAATCATCTTGTTTTCCTACAGAAAGTGGATTTGACCAGCAAGGCAGTCACAGAAGTATTGACCAGAACAATAGAATACCTGCAGCCAAACCCAGGTGAGTGACAGGACCTCTCCTGTCCACTTCCCTCTGCCCCCCAAAGAGGGTAAGAGAGAAAGAGGCAGAGAGTGCAGAGAGACCTCAGAGAGAACTCTTACGACCTTAAGGTGTGCCATCAAGCCCACATTTGTTATCAGGTATGCTGCCTACCTTTACCAGATGTATGCTGGGCTGTCCTGTACGTTTCCTGTGGCTTTGCTAACTGGCTGAGCTCAGTGGGGTCTTACCCTGGCTCACAGGTGCTTTGTGATCATACAGCCCTTTTGACCAGTGATGTGTTTCTGGGCTGTAAGATACTGCTGTTGCTATCAAACGGTGAATAAAACAGACACATCTTTAACCTTGGATGTAGGAAAGATCTGGAGGGGACCTGTTTTTACCAGGGTATCCAGAAAAAAATGTCATCTCCGGGTTGGGAAGGGATGGTTAGCTTTGTAACCATCACCTCTGGAGCCCGCTGCCCTGTGTGTTTCCAGGCAGCTTGCTCAGAGGATGCTCCAGGGACTATGGGAGGGCTGGGGAAACTCCTTTGGCCTTCACCAGTTAGCTGTGGGGATCTATATTTGTTTGCTGTCTTGGAAAAGAAACTTTACTTTTCATAGCCAGTGATATTTCTGGTAGATGATGACAATAGCACTTCTTGGCTTTGGGAGTCACTTAAAGAAAAAGAGTTGGCAGTGGCCAGCAGCTGCTGGCAAGTCCAAGTAATTACAAACACGGCTGTGGCTGTTTCTGTGCCAGCTTCCAGAGCCAAGCTAACCATGCTGAACACCATGTCGAAGATCCGCGGGCAGGTGAAGAATCCTGGTTACCCACAATCTGAAGGGCTGCTGGGGGAGAGCATGATCCGCTACGGCAAGGAGCTGGGCGAGGACTCCAACTTCGGTGAGTGCCCCGTGGGGCTGCTCCTTGTAGCAGCGTGCAGATGAGACAGCAGAGCCCCGTGCCAACTTTCCAGACCGTGTTCCTCTGGATTCCTGAAGGGCTCTGTGACCCTTTGTATCACTTAGCAGCATGTGCCTCTGCTCCAGGCCAGTAACGAGTGCCTGATCTATAGCAGTCTCAGTGCAAATGCATGGCAGCGGCTGAGCCTCATTTCTTAAACCAAAACCAAGGGCAGAATCCACAGCTCACCACTGATGTCTGTGCTGTCGACAGCCTCTGTGTACACTGGCCCTTAGAAGAGGTCTGAAGGCTTCCACTCAAGGAAGGGGAGAGCAGAACCCAAGGGTAATGGATGGCAATCAGTGACATTGGGTTTAGGTCCAAAACCTTCTGATACTTTTTTGTTGAATACTGGGATAAGCTTGCATGTGGGAAGAACAACCTCTGTGCTTTTAAACTGAATGTTGTGATGTGGAAACTGGACTGAGCAATACGAGGTGCTTTCAGATATGCAATAGAGCTCTGCTATGGGGATTCTGTAGCCAAGAAAATCTCTTCCTGGGGTAACTTCTCATAATCATGAAACAAGCCACGTGTGACTTGCAGGGAGGAAGGAGGTGTGAAGCTTTTCGATGTCATTAGTCTTAATCCAGTGAAACATCAGGCTGCCCATGTGACAGAGCCAATACAGTGCACAGCTGTCTGATGGCTTCCAGTGCAGGGAGGAGCCTTCTTGCTTCAGGAAAATTACAAAGCCCTGGCTACTCTGTGGGAGTGGTGAATTCTCGAGGGTATCTCTGGCTGACTCAGAACTCTGTATCTCCCTTGGCTTGCAGGAAACCAGCATAATTGCAGAGCAAGGGGGAAGGAAGTTTTTAGGAGAACATAGCAAACCTGGCTTCCTTTAATAGCCTCTCTTTACAGAAACACTTAACTTGATGCATTTTTATTTTGACAGGTTATCTAGAGTTAGCACCATTGAAATAATTCTTTTGCAGATACTCTGTTGTATGCTTTTTTCCACCTGGACAGCAGACTGGTGGTTTCACTTTACTCTCCATTTCATTTGCATCAACTCCTGTGCTGATGTAGTGCTGAAACGATTGGCTTGCCAAAGCTGCACAGGAATAATTTAATCTATAAATGCTTTCCACTGGAATAAAAAGCCCAGACTAAAAATGCTTTTCAGCAAGGCTGTCTGGTTTAACTGTGATCATTAGAGGAAGCTTTAGAAAAGCTAAATAGGTTTCAATAAGCGACTCTGAGTTCTAATTCAGAGAGAGGTGGAAAAAGAGATAAGATTGGCTCGATAGAGGTCCAAAATGAATAGAAGGCTGCAGGTTTGTTGTTGACATCTGAGGAAACTTGAGAGGTTGGTCAGGAGTGCTCTGGGCTTAAAAACCGTCTGAACAAAGGGATGGCTTGGCTCAGTCAGGCCAAATGTACTCTGCCCCCAGGTTCTGCTGGCAGCAGTGGCCAAGCAAGGTTAAAGTTGTGCTCAGCCAATTAATAGCTCAGGGACTCCCTGAGTTAACAAAGCTGTTTACAAACAACTTTTCCCTTCCTCTGTGTAGTTTGTAGAGTTTGTTCCTTGTTTTCAGAGGAAGAAAATGAAGCACAGTGGTGAAGTGTCTCCTGTGGAGTTTGCACCAACATGCCGTTGCCTGCTGTCACATCAGTCAGCAATTCCCTGTGCTCAGCTCAGAGTGTTGCTCCACGTAGAAACGTGGAGGTTTTGGACATATGACAGAACTTGCACATGCTGGGTATCACGGCAGAATGGCTCTGCATGCAGCTGCCACAGACTTTGGCTCTATTTAACTGGCTGGCTTGTTCTCCTCCTCCCTTTCTCTTCCCTTCCTTTTCTCACTCAAAGGCGATGCGCTGCTTGATGCTGGGGAATCTATGAAACGATTGGCTGAAGTGAAGGACTCGCTGGATATTGAAGTCAAACAAAATTTTATTGATCCCCTCCAGAACCTGTGTGACAAAGACCTGAAAGAGATCCAGGTAAATGCCACGGTTTTGTCTCTGCTCTGTTCATCTCCTTTGATTCTGGCCTGTTCTGGCTATCAGTGCATGTAACCACTTGCTCCATCACAGTGGAAAACAACGTGGACACACAGAAGTGCCACTTCTGCTCCCCTGCACGTAATGTGCATTCTGTCTCCAGATTTCCTAGTATTTCCTCTCCTGCTCAATGTATTCAGCACCACTGCCACTGCTCCTGAGCAGCTTCTACAGCTGGGTGTAGGTTGGAGTCGTTCATTCACTGTTCTTTTATGGAGGATGCTGCGACAGTGTATCCCAACATATGTTCTGGGCTGCTTGCTTTTGGTGCTGATTTAAACAGTTCTGACCCTAAGCTGTTGCAGGATACAATATTCAGAGTCTGCATCCCAGTTCCTGATGTGTAGGGATCCCTGTCACTCATAAAGGAGCTCGAAGTAGAGGGCCAGCTCTTCGTTTCCCTGAAAACCTTGCATGAGGAACAGACCAGGGCTGCTCACTGCATTGTTTTCCTCCAGCTCCCAGCCAGAAGGGGGTGAAGCTATATTTTCATACCATACTTGAGGGTTATTCCTCAGTAAAAAGCACCTACAGTGGTAATGGTTTGCCAAATTGTCTGTTCCTCCGTATCATCTCACAGCAAGCCTGATGTGCAGCTCTCCATCCTGTGCTGGAACCTGAACAAACATGGGAGCCACAGAAGAGTGTGCTCTGAGGTCGAGTTTCTGAAACGAATGAGCTTGGCCTGTGACCAGTGCTGCCTTCTCAACACAAAAATTCAGTTGCTCCCAGTCTCTGTCTCTTTCCTCTTTTTCTTTACTGTTCATAACTGTCTTCTTCCCAGCACCATCTCAAGAAGCTGGAAGGCAGACGCTTGGACTTTGATTACAAGAAGAAACGACAGGGAAAAATCCCTGATGAGGAACTCCGACAGGCCATGGAGAAGTTTGAAGAGTCCAAGGAAGTAGCAGAGACCAGTATGCACAACCTCCTAGAAACCGATGTAAGTGCATAGAGGGTGCCTGGACTCTGTGCTGCCCATGGGGCTGAGAGCTGGGCGTGGGTTCTGTGTTTCCATCTGCATGAGGGTGTCACTGGGAATGAGTTTGGCCAGATAATGCAACACCCTTGGGAAGAATTTGACCAGCTGGGGAAGGGAAGGCTTCAGGGTGGGAGACAGTGGTCTCCATTCTGCTGAGTCTGAGCCAGAGCCTGGTCTCTGGTATCTGAAATCCCAAACCTCATCCTCATTTCCCTGGGGAAGCTGTCCCTTGTGCACATTTCCCAGTATAATCTCAGCCCTAGTGGGAGTCTCCTGTCAGCAGGGGAAAGCCAATCATCCTGCCTTGGTTTGATTCTCTCAGATTGAGCAGGTGAGCCAGCTGTCGGCCCTGGTGGATGCTCAGCTGGACTACCACAGGCAGGCAGTGCAGATCCTGGATGAACTTGCAGAAAAACTCAAACGCAGGTGAGTCTTGAGGGCTTTGGGCTCACAGCTGTGAGTTCTGCATGGCACCTTCTTGTAAATACCTGGCTCCCTGTCTGAATCTGCCCCCTGGTGTTAAAGCCAGTTCTTGCAGTCACTGCAGCTTCGGTCCAAATCTCATTCAGCTCAGCGATGGGCACATTCTAAACTACAAAGCAACATGTCTGTCCTTGTCTCACGGGCAGCCAGTTTCTCCTGGCTTGAGCAATGCCTGAATTGGAGTGTGCAGTTCCCAGGGAACTTGATATTGAATTTGGCAGAGAACAGGTGGATATGCAGTGCACCCTTCATGCCAGTGCCCATAGCTCCTTGCATTTTGGGCCTTGACCAGGAAATATCTGTTAGCCAGACCTGAGATCAAGTAACCGTGCTGCTGGAGCAGACGGATCAGATGTCATGACCTGAATGTGCCTGGCCCCACCTAGCTTAGTTGTCTTTGTGCCATTGGCTTCCATTGTAGTTAGGGAACTGGAGTTCCTGGTTATTTAGCGCTGCTGCCCTGCTGCTCTACTGTCACAGAAGAAACCACTGAATGGATGCTGTGTCTGGTTGGAATTGAGAAGAGCTGGGAGTATCCTCCTACTGTGAGCTATCAAACTGCAGCACGAGTGTCCTCTGCTGGCCTGAAAGCAATGCTTGCCTGAGCTGCCTCTACAACAAAGCCCAGGGGTGTCATCTTCCAAAAGCTGACTTGTAGGTCTGAGGTGGAGGCAACTGAAACTTGTCCCTCTATGGTTGCAAGAGGTCAGTTATGTTTGCCTTGCCTAGCTGAGGACACACGAGGGAAAGCTTCATGTTCTAGCTCTGGCAGCATCATGCCTTCTCCAAAGCATTCACACCGACAAGCAAGATGTGCACTGATCTTCTGAGACTCGTTTTCACTTTAATTTATCCACATTTCTTTTGATTCTGCCAGAATGAGGGAGGCCTCCTCACGTCCCAGGCGGGAATACAAGCCCAAACCCAGGGAGACATATGACTTTGGAGAGAGTGACCAATCTAACGGGGGCTTCTCTTGTACTCCCACCCCTAAAGTCTCAGGTAAAGTTGTCCCATGTATGTCAGCGTGCACACAGGTGTCTCTGGAGCAGTGTCCTGGGGATGGAACTCTGCTTGAGAGTTCACTGCTCTGCTTGAGAATTATGTTTCTGATGTGTTGGATGTGCCTGCACAAGCTGGTGGCTCTGAAAGTGTCTTAAATGTCTCTAGAATCAGGCTGTTTTCTCTTGAGGCCCAACAGCCTTTGTTTTCTTGACTTTGGAGAAGTCCCAGCAGAGCCTCCAGTCTGGGTCACTGACTGATAGCACCCAGTCAGTGACAGCGAGGGCAGAAAGGAAAACTGAAACATCTCTCCCTTCCCGTCTTCCATCACGCTGCATTTGTCCCTTCCTGGTCCCAACAAGGCAGATGGTTTTCTAACAGCATGCAGGATGCCGCGTTTCTCCTAACAGAGCCTCCCTTTGGGCCCTGCCTCCCCCTCACTCCAGTTCACGTTGTTTTAAGCATGTCTCTTTTTGTTTGGAAGCAGCTTCCTCCTCTTTCCGATCCGACAAGCCGTCCCGGGCCTCCGTCAGGAGTATCTGTGAGTTTCCTCCCACTGCACTGCATGATGTGTGACCATCTCTCCCCCACCCCTCCTTGCTCCTCCTTCCTTGACACTGCTTCTTGAAGCCACTAATACCCCTGTGCTGAGCCACTGTGCCTGGCCAGCAGAACAGCTGAGCTAAACATCACCTCTACTCAGGCCCAAATTAACCCAACCATACTATATTGATATTTACCACCCTAATGCTTTTGCTCACCTGGGTGATTTGTAGCAGCAGTCATCATGCAGGCACATTCTCCTTGAGATCAGGAGCTCTACCAGGAGATATCAACCACCTCACTCCTGTTACAAGCCACCCAGCCCTGATCTGTCCCACTTCTGCACCTACTGCCTGCTGTCCCCTACCCTGCAGCTGGAAGCTGGGGACAGAGCAGGCAGTGCTTAGGTATATGATGTGGGTTTTGTGGTGCCTGGGCAGCAAGCAGCCCCAGATGGGCTGTGACTTGTGGCAAGTCCCCAGCCTGGGCCCACAGGTTGACTCAGAGGGGCTCATGGGGCTTTTTTCATTGGGGTACAGGGGCAGGATGAATGTGTGTCTTGGAGGCATCAGAGTGGGGCAAGCAAGGGGCTCATGGTGGTACAGTAGTGGGGTAGGAGGGCTTAAGGGGCCTGGAAAGGGTTATATGCTGTGGTTGTGGAACCAGCTTGGTGTTTTGAGAAGTTCTCTCAGAAATGAACCTGCTTGGCTGCTGCTTTTGGTGTTTTCTGAGTTGTTCCCTTCTAAATGCTGAGTCCTCTCGTGCTGTGGAAGTTCAGCACACCAGGTGTGCTGGGCCTCCTGTTCTGCCACCCCCCCCTGCCCTGTTTGGAAGAGCTTTAGCACAGAACCACGTCAGGTGCTGAGCAAAAGGGAAGGGAATTTTAGGGCCCTGGAGACTGTGGTGGTCTGCGTTAGCTCAGCCTGCTCTCAGTGGATCTCTATAGCTTCAAAGTTTAGTGCCTGCTCTTCTCCCATTGAACTGGGGGGGGGGGGGGGGTGAGGGGGGGCTCAGGGAAAGTACAGGGGTTGGGGCTGTGCCCTGGGAGCAAGTTATGAAGGGAAATGTTTGGAACAAGAAGGCAGAGGAGCTAATGTGCTAAAACCCATCAAAGAGTTCAGATAAAGTTAATGCTTTACCATCCTTGGGGACAAAGCTAACAAACAGTTTCTCCCAGGCAGGGCAGAGCCCCCAGTACTCACTCGTGTCACTGGGGCTGTGCGAGTCCTGGCTCTGACAGACCTGGTTTGGTGTCTGGGACTGGAGTGAGTGGCTGGCTGCCAGCTGTGGGGCTGGGGCAGGACTGCAGGCAGCCAGCTCACCCCTTGCATGCACTGTCCCCACAGCTCACCTGGACCAGCCCTGCTGCAAGGCACTCTACGACTTTGAACCCGAAAATGATGGTGAGCTTGGCTTCAAGGAAGGTGACATCATCACCCTGACCAACCAGATCGATGAAAACTGGTACGAGGGCATGATCAATGGCCAGTCAGGCTTCTTCCCACTCAACTACGTGGAAGTGCTGGTTCCGCTACCTCAGTGAATTGGCATCTCTCCCCGTTCCTCTCCACTCGTGCCCCCTCACAGCGCAGGGCCGAGCCTGCATTCCACGTTTGTCCTGACACGAGCCCTCTAGTGAGGTGGGGAGAGAAGACACGGCCATTTCCTGTATCATCTCGGGGTGAGTTTGCCACCAGGGAACAAGCCAGAAGGGTCAAACAGCCCGATCCTGGAGAATATGTGTTTTTTTTGTTGTTTTCTTTTTTTTTTGTGTCCTCCTGGTGCTTGAACTTGGGTACTTTATGAATCCTGCCAGGTTCTTCCAGTCTGTGTGTTCAAGCTGGGTCGTAGGCCTCTCCCTGTCCAGTTTTTGTCTTTCCTTTGGTCCAGTGTTCAGATGAACCAGGTTGGCTGTGCCGGAGAGCCGGGGGTGCATGACCTTCATGCTGAGTGTTACCCCAGGTCACCTGGGGCTGAGCAGCCCTGAGCCTCGTGGAGGGGTGAGAGGTTTGCCCCTACTTCAGCCATAGTGTGGGCATCTGCCCCTGGACACTACCCACCTCCCCTCAGCCCACAGCCCCTGCTCATTCTGACACCCAGCTGCTGTGGGAAGGCACTCAGCTTCCTCAGCACCCCAGAGCCAGGGCTCAGTGGAGGAAGCACGGGGCAGAGCAACACTATGACACAGATGGAACACTACACCAGCTCAAGGCAGTGCTGAGCCTCTGTGCTGTCCTTCCCCTCCCTGGAGAGGGGCAGAGATGTCTGATTGCATGGTGCCGGCTCTCTGCCCTCTCTGTGGCACGGCACAGCTCAATCTCTTTCTGCCCTGGAAATGTTTTAGGCTGGGCTGCTTCTGAAGTTTGGGCTTTTCCTGCTGCAGCCCCTATCTGCAAAACTGGGAGGTGACTCGAGGGGCAGTTTGGGCTGCAGCCCAGGGTGTGCATAGAATATCCTAAGTTGCAATGGACCTATAATGATCATCGAGTCGAACTCCTGGCTCCAGACAAGGGAGGCAGATGATGGCTCCTGCCCATGGTGAAGCAGAGCAGATTGCAGAATGGTCCCATGCAAGATCCTCTCTCACTTGCTAGCTCTGTTCTTGTTCTCCCCATCAGCACCCCATGCAGCTGAGCTGCAGTCCCTCTTTGCTCCTTGGGACTGCTTGCTTTGGACCAGGTTAATCCTTACGTGCCTTTCCTGCTGCCCCTCCTCTGCCCCCTCCCCATGGTCATCTCCACCCACTGGGAGAAGCTGCGCCCTGGGCTCTGTGACCTTCAGCTTCAGCACCCTGCAAATGCGTTCAGTGGACAAGGCATCTTGTATCTCTGCACCCCTTCTGCCCTGCTCCTGGCTGCCCTGGGTGCTCCCAGCCTCTTTCCCCATAGGCGTTCTGGAATGGGGCTGGGAACTGCAGTGCTCAGCATGTCCCCAGCTTCGGGGGAAGAGAGTATGGCACTGCCTTCTGCATCCACAGCTCCTGAGCTCCATTCCTTGCTTTTCCAGTGTTGATAGAAAAATGGTTTCCCTGCTCTGGGGGGCTGGCACCTCTGCTGGACCACTTGGCAGGGCTCAGGCACTGCATTTCTTGACCAGCACCTTCCTGGCCATGCATGCAAGCCTTAGCTCCCTGCCAGCCCCACGTTGCAGCTGCTCCATCTCCTGTTACATTTACACAGAAGCTTTTTAATGTTTTTAACCATGCATGTTGATGTACGTCTGGTCCCCTGCCACACCGTGGGCTCACCCTCATCTGGCACCAGTGCCTGACCCTCCCTCCTGGTGCAGGATGTGGGAGCACACGTGGATTTCTCCCCCAGCTCCCAGCATTGCAGGGGTCTGAAGGGACTGATGGCCTCAGTGCTCTGTCCCTACCCCACTGAGGGCTGCAGCCATGGCCCGGGGCTGCTGGCTCCTGCTCAGGTGGATCGAGATGAGTCTGTCAGCTGGGACAACTTGCAAGACTTTTTTGTAATGGTTTGTAAAGGGGAAAAAGAAAAAGAAAAAAAAACACCCACAAATCTCAACTTGTATCTCTGAATAAAAGTATTAAATGTTTTCTTCTTTCTAATGGCTGCATTCTCTCTGTGCACTTGAGATCCCTCCCTGGGGCTGAGATAGAAGTGGGGGATGTGGAGGACTGGAGGAGCATCCATACCCCTGCTCTGTGCCTTTGGAAGGGCACCCTGATGGGGCTGTAGGTATCCCTGTTGGTTGCAAGGGAGTTGGATCTTTAAAGGTCCCTTCCAACTCTGTGATTCTGTGTGGTCACATTGGCAGCTTCCAGCAAATGGGCTGTGCCTGCTGAGCACTGCCTGCTGGCTGGCCCTGCAGTCCCTGCAGAGGGCTCAACTTTGGGGAGAAGAAAATTCCTCGTTTCCATGGGAACTGGAAGAGGAAAGTTTCCGAGCTGTGGCTGGGAGCGATCCAGGTGGGCTGAGTGCAGCTGGGCAGTGGCACCCAGTGCTGTCCCTGCACTGCCTGCATCTCCCCTGCACCCAGGCAGCGCTCAGTGGCCGATCCCACTGCCTGCACCCCATAAGGTGCGGCCCTGCTTACCCAGGGGCTCATCTCAGAGCAGGTTGTGGCTGTGACGCGGGACCCTGCAGCGGGGGTTAATGATGCCTTGGGACAGAGCCAACCTTTCCACCATCCAGCATTACCTGTGGCTCCCTGCCATTATCTGCATGGATACCTGTGGATTTCATTTCCATATTCATCAGAGTTTTAATGACCCCACAATGTCTTTATGTTCCACAATTAAATGTGAAATCCTTGTTTTCTTTTTTCCTTTCCTCCTGCAGATTAGCATCTGCATGGGACGATCTGTGGCATTTGAGCAGAGGAAGGAAGCTGTGCAGGAGGGTTAAGCTTTGGGGATCTCTACAGCACCCCATCCCTCTGATGTATGTCTGTCTTCACAGTGCCAAGGCAGACAGACAGACGCGGTACCAGGAGGTGTTGGGCATCCTGCAGCCCCCAGCCCAGGGCTTGTATTGCTCCACCTCCATTCCCAGAGTTCCTGGGCACCCCAGGGCTGTGCTATCCTCTGAGCAAAGAGATGCCATTGGGTCTCAGTCCTGCAAGATGGATGGGCAGAGCAGAGGGAGGGGTTGCGAGGGGGACAGACCCCCCCCCCCCCACTGCCCTCCTACCCCTCTGCTGGGCTGTCAGATACACACATGCCAATATACATATCTAAATACCTCATTTCCCTAATACTTGGGCTTTGCAGAGCCCAAGCTGCTGCCATTGCCCACCCCAGCAGCTTCCAAGGATTGATACTGCATCAGGTGGCTGAAAGATGGTGGTGAATTCTGTGCTAATTCTGAGGACACCATGTCACAGTTTGGGCACTTGGGGAGGCTCAGCCCGGCAGCTGTCACCGCAGTCATTAAGCAGAGTGCTGGAAGCTGGCATGGATGCAGATCCAGGTCACTGGAAAACTGTGCTTCTGGCACAGCACTGCACAACAGAGCAGAGATGGGCAATCACAGAACCACAGAATGGCTCAGGTCGGAAAAGACCTTCAAGATCATCGAGCCCAACCTCAACCAAACCATCCTACCCCAACCACCCAGTGCTAAACCATGGCCCTGAGCACCGCTGGCTATGGAGAGCTAAAAGGGATTTGCTGCAATCAGTCCCTACTTCACAGAATCACAGAATTGTAGGGGTTGGAAGGGACCTCCAGAGATCATCGAGTCCAACCCCCCTGCCAAAGCAGGTTCCCTACACCAGGTCGCACGGGTAGGCGTCCAGGTGGGTCTTGAATATCTCCAGAGAAGGGGACTCCACCACCTCCCTGGGCAGCCTGTTCCAGTGCTCCGTCACCTCACCGTACAGAAGTTCTTGCACACGTTTGTGCGGAACTTCTTATGCTGCACTTTCTGGCCGTTTCCCCTTGTCCTGTTTCCACACAGTGCTAAAAAGAGTCCGGCCTCACCACTATGGCCCCCACACCTCAGGTATTTATAAACTTGGATCAAATCCCCTCTCAGCCTTCTTTTCTCAAGGCAAAACAGACCCAGTTCACTTAGTCTTTCCTCGTAGGGGAGACGCTCCAGGCCCTTCACCATCTTTGTGGCCCTCCGCTGGACTCTTTCTAAGAGATCCCTGTCTTTTTTGTACTGAGGAGCCCAGAACTGGACGCAGTGCTCCAGATGAGGCCTTACCAGGGCAGAGGAGAGGGGCAGGATCACTTCCCTCGACCTGCTGGCAACACTTTTTATGCACCCCAGGATGCCATCAGCCTTTTTGGCCACGAGGGCACACTGCTGGCTCATGGTCAACCTGTTGTCCACCAGGACACCCAGGTCCCTCTCTGCAGAGCTCCTCTCCAGCAGCTCATCCCCCAACCTGTACCGGTGCTTGCCATTATTCCTTCCTAGGTGCAAGACTCTACACTTGCTTTTGCTCAACCTCATCCGGTTTCTTTCTGCCCAGCTCTCCAGCCTGTCCAGGTCTCGCTGAATTGCAGCACAGCCTTCAGGTGTGTCAGCTCATCCTCCCGACTTCGTATCACCAGCAAACCAGCTGAGGGTGGCCACCTCAAGGTCATTGATGAAGATGCTGAACAAGACCGGACCCAGCACCGACCCCTGGGGGACACCACTGGTTGCAGGCCTCCAACCAGACCCTGCACCACCAACGACGACCCTCTGCGCTCTGCCAGTCAGCCAGCTCTCGGCCCACTCATCTCTCCCACACCTCCTCAGCTTTGTGTCACAGCGAACCTGGCCTCGCACAGCAACCTGCAGCCACTTCCCAGCATTTTCTATGGGTTTGGAGCTTCAAAACGGAGCCCAAAACAGAACCGACCCCCCCCCCCCCCCCCCCCCCCCGGTACCGGCCAGGCCTCAGACCCGGCCCTGCCTTGATCACAGCGCTGTGATTGAGGCTCAAATCCTGCCCGCTCCGGCCTGCCGGAGCTCCGTGTTCTCCCCGTGTCTCCGCAATCGGGCCCCGCACTCCGTACGGTGTCCGCGATGTACCGGGGCCGGGCTCAGCCCGCGCTCCGCGTAGCCCCGCCCCCTGACCTCTGACCTCTGACCTCGCCGCGCCTCCGCCGCTCCCCCCCGCCCTCGTGGCGTCGCGGCCAATCAGCGACCGCCGCCACATCCGGGTCCCGTTCTCCCCCCTTCTCCCCCCTCCCCCCCCCCCCCCCCCCCCCCCCCCCCCCCCCCCCCCCCCCCCCCCAACCTCCGCCGCCGCTCGCGCCCGGCCATGGCGGAGGTGAGTGCGGAGCCGGTGGGGTCGCGTCGGGCCGGAGCCGGGATGGGACCGCGTCTTCCCGCATCGCTTTTGGGACGGGTTGGATCAGCGAGGGATGGAGCGTCCGTGGATGGGTTCCGAGGAGTGGGGGCCGGTTCCGATCCGGGAGCTGCTGGGCCTTGGGCCCGGTTGTGTGAGGGACGAAGGCCTGAGTGAAGGAGGGGCTGTGGAAGCAGCGGGGCTGGGCCTGGAGCCGGGAGCGGGGCTGTGCGGGACTTCGGTCTGCTGGGATCCCGGGGGGGATTTGGAGGCAGAACCGTGGGAAGGAGCATTGAGGAGGGGGGGGTTGGGGTTGCGCCGTGGGGGTGCTGGGTTGGGACCCTGGGGCTTCTCCCGGTGCTGCTGCTGGACCCATCGCCCTGCGTTGCTCTGATACCTCCTGGTGCTTCCCAAACTCTGCTGGGCCTCGTGGTGATGGAGGCACGTGGGGTTGATGGGAGCACTGGGAGCTCTGGGAGCTGAGCTCTGCGGTGGGAGCACTGGGAGCTCTGCACTGGGAGCATTGGGAGCACTGGGAGCTCTGCGATGGGAGCACTGGGAGCTGTGCAGTGGGAGCTGAGCACTGGGAGCTCTGCGATGGGAGCACTGGGAGC
>JAPSGF010000177.1:66168-91072 GCA_035772895.1 Perdix hodgsoniae
CACTGGGAGCTGAGCACTGGGAGCTCTGCGATGGGAGCACTGGGAGCTGAGCACTGGGAGCACTGGAGCTCTGTGCTGAGAGCTCTGCACTGGGAGCACTGGGAGCTGAGCACTGGTAGCGCTTGGAGCTCTGCGCTGGGAGCACTGGGAGCTGTGTGACGGGAGCACTGGGTGTTATGCACTGGGAGCAGTGCACTGGGAGCTCGGCACTGGTAGCACTGGGAGCTCTGCGATGGGAGCACTGCTGCTGGCTGCTGTTCATCGTGGGACAGCAGCTTCTATCAGAACAGCAGATTTCACCGTTGGGACATCACAGCACTCCTCTGCCTGTTCCACCCAGAACAGCTCTGTCTTCGTTTTGGCCCTTGGAGCATCAGAGTGCTGAGTTCTTCTTTATCCTGTTGCTTTGGTGTGATGTTGGCCAACGCATCCCTTTGCCTTTGGGACAGCCCAGGGCCTCGCTGATGAGGTTGGGGCACGAAGTCTCCCTTATGGCATCACCAGAACACGAGGTCTGGGCAGTGCAAGATGGGACCTTTGTAAATGTTTTGCTCTTTCAGATGCATAGGATACAGCTCAAATGTGTTCCCATCCATGCCGCTTTCCTCTGGCTACCACTGGGGTTTGTAGAAAGCAAATCCAAGTTGAGTCTCACAGAGTTCAAAATACGTGTTAAACTAGCTCAGGAAATCACTTCAGTTATTAAAGTAGCGATGTTAGAAGGAGAAGTGTTCTCTCTTTTTCTTCACTTTCTTGCAAGAGTTGCTTCAGTTTGAGAGACTTTCCATCTCTGGCTAATTGCAGTCAGTGCTGCAATGGAAAATGTTTTTTTTTATGTGCCCTTCCTTTGTGTAAGAAACAACTCATGATTGGTTTGATGTGCTTAAAAACGTGAGTTGAGAACACAAGATGAAGTGCTGGAAACATCCAAAAATACGAAGAAAAGATTGGATAATGGGTCAACGTCTGTGTAACTTTTGGGAGAGGCAGATGGTTGGAACTGGATGATCTTTGAGGTCCTTTCCAACCCAGGTCATTCAGTGATTCTGTGATTATGCCTGAGAAGCAGTGAGTAATGGAAGGAAAGCTGCTGCTGGGAATACCTTTTCTTTTCCCAAGTGACCAATGGATGCAGGAGCCATTTTCCAACCTCATGGTTCACTGTGGAGGTGAATGGAGATCACTGCTGTCGTCTCCCATGGGGATGGAGCTGCCACCAGCAGTAGATGACACCACTGGTACTTTATCTGAGAACCACTCTTGATCTGGGAACATCTGATGATGCCTTGGTTTCCCTACTCTCTTTCCAACGCACGTAATGCTGTTGTGTTTCCTTCCTCCTGCCTGATGGTTGCATCTGAAGTGTCAGACTGCAGCTCCTCACCTTCACATGGAATAACCACCCATCACGTGGCATCAGGGATATTCTTTCTGTCATCGTTTACCTATTAAAGCCAAACCCCCTTTTCCCTCTTATTCCTCTGGCTTGTCTCTTCCCCTAATTCCTCATAATTTGAAGGGTTGTTCAGTTTTTCTTCTTTTCTCAATCCAAACACAGCAGTGCCAATCATTTCACGGTGACCTCCAGCTTACAGCAGCTCGCACTCGCCCTAATGCTGCCTTAGTGCTTTGGGGACGTAAACCAGTCATTACTTATGGGTTGTCATCCTACCACATTGACTATTACTCCTTGTTGTAGCATCTGATCTTTAATCCCAAGAGCTCATCATCCCTGGAAGTGTTCTGACACCTTTTCAAGCCAGCCCTTCTGCTGCTGCTGCTGCTTTCGGTCTTCGTTTTCAGAATCCTTTGCGTGCAGCTCCATATTGATCCCCGTGTGAAGGAGGCACAGTCAATATATGGATCATTGTCTCAGGACAGAGAGCTCTGCAGATCACTCGAGGCAAAAGGGAGTGGAGCCCACACCCTTCTCATTCTCACCAGACTGGGATTATTTGGTTGGATGGATTTATCCAAGAGGGTTTTGTGCTCAGTCCCATTCCAGCAAGGACCAGCAAAGAGACATAGAACTTTCCTGAATCATGAATCCATTTCCCAGCACGACCACATTCAAAATGGAAGTTGGCTGAACTCTTTCCTTCCCTTAGCCCATAAATTCCTCCTCCCTTTTCTTCACAGTGCGCTCTGCCTGCATCCAGAATGGTCTGCAGTGGGGTTACCCTGTTGCTAATGCTCAGACCTGAGGGATGATGAATTGCAGCACACACTGTGCACCTCAGCTGGGACTGAGGCATCCTCGTTTCACTGCTCCGGGCAGGGCAAGGAACAGGAGTTCCATGGCTGCTTCACAGGTCCTTGCCTTCCCTCCTTCTTGATCTTTGTCTTGATGGGAACATCTGCTGCCTTCTAAACCAAAGCCTGGAGTGGCTTTTTTGGTGTATACTTCCTTTTAGTGGATCAGTTTTGGTTTGAACCTGTGTTTTTTAAGCTTTTAGAGCCTTGCACCCTAGATGCCCTGGCTCACAAAGAGGATCACAACCAGATGTCAGCAATGACTGTGTCGTACTGATGCTCTGACTTCCTTCTGCCATCAGATGCTCTCAGTCAGCTCAAAGGCATCACTTAATTACCTGCTTGCTCCCTACCTAGGCTGAACTTGATGAGCAGCATTTCCATGTCCCTCAGCCCAGGGAGCTGCAGGTGTTCTGGATTGCTTTCCAGGCCTCAGCCCATATTGCTGCCTGAACTTCTGACCACGCACTGAATGCCAAGAGGCAGGGTCCTGTTCTCACCATCCACCTGTGTCACCTCTTCCTACCTCACCTCTGCTACTTGTACACCTTCCAGGCTCCTTTGCTGCTTGCCCAGCTCTGAATTTCTTGTCTGGCCCCTCTGAGTCTCCTGAATGTGGTGAGGCCTTAGGGAGAAGCTGGCATGGTGGTGGTTGGCCATTTCTGATCACATCTCCAAAGAGTGGCTCGGGTCCTGAAGGTGCTGTGTCCCAACAAGCACGATGTGTGTGTTTGGGGTTAAAACCCTTCATTTAAGTGAACATGTAAACCGTAAAGACCTGAGGTCTGAAGCTGATGAGGGGATAAATAATTAGCAGGGCGCTGAAGGTAAGATGAAAACTCCACCACATGCACTTAGAGACTGAGGGGAAGGTGCAGAACCCGAAGACCAGAACCCAGGAAGAGCTGCTCAATACACCTAACAAGAGTTCTTCTTGCACAGCACAATTTCCAGTGCTACCCTGTGTGGATTTTATTAACTTTTGCTTTGAAATGAAACTAATTGCATTTACTGGTGGGGTTAAGAGGTGTGTTACATTCTTAAGAGATGTCTCAGCCATATCTTTCTCTTTCCTTGAAGGCCTCGGTGGGCAGGCAGAGCCCGAGGGTGGTACCATACCCAGCCCACAGCCTTTGTCCTGGAGAGCCCAGCCTTCAGAGCGCAGCAGGTAGCCATGCTTTATCCTTCAGTTTGTTGGTCTGATTCCCAGAGGAATCCATGCTCCTGGGGACAGTCTGTCTGTTTCCTCCCTTTCTCTTTCCAACATCTTTGGAACTCGTTGGATGATTCTGATGACATTTGATGACGCCAAAGCTCCTACAAATGTCCATTTGCTGTTCTCCCAATATTATCCTGAAAATGCTTCAAATGAAGGCAAAGCTGCAGTGTGCATTCAGATGTACGACATCAGAGAATCCAGCTAAGAGAGGAGCATAAATACTTGGGAAACAGTCATGGGATACGAATGTTTAGAGAACCAGGCTTGCAGTGCCCACAGAAGGACTTTGTTTAGTTGTTTCCATTCTTTCTCATTCTTTTCTGCCTAATCTCTGCCTCTGGCTTATTGTGGCTGCACATACACACAAGAATGGGTCGTGTCAGGTTTTGTTGCATCAGAAGATCGGGTTCAGGGTGGTGCTGGTATCCAACTTCTTTTAATCCCTGCAGTTGTGTCAATGGGCTCAGCTGATCACCGACTGAACCTAGCCGAGATCCTTTCGCAGAACTACGGCGTGCGGGAAGAAAGGGAAGAAGAAGATGATGCTCAGGAGAAACAGAAGTCTTTAGAAGAGCTGGAGAAGAGTTTCAGTGCCTCTCAGGTAAAGGCAGCAAGGGAGGGGAAGGGGAAATTACCTGATGGATTTTCTTGTTTTCTTTGACAGTACCAAAGATCTTTGTGGGAAACTGTTTTGCTTGCTCTATGCTGTGTTTAAGTCCACCCATCAATAGGTCTTAGATCTGAATTTGGATGGCAAGGAGTTGGTCTTTCAGCAGCTGACAGCAGTACATGATGGTCTGCCAGGTACCCACTGACAGCTGTTCCTTCACACACACCATCAAGGAGCCATCAGCTGTTGGCTGCATATGCAACATCCATTCCATGGTGGAGAGAAACCACAGGAAACAGATGATGTGGTTTTCTGGTGGATGCTCCCCATGGGGGCCTCAGTGGAACACGAAGTCTTGCTCTTCAGGTCTGGCCCAAGAGTAGTATAGGGATTTCCTCCATCTCTTCTTCTGTATCAGTACAATTTTACCAGCATGAAATCTGGTATAAATATATTTTTAAAGTACTTCAACTGTATTGTTTTAGGGGTGAAATTTCCTGGCTTGTCCTTACCTTTAAAAAGAACAGGTTGTGGTATCCTGGAAGACCATACCCCCTTCAGTGTGCAGCATTACCCAAGGCACTCAGAGCCCCCAGAAGAGCAGAGCTGCCATGACTGCCTCTGCATATCTCTGTGTTCACTGCAGCTGCTGTTGTTCTCGGTGATTGTTCCATGCCTGATGAAGCTTTGTCCTCCTCTCGCTCAGAGCAGTGAAATGCCATTTGAGGAGCTGCTTGCACTTTATGGCTATGAGGCATCCGATCCCATTTCAGAGCAGGACAGCGAGAGCAATGACATTCCTCCAAATCTCCCTGACATGACTCTGGATAAGGTAAGAGCAACTGTCAGCTTGGGTGTGTGCTGTTGGCCTGCTCTGCAGCTTGCTGTGCTGCCTTAGAGCTCCACGTCAGAGGGAGTTTGGGTAATGCTAAGGGAAGGGGTCTGCCTAGTTCTAGTGCCCCAGTGGAAAACACCAGGTACAGAAATGTGAATGCACATACAGAGCATGGAGGAGGCTGGAGGAAAGATAACTTTTAAAAAGAGCATTGTCACAGCTCTGTATGGAACTTTGGTACCTTGGCTCATAAGGTGAGTCTGTGAATAGACAGAGAAGGTTTGGATCTACCTTCAGTGCTAGCTAGCCTATCTCTGGCTTCCATAGGAATCCACTCTCCTCTGAACACTTAGAGGAGTGCTTCAAAAATAGTCTAGGGGTGATGGGGAGCACGAGGGAGGATCTGTCTTTGAAGCTGTGGCTGTGGGAGGGTTGAGGAGAGCTGTGGATGCAGCCACCCCGGGGCAGAAATGCTTTCCTCTAGACCTCACTCCCCACCCCCCTTCCTGCTTTGATGTAATTCTTCTTTAATCTAAACTCTTTTTCACTTTCTTCTTGTTGTTAAAAGGAACAAATAGCGAAGGATTTGCTTTCAGGGGAAGAAGAGGAGACACAGTCTTCAGCAGATGATCTGACTCCGTCAGTCACGTCCCACGATGCATCAGACCTATTCCCAAACCAGCCTGGCTGTACGTGTTGCTAATTTCTAAATAATTGTTTTGTACATAGGTGTGATCTACAGGGTAAAACAGGGATGTATTTCTTTACTTTGTCACTAAGTTCCCTGACATAAATTTTCCCACTTTCCTTCTGGGGGCTGTGAATAAACTTGTGTGCTGGTGGGGTCACCCAGCATCAGTTGGACATGTGGAGTGTGGGTGGGCTCTTGGGATCAGGAGAGAGCTGCGTTTAGCCATAACTCATAACACTGAGAGAGTGAGAAATGTTTTGCTACCTGTTGCAATTACAGTCTGTAAGATCAGTGCTGGGTCTGACATCTCTACAAGTGAACAAATTCGGTAGCAATAGTGGCCTGAAATATTGTGGCAGTTGCTAAATATCAGGCATGAAGCTGATGTGCATGAGAGACTCGATGTGAAGTGATCTTATTCCTTCTGCTGCCTCACAAAACGAAGGGTTGGTTGGCATCACCCATATGGCAACTGTGCACGTTCTTTTATTTAAAAGGCAAGAGTGGAAATATGGGTAAGTTGTCACTGAGGACCACTCTGAAATCGACTTTAAGACAAAAAATAAAGGGAAGGAGAGGGAACATGGAGCAATAGAAATAAATCGTTTGATAACAACAAATCTTTCCCTTTTCCACAAAGCAAACAACTTCCTTGCTGATGAAGACAAAGAGCCCTGTTCATCTCCATGTGCTTCCTCCATGGCTGAGGAGTCAGAGGAGGATTCCATGCCATCTAGCGAGTGTAAGAAGGTAAATGGTTGAAGTACATCCAGAGGGGAGCTGAGGCTGTGTCCCAGAGCCTGAGGAAAACACGACACAAAAGCACTGTGATATTCCTCAAGCAAGTTTTCTTGCTTTAACTTTCTTTTGCTCAGTGCCTTGTGTTTTGTGGAAAGCAGTGGCATACCTGGATTGGAAGTGTTTCTTTAATGTGATCTCAAAATCTCTTATCTGTTTTCTGCTTCACATACACAAAGTGCTGTTGTGCCTTGGTAAGTCAAAAGTGCACTCTGTAGCCCTATAGAAGGGAACTGCTGGGCAGTATTCCCACTGGGCTTTACTGGAGGGGAACCATCTTATCAAAGGGAGGAGCAGATTCCGAATTCATCCTGGCTATGAAGGTTGCAGGAGATCTTTAGCACATCTTTTATCTCCATCCACAGCTATTTGCTGTATGTCTAACATTAAAAAAGAAGTGTAAATGCCTGAGGTCTCTAAAGTATGCTCTGTCTAGCTGTAAATCTTTCTAGCTACCTTATAAAGTAGTCAGAGTTCCCTAGCACTATAGTGACACTAGGGACTGCAGATATATCCTGGCCTTGTGGAGTCACAGTCCTTAAATAATGAAATAAACTCAGTGTCTGTTTACTTTACTGAAGTAAACATGCAGCCTGTTCCATTTACCTAACTCTCTGTGATGGTATTTCAGGACATCAGTATTGGACCTCAGTTCCAAGCCACCGTTCCCATCCTGCACTTAAACAGGCACAGTGAAAAAGGTAAGGCAGCTTCCTTGGTGTGTCTTATTTGGGTGTAGGGTTGCTGTCCTGGGAATCTGATAGGCTCTGGATCACTAAATCTATTTTGTATCTCTCATCTTGGCGTGTCTCAGTATCACCACCAAACTTTACAGCTATCCCCAAGCTAGCTTTAAACTGGCTTGCTTGGATTTGGCTAGTAATAGAACTACAGAAGCTCTGTGAAAACTGGCTTGGCATGACAGGTTAGGAGGAGGGGAGCTCATCTGTAGCCAGAGCAAGATGCTGTGATGTATTCTTCCCTGGCATCTTCCTGAAGTAACAAGAGTTACTTCCATTCAGTGTTCCCTGGAGCTGACAGTTCCTAATTTGTTCTGCAGACATGCTGATGTGCAGATTGTCTCATAACTAGTGCATGGCTCGCAGCAGCATGTTGAGTTTCTGAAGAAGATAAGCTAACAGAAAAGCACCTCTTTAGAAATGACTCACTTCCTCACTGGTTCTTTTCGCCCAAGAGACTAGAAGCAACTTAGTGAAAGAGGAGAAAAAAGTGCTCTCAACCTTTTGTACTAAAGACCACAGATTTAGTGCCCGTTTCATGCAGTGTGTATGTTTGCATCAGCAGGAAATGAGAAGAAACTGACAGTAGATCCACACAGGGATTTTTTTATGCCCTGTCAGTGCTTCCTCTGACCTGAGTTGTTTGTGGCAGGAGTCAGTTCCTTTGCCTCTAGAAAGAGGTGAACAGGTGAAACATGAAAGATGCTAATGGTTTTATCTGAATAGAAAATGAAATCACTGTATTTCTGGTTATTTTTATTGCAGAATCCCTTTTTGCTTTCCTGTGTGCTGCTTATTGTACTTAACCATGTTTACTTTGCTTTGTGCTGTGCTCTCATGGACTTAGAGCCTTGAAACCTAAAAGGGGCAATAAGCACATAGTGATGCTATGTGCTGCTGCTATTTTATGTGGATGGAGCAGCTCATGGAGGAGCATTACAAGCTTAGCACAGCTTTGCAGCTGCTTAGTTTTGTTTCTAGGATGAAGAGGGTCTTGAGCCTCAGCCAGACTTGTAGCTGAAAGCTGCCTTTTCTTCCTCATTCTTATGTTTGCTGCATGTGGGCAAAGACACCTTACAACCTATCGTTTTTAAGTTGCCAAGATTAATGAATCAAAGCAACGGAGAACATGGTAACAACAAAACTCATCAGCCAACCCTTGAGAAGAAGTGGAAACAAGTCAAGCCTATGTTTGGGGCTCTAAAAGAGGTATAAGCAGTGTTAAGCTTATCTGCCTCCAAAATCAGGAGGGAAAGATTCAGTGCCTTCACACAGATGGCTGCCATCTCTAGTGCCTGCTTGGAGTCCAAGCAAAGGTTTTCTCTCTCCTTCTATCTCTGCTGTGCGTGTCCATGCTGATTGTTTCTCCAGAGCAATAGGATTCTCTGATGAGCTTATTTCAGTGCTTTTTCTGTTAGCCTATGAAAATGAAGATCAACTGCTTTGGGACCCAAACATCCTACCTGAAAGAGAGGTTGAAGAGTTCCTGTACCGTGCTGTGAAGCGGCGGTGGGATGAGCTGTCTAGCAGCAGCCTGCCAGAAGGAGAGATGGTGAAAGACAACGAGCAGGTAAACCCTTGTAGCCAGAGATACTGTCAAGATAAAATTCAGTCACAGTGGTGCAACATTCCTTCAGAGATCCTGAACAAGGCTCACTTAAAAGAGAATGGGGCCTCCCTCCTGTGATCCTCTCCTCCTGCTTCCTAGATAAGCGAGACTGCCCCTCAGATGCTCTTAGGAGGCTCTTCATCCCGCCCTTGCAAGATCTCTGAGACAGAGCTTGCAGCACAGCCATCATTTTAGATCCGCTCTCTGTACATTCTGTGTCTTTTTCTTTTAAGACAGCAGAAGGTGAAACATCTGGAGAAACTTCAAAGCAGTTGTGTTTCCCATGAGCTGGCCAGGTTAGATTCTCACAGCAAGCCCAGTATCTGTAGAAACACAGAAGCACACCAGTAATCTCTAGAGCTGCTGGTAGAATTGCATCTTTTCAGTCCTAGGGTTTGTAATCCAGTGCTGTGAAAATGAGAAATAGAATAATCCATACTGGTGGCCAAGTTGGGGCTAATGGCAAAATGACTGCTGGGAAAAATAAGTGTTAGAAGACAGATGTGAGTTGTAAGGAGCTCTGCTTCTGGTCTGTTTCTCTCATACACGCTGTCAGCCACTTTCTTTTGCGTCCTAGGCTTTGTACGAGCTGGTGAAATGCAACTTCAATGCAGAAGAGGCATTACGGAGGTTACGGTTCAATGTGAAGGTTATCAGAGGTGAGAACCCCCTGTCTGGGTTCTACCCCAAAAGTCACGGTGCATAGAATTCTTCCTGGATTCTGTATGTTTTCCCCAATTTCTCTCTTTTTCTCCTCTAGATGAGCTTTGTGCGTGGAGTGAAGAAGAATGTAGAAATTTTGAGCATGGCTTCCGGGTCCATGGGAAAAACTTCCATCTTATCCAGGCAAACAAGGTAAGAATGTTCACCCCTGCATCACACTAAGACAGAGGGAATGAGACAGAGGTGTATTTTGAGCCTTGGCTAATGCAGGAAGTTCAGGACTGCTGAGTTCCAACCCCAGGCTTTATGTTGACTCATGCTAGCAGGTGATGGGCTGTTCACTGCCCTGCTCTGCCTTATTTTCCAGGTGGGAGAAGTCACAAACAACACTGGCCTGCATGAGTGATGTCAGTTAATTACTGATTAGCCCTTTCTGGAAGTCTCAAAAAGTTCTTTCCAAACTCTCAGCCCTTGCAGTACCTTCTGTGAATGAGTGAGTTGAGCATGTGGATGTTTTGTAAAGTCCCCTGGGGTCCTCTAGAATGAAAGATGCTGTTGTAGGGAGAACTGGGCCCCAGGACATACGCTGCTGTGCTGGGAGTTGGCAGAACCAGAGAGTCCAGTTCTGCAGCTGATTCATTGTGGGCATGTTGACTCTGGCCAGTGAAAATGGATGCAGGTTTGCTCTCTTGATGTTAAGTGTGCTACTGGAGGTGCAGGAAAGTCCTGCATGAATGTGCTGTGTGTGAGCCCACACTGGGGTCTGCAAGAACAATTATGCACCATGGGGAATTCCTTCTCTGGCTGATTACCACCTTGGAAATCTCAGTATCTGCTTCTGTTCTGCAGTGTAGATGTGTCCGTAGCAATATATATCACCACCATGCACTTGACTTTCTGTGCTGATTTAAAAAATGGGTGAATAGCCCTTGCTCTGTGAGACACATCTGGATGCTGACTGTGATGTTTCTCCTCAGGTCCGGACTCGGTCGGTGGGCGAATGTGTGGAATATTACTACATGTGGAAGAAGTCAGAACGCTACGACTACTTCACTCAGCAGACTCGTTTAGGAAGGAAGAAGTACGTCCTCCACCCTGGAGCCACGTGCGTGGAATATTCTCACACTAAAATTAGTAATATTGTGAAGATCCCTGCTGCAAAGCACCTCCACTGTAAAGACATGTGCTGTCTGCTCTGGAAGGTTTTTTGGGGTGGGAGCACATAGCCCGTTCTCAGATCGTAAGCCACTGTTGGTGTGGGAAGGGATGGTTAAGCAATTATGTGCTTGGATCTGGACTGACTTATGCCAGAAAATAACTGCCTTCTTTTTTCACATAAATGCATTCATGAGAGAGGTTAGGATCAGGGGCTGAGGGCTAATTTCAAGATGGATGAGATTTCAGGAATAGGATTTTTCTAAGTGCTCAGTTTCTGATGTTTTGGAGGTGAATTAATTTATTTCCTAGACACTCTCCTTTTTAGGCAAATTGAAATCTATGTTAATTACAGCAAATGCTCTCCTAAAAGGTTGAAGCTGAAGTGCTTTAAAAGGTCAAATCAAAATATTTAAGTGGAATCCATACTGACTTAACTGTGATTGCCTCCATGCCGGAACCTAAACTGGGTTCTGCAGACTGAGAAGTGATGGACATTCTTTTTTTTGTGAGGCCACTCCAGCCCTGTTGCTTTATTTGTTAGTGGGTTTGGATCCGAGTCTTCCTTGCCTACATCTCTCTGGTTTGTGGGTGCTCACAGTGCTGTCTGCCTTTCCCCACAGGGATTACACTGACAATGATTTGGATGGGGGTGAGGTGGAAAACGCCGGCCGCTCTCGGAGCTCCCCACCCATTCCCTCTGCCACCAGCTGCCTGGACTCTCACTTTGGCCAAGACCAGCTAGCAATTGAGAGCACAGGTAACTTCCTTCCCTTCTGTCTACCACGGGAGAGGAGTTACCCTCCTCTCCATCACTCAGCAGCTGGACCCTCCTTTTGCCTTTCTCCTTTTGCTGTTATCCAGCAGTTGCTCTTTTCCCTGCATCATGTCAGTGTGCTCACAGAGTATGGTGCTTGTAAAGGAGACTTGGCTTTCTCTGCATTTGTGAGCACTGACTTTTCTAGAGTTGTTGACTTACAGTTGGTCCTGCTTCACATGCAGAGGAACGGCCCATGGCATTCCCAAAGCAAGAGAATGCACTGACTTTGGGCACCTGCAGTAGAGAGAGTTGTTTCCAGTGCTCCTGCTTTAGTTAATGTGCACAGGTGTGTTCTCCAGAGGCTGACCTGAGGCACGAGAAGTCAGTCTGTACCTGTAAACTGCTTTCAGAGCTGTGAGAAAACTCAGAGAGACTGAATGGGGTTCACTCCCTCTCTGTCCTACCACAAAGAAGGGCTTCGTGTTGGCACCTGCCAGGTGCTAGACGGGGTGGAGTTTAGGATGGGAATAGAAACACCAATGGTCATAGAAACACCAATGCCCCCCTCTCTGCTGCCTGCATCTTGCCTTTCTTTAGCAGATGCTGGCAGGATTCGTGCTTGCTATAATAAAGAAACATTTTTGCCATCAAACAAGAACTGTTCTGGACAGGTGGGATTTGAACTGGATTCTGGTTTTCATATGTTATGGACTTATTCTACTTTTATTTCACTGCTTTCCTCCCACTTCCTTCCTCCCTCTCTGTCTGTCTTCCTTACATTTCCCTCCTTTGCTGCATGCAGAGCCCCTGAGCGTGGAGAGCACAGCCTGCAGCCTGGGCAGCATGAGTGAGTCGGGACAGGGCTACGAGTGCAGTACTCCTTCAGAGACGAATTGTTCCTTTGACCCTGCAGAGGAAACCTCCTCAGGCACCATCTCTGCTTCCTGCACACGGCATGCTGTCACCCCCTCGGACACGGGGCTCTTTGCTTTGCCACCAGCAGGACCAGGACTGGCAGAGAAGCAGGAGACATTACAAAGCTCTGGTGAGACGATAACCATGGACTTCACTCTCCCTGCAGACATTAATGAGGGTTTGCCTTTAATTGCTGGCCCTGTGGATTTGGGCAGAGACCCAGAGGCAGTGGTGGCCCCTGCTCAAGTGTCCTTATCGGTCACAGATTTTGGCCTCATTGGCATCGGAGATGTAAATAGTTTCCTGACTGCTCATCAGGCCTGCTCAGCACCTGTGGCTCGGTCAGAGCCTTTGTCACAGTGAGAATCTTCAGTTACAAACCTGTCACGGACCCAGCAAGGACTTGGACCTGACTGAGTCAAATCCTGGAACTTCCACTGTTCTGTAGGGACAGTTTGGAGCTCTTGGTCAGAATCCGTCTTTCCATCCTCCTTGATCCAAGGCTACAGTGAAACCAAACACATTTCTTCTCCAGCGTGTTCTGACACAGTCGTGCAAAGCTGGTGGCTGGCTTGAGTGAAGGGGGGGAGGCTCATGACCCCCACCATTTCGTTGACCATGTGTTACCCCAGGTAATGCCAGGCTGTTGGGAAAATCCCTGCCCTCAGTACAGGGGAAGTGTCCTTTGGCCCAAGGGGACGGTCTGAGTGAAGAGATGTTTTGAAAACAGGGATGTATTATGGGCACTTCAGGGCTTGGACAGAGGGTCTGAGAGCTTAGGAAATCAGCATGGAGCACAGTCTGCTTGGGCTGGAGGGCTGTTCACCCGCAGAGGTGAGCATGGTGATGCCAAAGGAAGGTGAGGAGTCCTGGCTGTTCACCCACACGTAGTGCATTGCAATAGAAGTCACTCTCCCCCCTCCCCTTCTCGCAGCTCTCCTGCACTCTGAGCTGTGGGTCGTGGTGGTGCACACAGCGCTGTTCTCAAAGCTCCTGCAGTGTGCATTTCCCTCTGCCCACACTGCCCCCCAGCTGCAGGTGCGATGGTGCAAACTCTTCCAGTCCTCTGGCCAAAGCTTTCAGGGCTTGGAAATGGATGCTGCGATAGTAATGGTGCATGCTTAAGCCTTTCCCACCTTCCTTTGCAGAAGAAGGGAATGGTTATCCCTGAGTTGAATCTCACTTTGGACAGTGGCTGGAGCTAGAATTGTGAAAGTGAATATGGAGAAGCAGAAGATGCCAGCACAGGGCAGCTGTCAGCTGCTCTGACCCCACCACTGGCCTGCGTCTCCCTGGAGCAGTGACACCAAATGCGTGATGGATGTGTGTGCATCCTGGGAGGGCGACAGCTTTCAGCCCCTGTACTGCTGGAATCAGAGAAAATTGCCCACAGCAGCACCAGGCGTCCTCACTGCCACTTTGAGCACACAGTGTGCACCTCAGCATTGGGGCACCCCGTGAGTGTAGGGCACCAATGCCAGCACCGAGACCCAGCCGAAGAACGCATGGCATTCCTTTCCCTTTCCCCCCACCTCTGTTCTAAAAACATTACCCCAAACTCTCAAAAAAGAGAGAAGGGGATGTCTGCACTGCCACTAGCACTCAGGAGGTGATGGGGTGGGTAGGAGGTGGCCGGCTGCTGTGCAGGGAGCTGTGGTGGCCCATTGTTGTCACAGACGTGTGCTAGGTTTAGGGTTTGTCCCCAGCATAAATCCACTAATGGTTCTCATTCCCTTCTCCTGTGCAGGGAATGCTGTCTGCTGACTTGCTAGGCAGGGCTCTGGTGCAGATGTTCCCTTCCTCCAAGACATTTTCTGTGTTTGAGAAGGGGTTTGGGTTAAGATTTTTTTGCTTATTTTGGTAGAAGCCTTCAGGCTGTGATCCTGCAGTTGCTTCTGCTGCCAGTGGATTTGGAAGATGACTAAAACTATTAGCCTGGATCCTCGTTTTACCTGGCATGGTGAGGCTGCACTCCTGTGGAGGGAGCACAGAGACAGCGCCAGACAGCTTCAAGGGATGGCTTAGGATCAGACCTCGTCTCTCACCTTCTGAGCCCCAGACCAATTCCCCTGTGCCACCAGGGGGTTGTTTCAGTCCCAGCTAACGCTGAGCTGTGCCAAGATCCTGACACAATGCTCTTGTGACCGGGCATCGCTCTGCGAACCACATATGGTAAAACAGAGGTCTTTGGCTGCACCCAGCTGCTGGAAATGGAAAGCAAATCCAAATGCCAGCTCCATAGTGGAACTTCCCAGGCTGTGATTCCCCCTTTCTGGGGGAGAGAGGAAGCTCCTTGGCTGGAAGGAGAGGAGGGGGCAGGGAGAGAGCAGACGCAGCCCTCCCAGGGAGGGTCAGGCCTTGGCTTCTCCTCTCCGTCAGCCAAGAAGGTTTTTAGTTTTTCCTGAAACTTATTTTTTCTTTGGTTTGTTTCAAGCCCCGATGAGAGCAGAGGGGAGGCTGGAGGAGGCAGAAGTGTCTCTTATTTATATTATTCAGTGTTGTTTACAGATTCGCATGGGGTCTTTCAACGTGTCAGCAGGAGAGCGCGGCGCATTTTTCCACATCACTTTCAAGGGAGAGGGGTGGAAAGGGCCGGGATGGGGAGGGGAGGCACAGAGGGAGGACGTTTGGTTTTGTTGGGGTTTACATTTTTTCCTTCTTACAAAGCACATTCACTTGGAGATGCTCCCAGTGCTGGACTCTTCCCCCTTCCCACCTTCATGCCCTACACTGTGAAGTGATACTGCCTTGAAGGCCCCTCGCCGTTATTTATTTAATTAAAAACCTAATTTGAAAGCGAGCAGGAAAAGTGCATTTGGGAGTTTTTGGAGAGACTGAGGAGCCGTGGTAGCCCTGTGCGTGGCACTGGGGGGCCCGGAGCCCATCCTGGATCACATTCCCCCATCCTTTGTGCTCCAGTGACCTGCCAGGACCTGTGGGAGCAGCGCAGAGGTCCTGCAGGGCTCAGGGCAGAGCGCTGCCCGCACTGACAGCCCCTGCATGGCTGTTGGTGCTCCTGGGGCAGCAGGGAGTGAATTTCCCCCCCCCCGTGCTGTGCGTGGGGGCTGATGAGAGAGCTCGTGGGGTGGGCAGTGGGCATCTATCCGCCCGCCCAGGCTCTCATCTTCAGTCCCAAGGCTCAGAGGAGGAAGGAGATCCTCAGAGCTGCTCAGGCGAACCGCAGCCTCGGGATCTGAAACCCACGCGTGGATCTTTCTCCTCCTGTTCGTACTGCGCATGCGCACGGAAACGCAGAAATGGCGTCTCTCTGTTCTAGCCGCTCTACCCTGCCGGTCCTGTCATGTCTATGGTAATGGATCCTCCTGATCGCGCTGCGCATGCGCGCGAAACCGCAAAAGCCCTTTTGTTTTGCTCCGACCGCTCTGCGCAACCAGTCATCCAATATCTACGGGCTTCGGTCCTCCACGGAATAGCGCGCATGCGCGCGTAAACGCGGAAGTGGCGCCGTGATGCTGAGTGGAAGGCAGTGAATATCTGAGGCCTGAGGGCTGCGGGGCTGTGCTCAATAACTCAAGCCATTAACAAAATAACAAGACACTTTTTTTTTTTCTTCTTCTTTTTTTTAAATAAGATAAGAAAACACAGCGCTCTGAGCAGGAATGTTGTTCTGCTGCTGTTTGCGAAGGCAGAAGGAGGGAATGTGTCTGCATGTATAAATGGTGTTGTCGTGGATTAGGGAGTGCACTGTTGTGTGTTTTTATATATAGACGTAAAAGGAATTGTATGTAAACATGAATAAAGTCGGTTGGAAGAGAGGAAAGATTAATTCCTCCAAGGCGGAACGCATAGCTGCAATTGAGAAATGAAGGGATACTGTAAGACAATCTAGGAAGGAGAATATTGAACAAAAACAGCAAAAATCCTGCTATTTTCTACTCAAAAACTGATCAGGAGTGCCACCATCAAGCACAGCCATCTGCCATTCCCTGCCTGAGGCTCAGTGGCACAAAATGCTGATCCTGGGCCATGTCAGTCCTCCCATGTCTATGGTCCTCGGTCCTCCACCGTTCCCCAGCTCCAGGACCCCACAAATGCATGCAGTGAGGGCTTATCTGCCAGCCATGGCTGTCAGCTCATTGGTGTGGCCCTCCACGGCCTATGGGTACCACTGCCTATGAGTGCCCCCACCCACGGGTGCCATCCTCTTGGTCCCATGGGTCCCCCTGGGTACCACTGCCTGTGGGTCCTCATTCCCATGGGTGCCACTCTCTGGGTTCCCATTGCCCAGAGCTGCCATTGTTTCTGGGTCCCAATGGCCCATTCATCCCCACAGCCCATTCATTGGGTCCCACAGCCCACGGGCACCATCGTGTCTCAATGCCCTATGGGCTCCCCATGAGGGGAGAGGCAGAAGATGGCCATCATTCTCCACTTTGGGAGCACACACCAACACCTCCTGACTCAAAAACACCCCATCTCCCATTCCCCAAGAGCTGCCACATGCAACCCTACGGACACCAACCCATTTCTCCCACAGGCGGCCCCAAAACCCAACGGATCGGAGGCGACCACGCAGCAGAGGCAGCACACGGATTCGTATATAGTAAAAAGTCTTTATTAAGAAGGCTTTGAAGTCAAAAAATAAAACTCTTGATACAATTTTCATAACCGTCAAGTCAGCTCAGCAAATATATAATCAGTACTTTAGCCATGTAAGGTTAAAGGTCCGTTATTTTCTTTTTAAAATAAAATATATTTTAGTTTTTAAAATTTATTCAATAAAGTACATATTTTCCTATAAATTCCCTACATATACATAAAGAGGTAAAAAATAAAAAAATAAAACTAGAACAACAACAACAAAAGAAAAAAAAACAACAAAAACCAACAAAAACCAACCACGAAACAAAAAGGAGATATAGAAATCTGTCTGCTTTTCTTTTTGCGATGTGCCACGTTCACCCCTCCAACCCCTCGTAATGCTTTTTTGGGCAGTTTTCACATTGGCAAAATAGAAGATAAGACCTGTGTTACAAAAAAAATATATATATATATTTATAGAACCGTCAAGAATCATCCAAAAAAATAACTACATACAAAAAGAACGACAACAAAAAAATTATAATAATAATAGAATGCTTTTAAAAAAATAAAAGACAACCCTTGCGTGTCCTAAAATAAAAAGTGCAACCGGACCTTTTCTTTCTGTTTATTTAACTTTGCAAACTGAATACTGTTATTTGGAAAGGACTGTTGAAGAACAGCTGGGCTTCCTCTTCCCAGCCGCCACAGCCGGGCTAAGAGTTAAAGCTATTCTGTAAACATTGGGTTCTGCTCCTCTCTGCGGTTCTGCGTCTCTTCCTCGTCGTCTTCGTCTGCCCCTTCCTCCCCAGCCCTCCCAACCCCTTTTGCTCTGCCCCCTCCCTCCCCACGATCCTGCCCTCCAGCTTCCATTCAGCGGGAGAAAAATAGCATCTCCATCCCCACCCCTGCACCCCCAGTCCAATCCTTTAAATAAAAAGGGTTGACGCCGACAGTTGCGTTGATGCCAACGGTTGCGTTGACCCCAACGGTTGCCTTGATGCCAATGGCTGCGTTGACCCCAACGGCTGCGTTGATGCCAATGGTTGCGTTGACCTCAACGGCGGTGTTGACCCCAACGGCTGCGTTGACCTCAACCGCTTCAAGTCCTTAAAAAGTTGTGTTGGAGGGGAGGGGAGTGGGGCTGCTCGCCGCGTCAAGCTGGCCCCGGCTAGGAGAAGATGTGGATGGCTTGGGTGGCCGGTGTGTGGCACGCGGGGCACTCGGGCTCGGCCTTGCCACAGATGCGCATGGCACACTCCATGCAGAAGAGGTTGTGGCCGCAGGGCACCAGGGCGGCGATCACCTCGCTCTCAAAGCACACCATGCATTCACGAGAGCTCTTGCGATGCCCGTCGGAGCTGCTGGAGTCGGTGGGTGAGCCCGAAGCAGCCGAGACGCTGCCAGGCAGCGATGAGGAGGAGGAGTAACCCGTGCTGGTGGAGAAGGAGGAGAGCGAGCCCTGGGTGGGCAGCCAGGACAAGGTGCTGACGGGGTTGCTCTGGATGCGGCGCGCCAAGGGATGCTCCAAGGCCCCTCCAGTGCTCTCGGGCAAAGTGGGTGAATGGCGTGGTGTGGCCGTGCCGCTGTTGCGTCTCTGCGAGCCGCCAAAGGCTTGCAGGGGGTTGGCAGCCCGCTCAAAGGGTGACCAGATGGCGGCGGCGGCACTCGGCGTCGTCAGGTCCAAGGCCAAGAAGTCGAAGCCGAAGTCACATTCCTCCGAGCCCAGCGGGGCTGGCGCGTCGCTGAAGGTGAATCCACCGCCGGTGCTGTAGGGGCTGGTGGGGCTGTTATCTGCCACCCGCCCGCTGTAGAAGGACTCAGTGGAGGCGCTGCCCAGGGAGCTGAGGCTGTCGTTGCGCAGCGCGGCCGCGGGCCGGCGGGCTGGGTGTGGAGCTTTGGCCCACAGACCGGCAGAACCACCTTGCAGGTCCAAGCAGACATCGGTGCCGTTGGTGTGGAAGTCGTTTTCGGCGTTGACGTCAACGAAGGAGCCTGTCCGCATGGTGATGTGGGCCTCGATCTCCTCGCGGGCCCGGTCCACGTTCTCGGGCATTCCCGTCACCTCAAAGACGGGCTCCTTGTCACGGCTGGGTGTCACGATGTAGGTGTGTGTCTGCTGCTGGATGCGCTTGATGGTGGCTCCCTTGGGGCCCACCACCAGCCCCACCACGCGGTACGGGACTCTCACCTGGATGGTGGTCTGGCCCGGCAGGTTTGGGGGACCTTGCAGGGCACCCGTCAGCCCATTCACCTTGTTGCGTGTCGCTCGGATCATGGAGAAGTGCTCAGCAGCTGAGAGGATCTCCCTCTTGGCCATTTCCACATCCTCCTTCCTCCCGGTGACGATGAAGATGGGTTCCTCGCCCCTCACCGGTGTCTTGATGTATGTGTTTGTCTTGGCACGCAGGGCTTTGATTTTGCAACCTGGAGAGTGAAGGAAAAGGGGAAAAAGATGATGTGTCAAAGCCAAGACCTCGCGGGAGCACAGTGCCCAGGAGGGAGAGGCAAAGCCAGCAGGACCCACAACTAGCAGGACTCGGCAGGTACCACAAGTATCCAGCAGGTCCCAACAGGACCCAATAGGATCCAACAGGTGCTCCGGTTCTGCAGCTGCAGCCCGGACACCCTTGCAGAAGGCTCTTGCTTCACAACTCACACCAGCTGCTAAGCCAGAAAATGGCCCAAGCACAGCAGGAATAGACACAGAGGATGGGTGAACTGGGTGGCACCATCCCCACCCATCCCAAACTCCTCCGAGGGGGGACACGAAGGCAGTTGGGTGCCAGCTGAGATGAGGTTTGCTGCCTCACCCAGCCCCATTGATCACACTCTCTTGCCCACCCTCCAGAGCACGCTCCATTGCACAGCACACCCAAAGCATAGTTGGGATCCCACAGGACGGAGGGAGCAGAAGCAGAGCCTGAAGCCCATCCCTGTGCTGCTGCTGCAGCGGATCCCCATTCATAGCACCAAACAGCTGCACGGCACCGGGAGAGCTCTGCGGTGCACACAGAACAGCAGCTGCGAGCGTAAGGAGAGCTCCTCCTCCTCCTCTTCATTCCCAGCAGCAGAGAAAAGGGAGCCCTGGGGGCTACAGCACAACCCCCTGGCAGCCCCATCCCATGCAGGGACATCGCCAGGAAACCTAATGGGGGACAGAGGCAGCGGAGCCACACACAGCTCCAAAACCCCGCGTGCAGCTCCAGGACAGAGAGAGCTGCTGGGGATGCAGCCCTACGGATCCATTTCCACCTATGTTCAGCCCTTCCTGCAACCCCAGAGCCGCCCGGGTCCCAGCACTGCTCCTGCTGAAGCCGTGCGCGGCTGCAGAGCTCGCCAAGGAAGAATGTGGGTGGAGAAGGGTTTGTCGGCGCTTTTCCTAATTTAGGACAGCAACTGGAAGGTGTATTTATGGCTGGGGGCAGCGCAGGGGCGGGGAAAGCAGCGGCCCAGTCGCTGGAGCTGGGCAGAACCAGCAGTCACCAAAGACCCATTTATTATTTTTAAGTGCCAGCACTGCTGCAGCCCCGCGCTGCCCTCCCAGCACCTGCTGTAGGGCTGCCCTGCTCTGTGCATTGCAAATCGGGGGAAGGCAGCAGCAACACCACATGTGGGGTTTGCACTCACACAGCCACATGCATCTCAATGACTGGGGGAGAGGCCAGGAAGCAAAAGGGGAGGAAAAACCCGTAGTGCTCAGCTGCTAAAAGCACCAGGTGTGATCTGGGGATCGAGGCTCTGAGGATGTGCTGCAGGGATGGGGGACCTTGATGGATTCACAGCATGTTTGGGGCTGAGAGCTTCGGTGCCATCACCTTTGGGGACACAGCAGACGCATCCGCCTCCAGTCCCAAATTCCACCCGAAGCAGAGAAATGGGGCTGGTGCCCGCTGGCTGTGGGACGGCTGATCCCTAAACATCCCAGCCACCCCCTTGGACTGCAATTTGGTGACACAATTAAATACACCACACACAGCGAGCCACGGGTCTGCTGGCCCCACGGTAAACCCATACAACCCCACGGAATCAATGAATACCCCACACTGGAAGGGGCCTATCAGCATCACAGAACCCAACACCACCGAGTCCCGTCCCCAGGCAGCTCTGGGAAGTGCCCAAAGCTTCCACATCCCACCCGGGGTGCACCCGAACCGCACAACACATGGCTCCACCGACAGCCGGCAGCGGGGGGAATGCTCTGTACCAGCAGGAGCTATTTTCAATCAGTCCCAACACGCCTCCAGCCCAGATGGCCACATCCTTCTTGGATCCACGCGGCACAACCCCAGCCATGGGGACCCGGGATGGAGTGGGTCCCCCAGCATCACCTGCATCCCGCCGTGGTGGCCCAGCGTGCGGCGGTGGTAAAGATGGGGGATGAGGAAAACAAGGTGCCAGACTTCTCTAACAGGCTATAAATAAGGTGGCTCAAAAAGTGTTGCCGCAGATCCAAAGAACTCCAACAAAACGGGGGGAGCTGCAGCCCACGAAGACCCCTCCTGACACATCCACACCACCCAGGGGGCTCCTCTGTCCTCACCCTGGGGGTCTCCAGCCCAAACAGCATCGCCACCGAACGATGACCCGCATCACCACTTGGATGCTCCCCTCCAAGCCCTCCCAAATCCAACTCTGCGCCCTGTTTACCCTCTGCTGCCCTGCACGCAGCCCCACGTGTTGATGATGTGGAGCAGGACGCCGTGCCACTGTCCCCGGGCTGGCTGTGCCATGGCCCATCCACGCACTGCCTGCACGTGGCCCTGGGAGCTCTGCTCAGAGCAGGGTGACCCTCGGGGACGTGGCACAGCTCAGTGCTCTGGATGCTCCATCTCCCCTCATCCTGATGCAGGGACCCCAATGCCCACCCCGTGCCCAAATCTCTCCGCCCTCAGCACAGCTCCCATCACCTGGACACCGCTGCCCTATTTCTGCTGGTTGCAAAGAGCCAAACGATCGGTGCCCACAGCATTTGGAGCAGACAATCCCTCCCACGGACGGAGTCATGACCAGGCTTGCACGAGGAGGCACAGCCACGTAATCCTGCCCGGCCGCGTTGTGGGGTGGGCATGGAGAAGGGCCTGGGACTTTGGCCCGTGTCACACAGCACAGAGATGGCACTGACGCGCTCCGTGCAACGAAGGTTTACTTCCTGAGCTGTTTAACTTAGCTCTGGAGGAAAGAGATGAAAGAGAAGAGAGAAACAGGAGAAACTGCAGACAACACCCTCTGCCCATGCGGGACGGCGGTGCCGGATCATTGCAGGACCTGCAGCTCTGCACTCAAACTTGGGGCAATGCAGGCTGCAGGGACAGGAACACAGCAGCCAGAGTGCCACACACAGCTCACAGGAACGCTCACAGATCTGCATGGGATGGGGACACGCAGCCCTCAGCCTGCTATCACCCCAAAGCCACCACCCCAAACCCACCGCCCCAGCCCAGCATCCCCACAGCACACGTGGTCAACACCGAGGCGGGGATGTGAGGGACCTCAATCCCTGCAGCAAAGGGGGACAGTGAAGAAGAGGAGGCTGATGGAGGAAGGGCTGTGCTGGGTTTTGAGGCCCCAGAGCCGCCCTGGCCTCACACATCCCTCATTTAAACTGGAGGAGAGCACGGTGACGCCCCGCTCGCACTCATCGTGGCACGGATCCCTTCTCCGTGCCCACCTCGTGCCCGACTCTCTCCGTCCCCAGCACAGCTCCCATCACCTGGACACCGCCGCCCTATTTCTGCCAGTTGCAAAGAGCCAAACAAACCCCTCGGTCCCCTCGCACGGCACCAAACCATCCCCAGCACACACAGCACTGCCATGCTGGGCAGAACCCGCGGTGCCGAGCGCTGAACCCAAACCACCCCACCACCCCAGCATGAGGGGTGGGGGGCACAGCACGGAGCCAACAGTGCTGGGGGAGGGGGCAAGAGTTGGGTGCAGAGATGGTGCACGTGGAGCACATCTCACGGAGAGCGCAGCAGGGGGGGCTGCAGCCATCGGTGAGCCCAGGACCCCAATGGTGAGCCTGGGATGGCATCTGTGAGCCCAGGACCCCATTGGTGAGCCTGGGATCCCACCACTGAGCTCAGGACCCCATCAGTGGCCCTGGGATGGCATCTGTGAGCCCAGGACCCCACTGGTGAGCCTGGGATCCCACCAGTGAGCTCAGGACCCCATCAGTGGCCCTGGGACCCCACTGGTGACCCTGGGATGGCATCTGTGAGCTCAGGACCCCATTGGTGAGCCTGGGATCCCACCAGTGAGGCCAGGACCCCATTGGTGAGCTCAGGACGCCATCAGTGGCCCTGGGATCCCATTGGTGACCCTGGGACAGCATCAGTGAGCCCAGGACCCCATGGGTGACCCCAGGACCCCATCAGTGAGCCCAGGATTCCATTGGTGACCCCAGGACCCCATTGGTGGCCCTGGGACCCCACGGTTGAGCTTGGACGATGCAGCAGGGCCAGCAGGCACCGTGACCCTTTTTGATACAGCACAAGCATCCTCCACGTGAACCCCAACACACCGAGGGGGTCCAAAGACCCCCATGGAAGCACGGAACCACATCCCCACGCTGAACACAGCAAGATGCTGTCCCGGCACGGGGCAACAATGTGATGTGCAGCTGTTCTTATCAAGCTCTCACCATCCCGGGCTCGGCTGTGCCGTATCTAAAGAGGGTCAGTGATGTGAGATTAAGGGGTGCCAAAAAGTTGGGTGTCCCGGTGCCGACCGGGAGCGTGGTTGGTGGGGAAGCAACGCAGGCCAATGGGAAGCGTAGAGCATGATGTCACCACGCTAATCGCAGCATGGCTCGGGCTAACAAAGAGAACAATGAGGCTGCCCAGCTCCCCTCTTCTCTGCTGGAAAAAAAATAAGTCCCCCCCCCCCCCAAAAATCCCCCCGAAGCGCAGTGAGATGGATGGGGATGGAGGAGGAACGGGATGGCTGAGATGGGGAGAACTGGGGTGGGTGTGTAGGGGGGTGTGGGGGGGTGTTTGGGGGGGGCAGCCCCCTTCTGGTTTTAATTCATTGGGGGTATTTGGCGTTGTTAAGGGGCAAGTGGGTGTGTGGGCTACTGGGGTGGCGGGGGTTTGTTGGGACAAAGGAAGGCGTTGTGGGGTGAAGGGTATGGGGAGGGGGGTGTGTTTTAGGGGGGAGTTGTGCACTTTTGCAATGGATGATAAAAGGGGGTGGGGGTGGGGGGAGGAGGGAATAAAGGGTGAAATGGGGTGGGAGAGGGGGGAAGGGGGGGAGGTAAAGGACTTGGAGCAAGTCTAGAGATGGGCTGAACTTTTGGGTGGTGGGGAGGTTTGGATTTAGAAGCGGGAGAGGGGAGGGGGAGGGGAATGAGACAAAGGATGAAATTGACCCAAATGATGATAAGGGGTGGGGGGGGGGGGGGGGGGGGGGGACCCCTCACCCCCGGGGGGGGGCTGATAGTATGGTTGAGATAAGGATAAAAACACACAAAGAAAAAAAAAACCACGTTACCTTGACGGCCCACGATTTCAGCGACGTGTTCGGAGCTGGGAACGGGAACGCATTCGGTCATATTGACGCTTTTTTTCCTATTCCCGAGGATGTTCATCTGGTCGGTTAAAAGAGGGGGGAGGTGGTGGTGGTGGTGGTGGTGGTGCGGTGCGAAGTTGCCAAAAACGGAGGAGGATGAGGATGACGACGATGAGGATGAAGATGATGATGGTGGTGGCGGTGGCGGTGAAGAAGAGGTACCGGGAAGAGTCGGGTTGTTCCCGGGGGGCTCCGGTTCCGCTTCCCCACCCCCTCCTCCTCCTCCTCCTCCTCCTCCTCTTCCTCCACCCCCCCCCGGTTCGGTCGTTTCCTCCAAACCCAACAAGGAGAATTGATCCAAGGCGAATCTCAAAGCTTCTTCTTGCTTTTCAGCCGACCCCTCCCTCCTCTCCGTTTCGTTCTCCGGTTCCTGCCCGGTGTTTAAAATCGACGGTGGGGTCGGAGGAGGATTTAATAAACCTAAACAACGAGGGGGGGTTCGACCAGCCTCGCCTCCGTCGGGTTGATAGATGGAGCCGGGCATGGCGGTGTCTTTGCGGGGCGGTGGCGGTGCCCGGTGCCCGCCGCACGCCGCCTCCCCCCCC
>JAPSGF010000177.1:91472-106204 GCA_035772895.1 Perdix hodgsoniae
CAAAAAAAAAGCAACAACCCAGCTCAAATCAAAGGAACCAACAAAACCCCCCACCAAAAAACTCCTGGAGGTGGTCAAGAACAGCAGAGATGTGGCTGGAGGTGGTCAGGAGATGTGGCACACGTTGGTGTTCTCAGGTCTTTTCCATCCTTGGTGCTTCTGAACCAATGCCGCGGTGAAGCTCCATAAGAAATGCTGGGCATGGGCTCCCCAAGTCACCCCAGCAAACCGCAACAGCAGCTCCCCATCTCCGTCACTTTTGCCCACGCTGTGCTCTCAGCCCTTTCTGGAAATCACTGCATCACACCCCACAGCACCTAAGAAAGTGCCAGCTCTTTATTTAAAGTGGTTGGGTTTTTTTTTTGGCAAAACTGGTTTCTAGATGCTCTGCCTGTGCTCTGTTCCATTTTCAGAAGTAGCTCACGCTTTCTTCTTTCCTTCCCCTCTTAATTTCACTCGTGACCCTAAGTCACCTTCTTTTTTAACCTGTGTAATTAGCAAGTCCTTAAAAGACTCCGCTTCATTAACAGTGAACACGGATTACATAAATTAGACAAATTCTTGAGCACAACTCCACTTGCCTACCAAAAACTCCACCTCCATAGTGAAGAACAACCGTGGAGGAGCAAGCAGCATTTGAGGACAGTCAGTGGGCGCTGTGGGATGGGCTGGGTTTGGTCATTAGAGGTCTTTTCCAGCCCTAACAATGCTGCGATTCTGAGATCCAACTCCCTTGAACACAACTGAAAGGAGAAGGCTGGCACTGCTGCTTCCAAGCCCACCTACACAACGCTTGCTTATGGTTTCCCCGTTTCCTATCAGAGCTCATTCTCAGTTCCCTCTGCTGCTGCTCTGTGGCCATTTGCCAAGCAGCCCCCGACTTGAGGAGCCGCCCCCCAGAGATGCTGTGGGTCACAAACCTCTCAGCTGTGCCTCCAGCACAGCCCTCTGTTGGCTGCAGTCGCTGTGCAAGGAGGGCTCAGCACTGTGCTGACACCCGTCCTCGGCTGAGCATCCTCAGAACGCAGCTGTCACCCAAAGCCAGCCCCTGCACCCATACAGGGAGCGAAGAATGCTGAACTAAAGCAAAGCAGAGGTGTAACAGCACATTAAGCCATTTTCTGGATGTGGAAATCGATCAATATGACTACAGCAAAGTTATTATTACCACTGTAGCTATGCGAGTGTAACTCCCTCCATAATTCTGAGCCAGCCTCTTCGAGTTCAGGTCAAGTGTGCAAATGCAGAACTTGCAACACCCCAGCTAGAATATTTATTCTGTTACAAAGACCAAGCCCTAAAGAGAGGATACCTGAACATACAGGGAGGGGAGGGGGGAAAAATAAGAAGCCCACACTTGTCTGCAGTTCCTTTAATCACAGCACATTAGCCAAATGTGATACAGAGGATGCAGCATTGAGGTGGGGAGCGTGTTCTGCAGCGGCTCTTCTAACTCTTCAGGAGCTCTAACTTGACTTTCTGCACTGTTCTCCAAGCAAAAGAAATCATGCAAACGTCATGCAAAGACTACATGCTTTGAGCACAGCGCAGGAGAGGTGGCGCAGCCTGGAGAAGAACTATAAAAAAAGCCCTCAGTGGTGTGTGGGAAGGCTTAGGGGAATATTTCAGCACATCAGGAGCTGAATCACTGCATGTAGGTGGAGCCAGACAGATTGACAAGATCTGCAACTTGAAAAATGACCTAAGTCTGAGATCAATCATCTGACAGAGTCGCTGACGGAGGGAACAACAGATGGATGTGGATGGAGGTGAGGAGGCTCAATGCCAGCGTGGCGTGGAAAAAGGCACTGGGAGCATCACACACTGTGCTGAGCCACTCGTGTGACCCCCAGCACGCGGGGATGCGTTCTGTGCAGTGCCAAAGGCTGAGCACACCTCTTCTTCTGTTACCTTCCAGCATCGCCACCACCAAAACTTTCTCTCCTGCTGCAGCAGCACATGAAAAAAGGCTGGGGGAAGCTATGAGCAGACTTCTCTTTGCCATGCGTGAGGTTAATGAAGGATGCAGCTTCCAGGTAATGACTTCTGAGAAGTTGTGGAGCAGCACTCGATGCAAAACGATGAATTAATTGCACATCAGATAAAAGCACGAAAAATAAACGATTGTAAACCGAGCTTTCAAGTTTTACAGCCCTTCAGATCCCTGCATCCCAGTCAAATCTGCTTCACAGGCTGATCCGGGACATAAAACTGTACTGGAATCACACCAAACCTGAGTAATGACTTCCTAATTTCCTTCAGAAAGCCCAAACTCGGGGCCCATCCGTCAGAAGAGCTGTACTTTGCCCATGCAAATGAATACAGCTCTCCTCAGCTGAGCAGTTCCTGAGCTCTGCCACTAGAGACAAACCGCATTCGAGGTCACTCACTGCCCTACTGTTCCAGTTCTGCACGATCTCTCAGCATTTCCCTTTGTGGCTCTGCACGGTACAAGAATGCACTGACCATTAAGAGATTAACTGAATGAATTAAATAATGGCTTGCCTTGCTTGGTAAATAAAACTCCCGAGCAGCCGTTGGCACTGTATCTGTATCATCAATACTCAATGACAAAGCCAGCCCCGTAACCCGGCAATCATTTCCAGTGCCCTTCGGCAGGTCGTGCTGGAGTTCAAAACGTTACAACTGCAAAGCAGCATTTAGCAAACGCTGCTCCGTGCTGCTCTCACACACAGCAGCCGGCCGTGGGGTTAAACAGAAGGGCAGCGCTTTGCCCTCATCAGTTCAAGGCTGATCTCTGATCATCTCAGGGCAAACCCGAGTTTGTAGCTCGCTGCATCCAACCCAGGATGCTATTGTATGTTCTGTTGACAGCAGGGAGCTGTGGTACCTATAGTGGGTCTGATAAGGTTGTGCTGTGTGTGACACCAGCCGTGCACTTCATTTGATAGGGGATAACTGCACCTTTTGGGCAGGGTATGATCCCAAGATTTGCGTGAGCATCCTGACTCCTGGAGTTTGGTCTTACGTATGCATGCAATCCCACAGAATAGGGCTGACTGGGTAGTTAATCCTAAAAGACTGACTTCTTAGGATCCCACCCTCTGTCCTCGTTTGCTCCATGCCCTCTGAGCACGGTAGCCTACCTTCTTTTTGAGCATCAGGCTGTGTGGAACAGGCTCTCTTTAAAGCAAGACCCAAAGGAGGTGACTCAGGTGCTTGGAGATGGGTTGTCCTTTGCTACTTTGTTCTGCTCTAAAACCTCCTGCAAAGTAGTAAAGGGTGGGAGTGAATTACAGAAATGAATGGAGGAAGCAGGAAGGCTCAGTCAGAGGGAAGCTGAGCACGTAGGAAAGATGGGAAGGGCCTTTTGCAGCCAGGCACCTTCTGCAGGACCAGCACCAGAACTCCTCTGACCAAGGAAACTTTATCAGCACAGCACGCTGCCTCTTCCCTCTGCTCGTCACACTGCTGTCAGCCTGGGAGAGATGAGCTTTCAGCAAGACAGCTGCAAATCACATGTTTTTTTTTCCCCCCCCCCCCCCCTTTCACCTTCATTTACACTCCTCATTCAACCTTTCCTTAGTTTATACAGAAAGGAGCAGGAGGACAGCCTGCCAGAGCTACGGAGAAGCAGAATTACCTCCACCAGCAGCTGATAAACTGTCACTGCTGAAAAGCTTCCATCCAGCAGTCTGGTTGGCACCAAGCGAATGCTTTCAGCTCCCAAACGTGCCCCACCGATGGAAACACGTGTTTCTGATTTGCCAAGTTCATTCCAGCTCCTCCTCTCACCCAGGAAGGAGGACAGGAACGTGCATTTATCAGTGAATTCTCACATCAAACCTTTTTTGCTGCAGTATTCCTGCTAGGAAGCCATGGGACAGATGGAACAAAAGGCTCCACACGCCTGTTTTCTCTTCCTAACATGCTCGGTTTACAAGCAAGAAAACTCCTCCCTTCTCTTGCTCAACAGGCAGCCCAGCAAGTTGGGCTTCAGATGGGAGCTGGCTTTCTCTCAGGCACAGCCACCACCAAGAGCTCCGCAGGCTTCAACTGCACCAACATCTGTGCAAACTGGTGATTTCACCGTCATTTTTGCAGAGTAAAACCTGCAAAGCTTTCTAACCTCTCCTCCAAGCAGTGCTGCTGCTTCCAGGTGGGACACAAACCATCGCGAGGAGCACAGCACAGGGCTGGTAGGGCTTCTGTGAGCTCAGCAGCGCGCACCCAAAGCGACACCATCTGCAGAAAAAGATGCATGATTGCAGCTGCACTGGGCAGACTCCTGCCTTCTCAGTGAAGATGACCACTCACAGAGCTTGGCACCATCATTTCAGGTGAGCAAAGCAGTCCATCAGTGCAACCATTGCACAGGACACACCTAAGCCTAATATATTTTGCCTTAAGATCATTCAATTACTTTTCTTCCAGGTTTGCTTTACTTATTCACTGCTTCAAAAGATACACCTCAGCAATGACGCTCTCTCCTTCTTGGGGACATGCAGGAGGAAGGCAGATCATCACTCCGTCACATCCACGGCTGCAATGAGAAACTCAGTGATCAGAGCAGCAACGTGAGAAAGACAGCAAGCTCCTTTCCAAGGAACGTTCATTTACTCACCCATCTCAGCAAGCAGGTCACGTCATTTAAGTTTCTTTGCATGTCCTGCCCTCCTTCTCTGGTACTCTGAGCAATCAGCTCCCTCCATATGAATGCAGACATACACAGGCTTTTGATTTGAAGCACCAGTTGGCAGCAATTTGAACTTCTTAATTCATTCTTCTTAATCTTTGGTGCTGTCAGCTTCTCGGTCACCTGTGTTGTGGTGCTATGTGGGCTTAACATGCATCTCCATTTAAATAGAAGTAAGCAGAGGCATCACTAGATATCAGATTTACCAAATTTGCCAAAAAAACCCATCAAAAATAGCATCAGAAGATGGTCACCACTGTCCTAAGAACCCCTCCAGGGTGGGCTGTGGATTTCTAGAGCTCAAATCCAGCCCAAAACACAGCATGTCTCAGATGCAGGACTCAGCAGCCTTCCATAAGGTCACTCCTACCCTCTTATGGATCCCAAACACTGAGATCCAAACCTCAGAGCAGAGCCCAGCACAAAGATGTGAACACCTCCCTGCCCACCTAGCTGGAATACAGCACACAAACACCAAGCAGGGGCCCGAGGGAAAAGAGAAGAGTCTCCGCTTTGTGAGAAACATTTAATTCAACACAATCAATTACAAGAGGACAGTTTTACAGAATAATAACCGTAACAGACTGTTTAAAAAGGAAAAATCACCCTCACTGGCTGCAGTAGAAGGTAGAGACCCCCAGCACAATACCTGGTACAGCAGCAGCAAAGTACAATTTCAGTCTTCTTGCAGTACTCCAAATGAGCAATATCAAAAGGATTTTGTGTTTTCACATCTTTAAGAAAAGCTCATACAGTATCAGTCACTTTGGCATGGGATCTTTTTCAAGGAGCTTTTAAACCCGACGGACATCACTAAAGCAAACTACTCCCAAAGGTCCCTGGCTCTGACTGCTAACCATTCTCACACAATAAAGGCTCTGGGAGCTACTTTCTTCCCCAAGTTTTGGGATACCAACAACTCGTACAAGTGGTTAGTGGCACCATATTTAATCCACCACTTTACACTGTTACTCTCAGCTGAGATGTCCACGCATGAATTATGCCGTGGATACCCTAAGACTAAAATAACTTCTGCAACCTAGTCAACATATTCTCCAAGCTATACACTCATCTTCTGCCCCCCTCCCTATCCTCCCTCCCCAGATAAAAGCCCTTTTTAGCCCCAAGTTACCCCAAAATGCTCACAGTTGTACTAGAAGAGACTGAGGAATCAATCAAGGTACCCACGGTGAAGCCAAATACTTATAAAACACATTAAGGCAGGTTTCACATCATTTCCATTTTTGGACACAAAATGCTGGTCACTTCACTGCACATGCAAATAAGAAAGGTTTAATACTTAATAAAAAGCTTTAGATCCTTTTTTTTTTTTAAGGTAACAATTATAGAAAAAAAACAACAACCTTTTGCCTTGTTTTTAAAAGAGGTCAGAACATTACTGCACATGAAAGCAGATGTGTAGAAACACCTATTGGAATGGATTCCCTTCCCTCCACACACACAGAAACAGAGGTGAGGGTTCTTGGCACCAAAAGAGAAAAGAGGAAGTCTTCCTCCTTGTCGGTCAGAAATGGGTCATCTTCCCATTCTGAGCTGAGAAGGTCCTTCTGACCAGAATAAACCAAAGCAAGATATACCACTGAGCTGGTATATTTATCTCATCTGTTCTGCTATGCCTGAGCATACACAGAACTCCATATAAAAACGTGCACTGTCGTGCATTTGGTGTGATGTCGGAACTCACTAAAAAACCAGATTGCCATTGACCAGTTCCTCGTGTGTAACTTCCCCTGCTCATCAAAACCTCAGGTGGAAGAGGCACTGGTAGTTCATCTCTCAGACTACGCTGCCAAGACCAATGTGGTCTTGTGAGGAAAATGAAATTCACTGACCTGAATTGACACATGGAATGACAATCCACAACATAAAATGACCTCCGTACAGACAGGTAGCCCACAGCAGAGCAGCCAAGGAGTGAAACGGCATCTCTCTCGCTTCCACCGGAGAGAAAATGGTTTCTATGGGTCATCCTTTAAAGGTACTTGGATAGAAAAGCTTGAAAAACTTAGCACCTATCACTGACCCACAAAACCAAAACCAAATTTAAAAGGACAGGGAGTTCGGTTCCTAATACATTCCCTCCCACTGTTTTGCATTCCTTTATTCCCTCCCACTTTTGTTTTCCCCATTGCCCTCCCCCTTTACAAACAGGAGGGGGAGTAGAGCTTAATCGAGTTCCATCTTCCAAACTACCCAGCAATGAATGGACCATCAGCTTCTTGGCTTTCCTGAAGTGTACATCAAAATGCTCATAGTTGCAGCTGGACTGGTGGTGCAAGTTACTCTGCAGACACTCTTGGCTTTGTAAATAGTTGTGCTGACCCTGCTGGCAGGGTTTGTACTGGGAATTCTTGAATGGAACTCCCTAGAAGAAAAAGAAGAAAGGACCTGGTAAGTGAGGAGACACTTCTGAATGCCTTTGCAGCACTGCTGCCAAAACATCACCACCTTCTTTATCTCCTGTTTTTCACCTCCAGCAGATAGCTTGTTGTGGCTCTCTGCTGGGCCAGACCTCTGTAGTAGAAAGGAATGCGAGATATTCACTGTCCAAATAAAGCTACTGCTAGTCATGTGGTAAACCAGGAAAATACAGAGCCCAGATGCAAGATGGTATCTCCCAAATGCTGAACAGATTTCACATTGCAACCAACCTTCCAGCTCCACATAAACCGTTCTTCATTCTACCCCATGCTGAAATGCAGCTGCCACTCCCCCCAAAGGGGTTTTTTCTTTTCTTCTGCTCTTCATCCTAAAGATCCTTTCTTCCTCCACATTCCTGATTCCTGCCTGGCAGGCTCACACCGCTGGAATCTGCACAACGCAGCACCCAGGCTACTGGCTGTCCCACCTCAGAGACAGAATGCTCACTGCTTTCTCAGGCTAAAATGATCAAAAATTAAAACCAGCCAGCTCTGTTTTCATCTCACTGCATGAGGTGCCTCCCTGCCCCCCACCCTGCATTCCTACACAGTAAAAATTTATTACTGAGAGCTGCTTTGGGTTACAAGACAATAAAAAAGTTCCACCTGCACCTTTAAAAAGCTCCACTGTACCAGCGAAAGTCAGACAAACCTGAACACAAGCAGCAGCTCCTGATGATAACTTTAAAGGCTGCTCAGTGTTAAAGGCACATTTCTGTGACCCCTGCTGCTGGCAGCATGAAGCAGTTCAGTTCTTCTCAGATTCTGAACACGCACATTCTTCTGTTGCTTTCAGTTGACAGATTCCTGCCACAAAGTATTTTAGCAACCTCCCTCTCCTGGTAGCCAGGTTGCCCTTTTATGATTTCTAAAAATATTTCAAATTTCCAGAAATGTGCCCTCTAAGATGTTCTGCGAGTAAAATGTTTGCTGGAAAAGCAAAAAGAACAGAGCCCATAAGACAGCAGCTCTCCTGCCTCCCTGCAGGATCCTCCTGCCTATCATAGGTCATAATAAATAAACTGGGGGGGGGGGGGGGGGGGGGGGGGCGGGGGGGGGAATGACATCGCAAGGCGTAAATTTTTAAGAACTGATCCGTTTTCATTATCAGCTCCTTCATGTGCTACCATTCAAGGTCTGGTCACACATTCAGCCATTCCATCTGATGCAAACTAAAGGCCCAGAACACCTCATGACAATGCAAACACTCACCAGATATCACAGTCAACAAAACATTTGATTTCTGCATGAAAAGCAGCCAAAGAAGAAGTCAAAGTGTGTTCTTAGAAGCAAAGTTTGGTCAATATTTGCCAGGGTTCCCTTGGAAAACATGTCTGCCTTCAGTGAAGCACTGTTCAGTAAGCTACGGTGAGGAAGGAGGCTGCCACATTACCTGGACTATACATTCTCCATTTCCTGGTCATGATCCTGTTCCTCTTCTTCCTCCTCATCTTCTCCTTCTTCCTCCCCTCCTTCTTTCTCTGTAGGAGCTTCCCCATCTCTTGCTATCTCCTCTACATGGGCCAGCATGTCAGCCATCAGAGCTTCCTCCAGCCTCTTCCGCACCTGTTGCACCAGCTCCTCTTGCTTCCTGCCCCCAAACCAACCAACATTTACATTAATTCTCAAAGCTACTTCAAACAAAAGCAAGATTGCTCACAGACAAGGCTGGGGAGAAAACCAGGACTTGGAAAGAGTCTTCTGCAAGAGTTGTACCATTAAAAAAGAAAAAGCCTGGCATTCAAATGAGGTTGAAAAAAATACATCCTATTTTTTTCCATGTAATATTTCAATGTTACAGCCCCTTTTATCTCAAAGTCACCTAATGCAATGTAAAGAATTGGTCAACAAACTGCAGTGCGTGGGATTCCTATTTCACCTCAGCCACAGGAAACCAGAAAGCTATAAACAGACTTGCTTTTCCTGGTCATTCATGTCTAAATCACACCCCACCAATGCCATCCTGTAGTTCAAAAAGCTCCACCAGCCGAACAGTCAAAACAATCCCTGCCTTTATACACTGTTAATGAATGCTAAGTAGTGTGATTTCAGGTTTGAGAAAGGAATATACCAAAGACATTATCAGGTGCTTAAAGCTGAATCTGACCAACTCTGGTATGTTGAAAGCAAGCTGCAGCTACTCCAATTGCATCCTTGCTCACTGCCACAGCAGCGGTTGATGCTTTTGGTTGGTCCTGTGCTGACACAGAAGGGTGGGAGGGTGAAAATACATGTGGTGTCTTCCCAAGCATCTGTTTTCTTGGGGGGTGCCCTAACCCACGTTATTCAAACCCAGACACCTTTGTCAATTAAAGGAGACACGCTGATACATAGAACAAACACGAACCTGAAACCTCAGCCTAACTGACCGCGGTCAAAATAAAATATAATGTGCTTTAATGTGCGAGAGCTGCTTTGTGCGATGATTTTTTTCTGCTTTTCTGCTAAAGACACGTTCAAAGCCACGCTCCTCTGCCAGAGGGTTCGGCTTGCCCCTGAACAGAGAGCCCGGTTCTAAACCTTTCAAGCCAGTATTTTTCCGATTGATACCTAATATCTTCATCAGTCACCATAAATGCTTTGCAAAGTGGCTGTGAAGTGTTGAGCCACACGCCAGGATTCTTCTCCACGGCTGCAGACAGCTGCCCAGTGATGGGCATGGTGCTGGTGTGCAGGGCACTGGCTATGGCAGACAGAAGGGTCTCATCAGTGCAACCAGGTCCAACCCCTGCAAGGCACAGAAGCGACAATCAGCACCGCACAACAAACAGCAAATCAGACTGAAAGCACTACTTAAATGTTAATGGCGAGGCAGGTAGTGTTATTTAGGAAGTCAGCACGACATAAATCTCAGTCCTAAATGGTTCTAATAGCACCCGCACAACTCCCCCCCCCCAGGGTCATTTAAAGCCAGATCAATCCCTCATCGTGCCACGTAAAACAGCCTGAGAGTGGGAGCTGTTTAAACAGGCACCGCATCTGGAATACAAACAGAAGTCAAGCAACTTTGCCACTTCCTCTCATTATGCTGCCTTATCCCCTAAGGACAAAGGGAGGTCACAGGGCACTAACAGCTGCTGCTGGAGGAAGAGTGGTCTGAACAGCTCAACCACTGCACCTCTGGATCATCACTGGAACCAACCCAGAGCTAAGGGCAGGCTGATTTACCTTGTAAACCTTTTGGAAGGTCCATTGTCTTCACCAGCTCCTCTGCGATGTCAAAAGCGTTCAGCCCGCTTAACTTCTTCTCCCAGAAGAGCTGCCATAAAAGAAAGCACTGATTGGTACACGAAAAGAAATGCAATCCACAGACACAGCCAACACGTGTTTGCTACAGAAGCAGGCAGGGCACTGCTGCAATGGTTGGAGTCATTACAGACAGGGCTCTGCCACGCGTGGAGGCAGGGAGCAAACCTCACTGCCCATCAATCCCACACCCCCATCAATCCCACACCTCATCCTGATTTACTGCCTTAAAGGCTTCCCCCCCTGGGAGCAGAACATCTCTGCTTCTGAACTGGAGCAGTGAGACAACACTGCTTTCATGCAAGCACAGTGTGGGACAGCATTGTTATTACACTCCTATTCCTCTTCTGCTCTCTCTCACGTGCCACAAAACTGAAGTTCAGGGATGCAGAACTCATCTGAGCATTACTGCACTCTTCTCCTGGCATTTTTCATTGGAACCATCCCATCTCACCCTGAATGCTGCATCACGGGGTCTCCTCAAACTTAAAGGCAAGCGAAGCCGTGGTTTGGTGAGGAGATCAACATCCAAGTGTTACGAGCTTCTAACTGAGCAATGAGGACTGCAAAAGCCAAAACACACTGGGGCTGGATATTCTCTCACCTGTGACTTTCCAACAGGTGGACACTACACCAGCACGTGATGGCTTACAGGAGGAGCAACAGAACTGCCAACACACCCTGAAATGATGACAGAAACCCAGCAGCCTGGCTTTAAAACGTAACCACCACTCCATTTCAAAGAGATCCTCAATCATATTTCACTACTAATCACATTTCACTCACTAAGGTAAGTTATCCAGCTTGCACCAAGTTCTTAGTGTGAGATGTAAGAGTATTTTATAGGGTATTTTTAGTGAAATCGCTTTCCCCTTTGTGTGACACACCTGCAAGAGTGTAAGATCTCCTGCTAATTGGTACCACTGACAGCATCTGAACAGACTAATGAAGCTGAACTTCTAGTTTCCAAAAGGCTGAAAGATGGGCTCACGACAGGAAAGGATTCGCAGAAACCCTGGTGTGAGTTCTGTGCAGGCAGCAGGCTGTCAGCTCTGGGCAGCACTAATGAACTGAGAACGCCTTCCAAAGGCAGCTTTGAACATCCCAGCCTCACTTGAACCCATGCCCAGCTCCAGAGCTGCGTTGGTCCAAGAGCCCTCTTTGCATCCTTTCACTTGATGAAATTAAGCTGAAACATTTCCTTTACTATTGGGTTTGTTTTCTCGCTGCCAAATATGCAGCATGAGCAGAAAAACAACAGGCAACTTTGTCACAGTGACATTGCAAGGGAATTTCTGATGGTACTCAAAGAGGTGGAGTTCGCCAGTAATGACAGACCCACCTGCAGGGGGTACCATCCTGTGCAGCACATCAGCAGCACCACAGAGGAACAGGGACTTCTTGAAACACAGCATTTGAACATTTTATAAGGGCTGCATTAAATTGGTGATGACTTCTAAGTTGTAGATAGGAATTAATTTAAGAGCTGGGAGGCACTCTAAGCTTTCTGTAATCTCATGTTACTGTGGACTTTCTGTCCAATGTTACGAACTTGAGCCTTTTTATTTTGGGACTTCTCAGCAGCAAAAACCAGAAGTTAGCTCTGCAGTGAGGGACCTGCAGGTGGATGAGAAACAGAACGTGAACCAGCAGTGTGCTCATGCAGCTTGGAAAGCAAATGGGATCCTGGGCTCCTGAGCTCCATCAGAAACAGGGACAGGGAGGTGATTGTCCCTCTCTACTCTGCCCTCCTGAGGCCCCGTCTGCAGCACTGCATCCACGTCTGGGCCCCCAGCACAAGAAAGACAGGGAGGTGTGGGAGAGGGTTCAGAGGAGCCACAAAGATGATCAGGGGGCTGGAGCAGCTCCCCTGCAAAGACAGGCTGAGGGAGCTGGGAGAAAAGAAGGTGGGAGCCTAGAGAAAAGAAGGCTGCGGGGTGAATCATTGCTGCCTGCAGTACCTAAAGGGAGCCTGCAGACAGGAGGGGAGTCAGCTCTTGGCAAGGGTAGAGAACAGCAGGACGAGGGGAAATGGTTTGAAGTTGAGGGAGGGCAGATTGAGGTTGGATGTCAGGGAGAATTTCTGACAGAGAGAGCGGTGAGGTGCTGGAACAGCTGCCAAAGAGGCTGTGGGTGCCCCGTCCATCCCTGGAGGTGTTCAAGGCCAGGTTGGATGGGGCCCTGGGCAGCCTGGGCAGCTATGAAATGTGCAGGTTGTTGGCCCTGCCTGCAGCAGAGGGTCTGGAGCTTGATGATCCTTAAGGTCCCCTTCCAACCTAAGCCATTCTATGATTCTGTGATTCTTCCTCCTGGAAAAGCAGACTCTGAGCTCCATGCCTCACCTGCCGGGGTTGGTCCACAGCTTTCTGTGGATCACTCTTCACCTTATTGCTGGGATGGTTTGTGATCTTTGTGACAGGCTGTTTGAAGATGGAGGCCGTCTGTCTGACGGGCAGCGCTGTGTTCAGATCAGGCTTCCCCTAAACATTTCAAAAACAAAAGGAAGGAGAAAAGTCCATGAAACATTTTACATTTGCCAAAGTACTACTACAGCTATAAAGAGGCACAGTGTGCAAAAGGAGCAGCACTCATGGACTTGAAAACCTGCCTGATCTGTAGCAGTGAGACTGCTGGAAATGCACACAGTACCCCTCAGATCTCACCCAAGGCCTTTCAAACATAACCACGCCTTCCCCTCTTCATCTAATTCATACTGTTTTGTTTCTATTTTGACAGAATTTAGAAGTCAGAACATGGATTTTATGTTCTGATGTGACAAGCCACCTTCGGGTCACTAAACCTGGAAGTTTTGATATAACATTGGTAATAATTAGAAAAAAACTTATGTGGGATTTAGAGAGCGGTTTGTGAATCCAGAAACCATCCTGATCTCTCTGGTTTTATTTACTGGCATCCACTCCTGAATTACAACAGCACAGCTGGAATCAAGTGCTCTTCTTTTCTACAAACCTTCAGTTCTTAACAAAACTCACTTCTGACAGCACTGATAACCATCAGGCTGGACCAGATGAACACAGTGGTCCTTCCAACCTGAACGACTCTGAGGTTTCACAGCATGACTGCACCTCGAGTTACATGGAGGACAGGAATCGTGCCCCTAAGACCTGCCCTGCTCACCTGGGAAACCTGTGGGGCAGGCTTTGTTCTGGAGAATGCAGACATCCTATCTGCTGAACATATTTATTTATGAGGGGCAGAAAAGCACTGAGGACAAACGCTGCTCTGAGCTGCGTGCCAACTGATCCATGAGCACACGACGGCTGTTTGTACCCATCATCCACATGGTGCTGCCTCCTCGGTTGATCCCAAAGGTGAACAACTTACTTTGGCTTGGTTGGAACAGTCGTAGCGCATCCTCTGCCTGTTCTTGTTCATTTTACTCATCAGCATTTTCCCCGTACGGAAGTCAAAAGTGCTCAGGTCCATGGAGCTGCCCAGGTAGCGAGCCAGCTGGGGTTTGCTGCGGAACTTCTTACCACTGGGGCTGGAAAAAGCACAGAAAAGAGATCATGAGGGAGAACAAAACCCTCTGCACTTCAGCACAGCGGCTGTTTTAAGTTGTGTTTCTCTTCCTGAGCTCACGCTCAGCTCGAGATGGGCATCGCTGCACTCGTGTCAACTCCTCGTTGCTCCTGGGAGAGAGAAATGGAGCAGAACTTGTGGGGATGTGTTGGAAGCACAATTTAGAGCACGTAGAAATTAACAGCATAATTAGCAGAATAACTGGAAGCGATGGCACAGAGGCAGCTGTCACTCAGTCATCTCCAATAACAGCACCTGTTGTTTCCAAGGAGAATCTCCTTGTGCCTGAGAGGTACCATAAGTCCTCCCCAGGCTCTGTTGTGCTGCAGCGAGGAGGAAGAAGTTCACTGCCAAGGTGCAAAGCAATGAAATGCAACGCTTAACTGATGCAGGAATAAAGGTCAAAACCTTACCAAACGCTCAATTCATGGCAGAACAGAAGAAGATTTGTGTTACGCACCTGATTTTACATGGGACGCCTAAAGCTGGCAAGCACACACAAACCACTCCAACTCTTGTTTTATTTTAATAACAGCAGAGCCCTCTGCACTACTACAAAAAGCACTAATTGAGCCCTTTTGTATTTCCTGCACAAAGCAAAAAGCAGTCAATGCACTGCGACTGCAGTGAGAGCTACAGACAGGGAGCACAAAGCCGTCCTCACATCTCACTTAGCATCACAGCAATGCTGCTTTATTCTCTTCATTTCCCCTTACTGTGCATCTTTAACACCCCAAGTGCTTTGTCGGCTGAGGAGCAGAGGACAGCAGTGTGCATCCAGCAGGCAAGGTGCACAGTGTCTGATACAGGCTCTCACAGTCTGATACAGGCTCTCACAGTCTGAT
>JAPSGF010000177.1:122982-144503 GCA_035772895.1 Perdix hodgsoniae
CCAGCCTGTTGTTATTTTTTTGTTGTTGTTTTTTTTCTCACCAGAATTATTTCACCAGCACTTTGCATGATTGCCTTCACCACCACATTTCTCACTGCCAGTTTGACTTTTTCTCCAGCAGGGTGATGCAGGTTACCGAACCATGCTGACTTTTGGGTTCATTTCTGCCCTCTCTTTCCCCAGTGCCCACGCACCAGCTGGTGCAGGAGGGTCAGACAGAGCAGTGGGGCACACATTCCTGCAGGAAGCTGCTGCTTTTGCCACCACCACCGTGGCGATGGAGGGAGAGAGCCTGGCGAGCAGAATCTATGCAGGTTTTTCCTTTTTAATGTTGTTTGAGCTCAGTGTCTTGGAGTCATGCAAATGCGAGGCAGCCTCAGCTCTCACTTTGCAGTGAAAAGTTTCCTAGATGCAAAAAAGAAAAAAGAAAAAGAAAAAAGCCAAGGTAAAGTAACTCCAAACTCAAGAAAAATATCTTAATGTGTATCTTCAGAAAAGGCTCGTGATTCTCAAGACAATTTTAGGAGCATTTCCTACTGCAGACAGCAAGAGATACAGTAATGCTACTGGTTTCCTGATTAAAACAAAACAGCAGTTATTATCATTCTTTCAATACGTTTTGCTGTCATCTGCAGTTCAAGCGCTGCGCAGAGGGATTTGCTGTCCGCTCTGGACGCCGCTCTGCAGCCCCACACCTGCTCTCTCCCTGCAGGAATTCCTTATTGCTGTTGGGTGCACGTTGCTCACAGCACAGCAGGGACAGCACCATGCAGAGCTGCAGCCCAAACGCCTGCTTCCGAAGGTAAGGTGCTGCCCATCTGAGGGTCACCTCATCTGGCTGTGGCACAGATGTTGTTGTAGGGTGTGAAGCAGAAGAGGAGCAACAAGCCTGGGTGCCCAGAGCTGCCTTAGGGACACCACAGCGAAGTGTGGGGCTCACATTTGCTCACAGCTGCTCCGAAGCACCTCCTGCCCTCACTCCACCCCCAGCTCTGTGTTCAGCCTGGTGCAGCTCTGTGTCTGTCTTCTCACCCGCAATCTTGCTCCCAGACACGCTTTTCTCATTCCTGTTTCATGATCTGGTACAACCTTGGTTTCTCAGTCCTCACCTTTCCTTGTCCTGCTAGGGGTGGGTGGCTGCACCCCCAGAATACTCTTCACCCCCTCGCCTGGCATCTCAAGTCTCAAACTTCTCAATAACCAACGGGTGTTTGGTGTCTGGCAGCACTTTGGCTCTGCTCTGAGGCAGGGAAGGAGGAAAAGCACCAGCAGTGCAACACCCAGAGCTGTAGAAGGGGAAGGAAATGGATCAGCCCCTGGGAGGGAACCTGGAGGCAAAGGGGATGGGCTGAAGCAGTGCTGGGACGAGGAGACACTGAATGAAATGGCTCTGTTTGCCCAGAGGTGACGAGCAAGGGAACAGCAGAGGGCTAAGAAACCCCCTGCAAGCACAAGGGTGGATTTGGGGACAATACCAGCACTTGTGGTGATGGGTTTGGGCTGAGCCTTTGCCCAGAGCACAGAACAGAGGGCAGACAGTGGCTGAATCCTGCTGGGTCGCCTCTCCTTTCTCTTTTGTATTTCTTTTAGCACAAGGTAAAACCTTTATTACAACTTTTCATTCATAGGTACACAACATCTGAAAGACAGGCATGGGGGGGAGGGAAAAAAAAGGAATATTGTTATAAAATGTCACATTTATTGCTACATTACTGTTATATACAGGACAGTTCTCAAAATCTACTTTAAAAAAGTTAGGATTATTTAAAAATTCCAAATAATCCAGCCAGCTGTTTTGACACTTGTATAAAATTATTTAAAAAAATGAAAACAATTCTTATCTCGAGGCACTCAGAAACACAATTTCATCCCCCAATTGTGATTCATTTCAAAGAACAATGCATTTCCCCACCCCCAAATACTTTATTTTCTTATTTTTTTATTTTTGCTGGGTTAGGCATATATATATATATATTTACTATATATATAGTTCAAAACTATAATGTGTATCTGATTTAAGAACAAGGATTTCAGCCACTTAAGTACATCTGGATTTACAGGTAGGCAGCATAGACATCAAAAGCAAGGACCATTTTATTATTATTATTATTTTTTTTCTTATTTAAAGGCCAAAAAAACCACCCCAAAACCAACCTAAAACTTTTTATGGGGTTAAAAATAACTTCTGCAGGCATCTCCCATCTGCTCTCCCATCCCGCCCTGTCCTACAAAAATATATAGAAAGAGCAACCATGGGATGCTTCGTTTTGCCAACGAGCTCCTTGGAAAACGAATCACTCCCACCCCCAACTTGGTGCCCCTCTCACCCCACAACCAAAAGCTGCTGGTGGGGGGCACCTGGTGGCCCTCCCCACGTCCCTGTGCTGCTGTTTGCTTGGACGCTGGTGGCTTCTGGGTGATTTGGGGCCATGGGGGGGCAGCACGGCCGTGGGGATGCTCTGCTGCACCCTCAGCACACCCTGGCTTGGGGCATAACCCCGCTGCTTCCCCACTGCAGCTGTGTGTGTAAGGGGTGAGAGGGGTTTTCTCTGCCCTCCTTCCGCTGCAATGGGCGCTGAGCTGGAGAGGGGCGGGTGGCACAGGACCCAGGGACAGAAATACTGGCCTGGAGCCCCTGCTCCTGCCCAAGGAAGAGCAGCCAAACCGGGTGCCAGCAGAGCAGCCCAAAGAGCACCATTCCCAACTACTGCAGGATGGAGGATGCTGGCGGAGCACCGTGCAGAAGGCACAGGAGGGGGAAGCGTGCATGAAAAGCCCCAGGCCGGGCCTGGCCTCCCCCCAGGTCACTGCTGGGAGCTGCTCCTGCTTCTCGCCGCTCATCCGACCCACGGTCTCAGGGCACAGGTCTGGAAATGCTTTTGGAGCTGCTGGAAATGAAGCTGAACGCTGAGAGCACTGGGGCTCAGCGGGCACAGAGCAGAGAGAAGGGGCTGGGCTGGGACCTGCAGAGCCCTGAGGGAGAGGAGAGGGGGTTGCATAGGATTTAACAGGGCAAAGACCTCGTGCAAGCCTGTGGGACAGCAATCAGGTCTTGCTAGTGCTGGTGTTAAGCAGGAATGGGGGAATCCAGCGGCCGTGGCTTGCTGTGGGTTGGCCATGCTGTGTGTGGGGCTCTCTGCTTGTCCCAGCCCAACGCTGCTTCTCCTCCCCATCTCCAGCTCTATTCTAAAGCCCTGGGCCAGGGGCTGGCACAGCACGCAGCAGGGCTGCAGGCTCCGACATCACTCCATAAAGGCAAAACTCAGGGACAGAGGGAATGGGAATGGGCATTCAGAAGCATCCTGGTTCTCAGGGGCCTCAGCTGAGGGGGTTGAGGGCTCTGCTGGCTTCAGTGTGCCTCAGACACAAAGCGCCTCTGAGAAGAGGCTTTTGCACTGAACCTGAAATTGCAGACTCCTGGGGAAATCCCAGCCTGCTTCTGCCCTTCCTGCTCAAGCATAACCTCAAAGAAACCGTCTCACCGCCGGCTGCTGGCCCAAATCACAGCTGGGAAGGTCCCACATCACAATTCTGCATTTCTCACCCAGAGAGGACAAAAACTCCCAATGCCAAGCAGACAGATCCCACCCCCTGAGCGACGGGGATGGCAAAGCACAATCCTGCACTGCCCCAGCTCCAGCAGAGCATCAGCATCCGCTGCTCCCAGCCCCGAGGTGCACAGGCTGTGACCCAGCTCCTGCCCTGCAGCTCAGCACCGCAGTGAGACACGAGCAGAGGCACAGCAATGCCACGTCCCCGCTGTGCTTCCCTGTGCAGAACAGAGGCACCAAAACTTCCCTAAGCTCTGGCACAGTGCGGTTTGTGCTCAAGGGCCTTTGTCTGTGCCCTGCCAAGAAGTTGGCTAGTTTTGCTAACAAGAAATTTTCAATTTCGCTGACAGCTTATGGATTTTGATCGCTTTTTTTTTTTTTTTTTCTTGTAAAATAGGAGATTTTCTTTAAATCCATCTGTACACGACCACCTTCTCAAATTCTTGTTGCTAAATCAATATGTCAGGGAAGCACTTCTAAAGCTTTCCGCGTGGTTTTGGGCTCGCAGGGCTGGGACTTTGCGGGGTGCTCTGGGAAAGGGGGGGGGGCAGCTCTGCTGCAGGGCTGCCCCACAGACAGAACCCAGAGCAGGAGTGCTGTAAGCCAGCAAGCTCATGGAGTGGTGCAGGAGGCTGCCCTGCTCTCAGGTCTCACTCCAAAGATGTGATGCTGGGAGCAGGGAAAGCCAGAAGCAGCCAACATGGCTTCCTACACCTTGCAGAGTCCCAGCGGGGAGAGATGGTCCCATCCTGCTCCAGCACCCAGCCCCGTTCTGAGCTGTTGCCATGGGGAGATGAGCAACATCCCGACTGCTTCCAGCAACCTTTGCTAGAGCACAAAGCAGAGCTACAAAGCACAACGTTACACCAAGGAAATGCCACAGGACCCAGTGCTGCTTGCTAGCCCTTCCCTTTCCCTGTACTGAAGCAACACAGCTCTCCCAGGAGCACAGGGCCCAAAAACGAAGGACAGAGACAGACCCTGCTTGCTGCCCGCATGGCCTGTCCTGCCCCCTGGAGGCAGCTGACCCCACTTCCAGAGCACTGCAGATGCTCCTGGAATGGGGTCTGGCATCGTCCTGGGGCACTGACACCATCAGCCCACCGAGCTGGAAAGAAGAAAACCTTTTGGAAGTGATTTTGTCGAAAGAAAGGGAAGAAACGACGACAACAACAACAAACCACCCAGAATCCCGGTGGATGATCTTCCACTGCCAACTTCACAAGGGCTCAGCACCTCCTGCAGCCTTCGTGTTTTGGGGTTTCCTCATGCTGGGCACATCTGTGGTGACCCGGTGCGGCTCAGAGCCAAGGGAGCTCAGCACAGCTTGGCTGCTGGAGCGTCGTCGTGGGGTGGGTGCCCACTGCTGCCCTCCTTTCCTGTGTACGCAGATGATATCGGCTGCCCCACGTCCCCACGGGCAGAGCGTGACCTCCAGGAGGTGCAGCAGTTGGGATGCAGAGCTGCCCCTCTTCCGACGGTGGCGATTCTGGAGCGGGGATGGGATCACACTGCAGCCATGGCAGGGGGCTGAGCTGCCCGTGTCCGTGTGTCCATCCGCTCCCGCATCACCAGGCACTGCGTCCTCACTGCTGCTGCTGCTCCATCTGCCACTGCATCTTCCCAGTGCCTCCAGCTTTGTTCGGTCATCTTTGTTCAGCGCTGCCCCTGGAAGAGCCTCGGGCTCCAGGCGGCCACTTGCAGGCGTGGGCAGCTTCCATCTGCAGCAGCTCTGCTTACCTTGGGAACGCAGCCATCCTTTGTTCCCTTCCACACCCTGTGTGCGTGCTCCTGTCCTGCCATCACGGTGCTCCTGTCCTGCCATCACGGTGCTCCTGTCCTCCCATCACGGTGCTCCTGTCCTCCCATCACGGTGCTCCTGGGCCAGCACCCAACAGGAGCGAAGGGGATCCAACACAGCCCCGTGCTGGGGGATTTTCCCTCCTCGGAGGAGCTGGGCACTGCTGCACGCTGCTGCTTGACTTTCTTTTCCCAAATCAGAAGTGGCCAAAGCAAAGAGATGGAGAATTCAGCACGAGTTTGTTTTGTAATGGAAGGTACAAGCCGGGCAAGGACCAACATCTCCTTGCTGTGGCTACATTCGCTTTTAGTGGCTTTCAGAGCCGAATGTGAGAATTCCTCTCTTTATATCCAGTCTCTCTTAATACAATTTTAATATTCTGGTTGATCCTAAAGATGCAACGTTAACTATAGAAACAGCAGCAGAAAAGCGTGGGGGGTACAAGACATTTTTTTATACAAAACAACAACAACAAAAAAAAAACCAAAAAAAAAGAAACAAAACAAAAAGCCCAACAACAACAAGAAACCAACAACAAAAAAATCCTTTCCGTCGCTTACAAAATGTATGCAAAAGAAGCTAAAAAAAAACAAAAAACAAAACCCCAGAAGGCGTCGCTATTTGTTCTACGTAAAAAAAAAAAAATCTCGTAACTAATGTTCTTTTTTTCTTTTTCTTTTTTTTTCTTTTTTCGTCTTTTTTTAAAAAAAAAAAAAAAAAAAAGAGAGAGAGAGAGAGAAAAATCTGAAGCTTAGGCACAATTTTTGCTGCTGGCTGCTTGTGAACAAGCCAAGAGAACACGCCGCCCCCTCCCAACTGAGTGATATGTATTGACTGTTCCGCGCTTTATACTTAAGGCAATTTTTTGTTTGTTTGTTTTCGTTTCAGACAAAAGTGTTTGTTGGTTTGTTTGTTTGTTTTTTTTCCACCCCTTACGTCACGCCAGGATCCGTCCACGTGTGTCAGTATGAGCAGGATTAAAGTTTATGGTTCGGGAAGGTCGCAGATCACAGTTAGGATTTGCATCCTATGGATCTCCGTGTCCAGAGGAACGAAAGGATCTAAAAATCAAACCAAGAAAAGCACCAGTGAGAGCAGGAACGGAACGGTGTCCCCACACTGCAGGGTCACCTGTGTGGGATGAAGCACCCCGAGGGCTCAGCGTGGCTGAGGGGCAGCTGAGATGTAAGCTTGCTGTTTTGTTGGGTTTTGCCTCTTACAGGCAGCTCGTCCACCAAGGGGGGACGGCAGAGAGGATCATCGCACGCACAGCAGTGGGATGGTTGGGAATGCAAGGCAGGGAAGGGTACCTTTACATGTGTCCAACGGGGTTGTGACCGTCTCCAAGACCAGGATGCGAAGCTGAAAGCGTCATCTGGGGGTCTCCCACCACTCCGGACACTTTCTCCTCTTCCCGACGCTTCAAGCAGGCTGCTTTGGGGTTCAGATTGCGCTCTGTGCCAAAAACAGCAGGGGAGGGAAGGGAACGAGCTCAGTCTGGGCAGCTGAATCCCAGGGGTGAGGACAGAGGCACGGGACAGGACGGGACATGCGAGGTGGGAGCCGCTCTCTGCCCACTCCTGCGGCTCTGCAGGGACGTGGCTGCACTCCAGCAAAACCCCGCACCCGGCCCAGCGCTGCGTTCGGAGCAAAGCAAAGCGAAGCTGAAAGCTGAGTTTTCCAAAGGGATCCAGGTGCCGAATTCCCAGCAGCACAACGGGAAAAGGGACAGAGAGGCTCCAAGAAGCCAAACTTAGGCGGTGGCTTTGGAAAGGTCAGCGCACGTGAAGCAGAGCGGCAGCAGAGGTGCACGCAGACGCATAGAATGGGGAGAGGGACCCCGAGCTGCACCTCTGGCAGTTTCCATACCTCGTACTTGCTGCTCCAGGCCCAGAATGACCTGCACCGCTTGCTGGAGGATGATCAGTTTGGTCTGTGCTTTGTCCGTTTTTAAGTGCATCTGACACATGCGTCCCAGCTCCTTAAAGGCCTCGTTAATGTCCCGCACGCGCACCCTCTCCCTGGCGTTATTGGCCATTCTCCTCTCCCGGTCCCTCAGATCTTTGTCCTCCAGTGATAAGGCCTCGTCTGTACTGCTGGGTTCACAGCACCACAGGGTTAGTCAGGGGGTTGCTCCGGGAGGAGGCAGACGTTGCCGTGCTGGTAGTGCTCCTGCTGTCCACTGGAAGCGGCCCAAGCGGCCCTCGTTTTGCAAAGCCAATTGCTGCTGGTGCTGCTGGGGGTGGTCCGGGCTGCGGGGGTTGTTTGTCCCCTCTGCAGGCTATGGGAGGTGCTGCCAGCATGGGGTGGGGGCTGTGGGCGCAGCGGTAAACAGCTGCACCCCGTGTACGATATCACTGCTGTAAAATCTGGGGGATGTCAGGCACATCTCAGCCCCTAAAACTTTGGGGTTATCACCCAAGATGACGTCCGAACCCCTCTTTGTACATCTGTATCCCAACAAAGGGTTTGTACCCCAATCCTCCCACAGGTGTGGGCAGCAGTGAGGTGGGGGGCCAAGCACCCCTGGGTCACTTTCAAGTGCACCAGCTCATCCCAGAGAGCCCAAACCCTCCCCCAGCATCCAGGAAGGGGGAATTTTCTCTTCCAGGCAGGGATGGGAGCCTGGGAGAGCTCCTGCCACAGCAGCACCATGCTGGCAGCACCGTACCCCATGGCATCGCCGCAGCCCTGTGACCCCCACTGTGCTGTACAGACGACCTTCTCCCCCAGAGCAAAAATTCTCACCAGAACGCCCCTATCTGAGGTCCTGGGTGCCAGCCCTGCCCCTGTCCTGTCCTCTCCTCGCCGTCACGATGCTCTTATGGCACAGCCACTGCCTCTCCAGCAGCTGGGATGGCCAAAGGAGCGAGGCCACCTCCAGCAGCCCCAGCAGTGACACTGCCACTGCTGCCAGCTAACACTGGTGGCTCAGACACATCACAGGCGGGCTGCAGCTGTCTGCCTGCTGTGCTGCTGGAGCAGCACGGGGCCACGTGCTGTCCCCTAAGGATGCACAGCACCACGATGACACAGCCTGGCGTCACCACGGCTCCTCGCAACACTTTGACCCATTCCTTCTCCTTCCTGTCCCATCTGCCACCAACCAGAGCACAAAGTCACCTGGAAGGCACACAGGGACTCCAAGGCACTGAGGGATGCGGGCTCAGCTTTGCCCCCATCCTAGAGCAGAACCGGTGGAGCAGTGACATCCTATCTGCCTGAGCTACAAACTGCACGTGGGGCTCGGTGTGCGTCCCCAGCTGTGTCCAGGAAGGGTTTAAAAAGGGACAAGCGTGGGAGACCAAAGTGAACACGGTGCCAACTCTGTCTGACCCCCCGCCGCCCCTCGGCTCCTGCCTCCGGCCGCAAGCAGCAAGTACAAGGTAGAGAGTGGGACCACCAAGAGGTCACGGCTGGGGACTGTCTGTAGGAGATTGGAAAGAACAGAACCAAAAAATAAAATAAAATAAAATAAAAATAATAATAAAAAAAAAAAGAACCAAAAAGGAAAAAAAAAAAAAAGGAAAAAAAAAAAAAACAAGGGGGAAATTTAAAAAAGAGACAGGAAAAAAAATATACGTTATGAAAAGCAAAAGAAAAATAAAATATAAATAAATAAAAATTACAAACTGAAGAGAGGCACAAAGGACTCCAACATCAATGCAACAGCAGAGGCCAGCAGAGAGGAGCACAGCCAGGCACAGACCACGGGTTCATGTGTTACAACAATCTCTGCAGAGAGAAAGGGGTTAACCTGCCCGGGAGGTGGAAGGAAGCATGCACTGCATGCACTGCAGGTGTGGAACAAAGCAGCAAAGTCCTCTGGATCCTCTGGGCTCTGCTGTGCACACGCAGAGCTCCTGGTGTGGATGGGAGTGTGGCTGTGCCGCCGTCCCCGTGCGGCTCTGCAGCCCCCAGTGCTTTGTTGGGGGAAGGAGAAGGCAGCTCCCTGTGCTGCAGGGAGGAATGAGTTTGGGGAGGTGGGATTTTGCTGTTTGTTTGGGGTTGGTTTGGTTTTACTGCTGGCTGAGGTGGTGCCAGGGCTGCGGGTGCCCCGCGGGGAGCGGCATGCAGTGGGGAGCACAGAGAGAGAACAGCAGGGATGAGACCAAAAAATAATAAAAATAAAACCAACAAAACAACCAAAAAGGAAAAACAAAAAAGGACAAAATAATAATGATGATGATGATAATAATAGTTTAAAAAAAAAACAAAAAAAAGGCATCGACAGCCTCGGGAATGCAAGGGCACAGGGGAGAGAGAGCGCAAGGCACCACAGCACACGTCACAGAGACAGACAGACAGACAGACAGCCCCGTGCCGATCAGATACGTCAAATATCACCACTCCGGGACCCTCACTGACCTCTAACTTGTTGCTCCAGGTTCAGTATGACTGATACGGCCTGGTGGAGGATTAGCAGTTTGGTCTGTGGTTTTTCGCTGTTTAGGTGGAGTTGGCACATGCGTCCGAGCTCTTTAAAGGCCTCGTTGATGTCCCGGACCCGCAGGCGCTCACGGGCATTATTGGCGACCCTCCTTTCTCTCTCTCTCTCGGCTTTTTGCTCTGGGGGAAGAAGATCGTCCTCCTCATCCTCATCTTGACTAATGGTTTAAAATAAGAACGAGACAGGGACATTCCTCGCGTGCACTCTCAGCACTGGTCAACTCACAGACAAGAAAACACACACGGAGGCACCCAGATGTCCCCCCGCCGCGGCACGGGGACATGCAGTGACACGGAGAGAAGCATTAAGGCTCTTCCTCTTCCTCCCTTTTTTCGTGTACACAACAAATAAAAAAAGCACAACACAATTGGTGATGCATTGGCACAGCTCTGCTCGGGGAGGTGCTGGGGTCGCCGTCCCCGGAGGAGCTCAAGAACTGCGGAGATGTGGGTGGCACTTGGGGATGTGGGGATGGGTTGGGGTTGGATTTGGTGACCCGAGAGGGCTTTTCCAACCTGAATGATTCTGTAGTTCTGTGATTAAGGCATGAGCTGTCGCTGGGAGGAGTGTGCTGGTTCCGAGGAGGTGCCGGGGGTGACCATGGTGTCAGAGATTTGAGTGGAGGGGAGGAGGTGGCTGCTGGCTGGGAGGGTGACCGAGCTGACGGCGAGGCTGGGGACAGGCCAGCACGCTGCCAGGCCCCCATCTGACCCACTGCCACGTCTGGTTGGCTGTGATGGGGGATACAGGAGCCCAAAGCAAATGGAACAGCAGCCTGACACAGGGAGAGGCCGGAGCCTTCCCTGTCTGCCCAGGGATGCTGAGTGCCTGTGTTGCCTGGGCATGGCCACGAGCAATACCCTGAGTGAGCACGTCCCAAACATCTGCTTTACAAGCACGAGGAAAGCCCACAGCCATAAGGACATCAGGGCAGGTGGTTGGGAGCCCTGCCTGGCATGGCTGGTTCCAATGCCACGGACCCCAGGCTGTGCCCCTCTGAGGCTGGGCAGGGGCAGGGGGTCTGCATCACAAGGACAGGTCCTGGTGTCACCAGGCTGAGCTGTTGCCTGGGGGTCCTGTGGCTGTACCCCAAGCCAAATGCCTTCAGAGCTTTCAAAGTGAAGGGAGAGACCTGTTCAAAGAGCACCTTGTTCTATTCCGGGAGGGTTTCAGCTCCTTCTTCTCCTCTTCAGAGTTATCCGCCACTGATGTGTTCTCCTCATCCTCCTTCTCTTCTCTCTTTATCTCGTTGGTTCCTGAGGAGACGCTGCTTCGCCCCAGCCCCCCTGACAAGCCTGCCAAGGAACACAAGAGGTTGGAGGGGGCTGGGAGTCCCCATTCACACAGCATCACATCCCCATCTCACCCCTCTGGGGGGGTCTCCAATTCTGCTGCTCCCCCTTCACTCCCATTTCACCACTCACATCTTCCAGAGCCAGAGCCAGAGCCAGAGCCACAGCCCACCCTTCCCCAAGCAGTGCAGTGCCCAGGGTCTCACTGTACCCACAGCCGGAGGAGCAGAAACATGCATGATGAGCCAGAAGCCACATTAAGGACCTCTGGGAAAAGTGCAGTGCGTGAACTGGGTTCTGTGGGGAGCCCCGAGCTGGATGTGGGGTGACCCCAAACCCTGGCATCGAGAGGGACTCATGCATGCCCAGGTGCAGAGCTGCCTTACCACTGTACGTGTCCTGCTGCCTGTTGAGGTCGGGGAGTGAGCTGGGCTGTGATGGAAGTGTGACATGGTTGTGGAGCATGCTGGGGGTGCTGGACAGCCCGTCTTCAGGGTGACCTCCTCCCACCTACAGCAGAATGAGCAGAGCAAGCTTTGAGGGGTGGAAGTGTCAGGGCCAGCACAGTCCCCCCCCACAGAGCCATGTGCCCTCCATGCAGGAGAGGAGCCAACCTGCTCCTCTCGGGGCTCTGGGCTGCAGCTCCATGCCCTGCCTATCAGCAGAGCCAAGGGGAAAGCCCTCATCAGTGCTGCCATCCCATGGAAAAGCCCCTCTGCTGGGATGCACTGCTTGCATGCTGCACAGGACGTTCTGCCCGGCTCCATGCATCTCCACAGGGCACCAATGTTTCTGCAGGCCCCACAACGCCACTGGAGCAAGGGCACCCCAGCAGCACAGACCTCACACTGAATGGATGAGGATTGGGCAAGCTGCATCCCATGGGGCTCCACTACGCTGGCAGGGATTGGCAGCACAGAGCCAACACTCCCATTGCTGCAGCTGATTTGAAGCACGGGGCACACTGCTCTGTACCAGAGTCTGGGGAGCAAAGCACATCTGGTTCTGCAATGACCATCATTCTGGCAGGGACCCAGACCTGCTCAGAATGTGTTCCTGTGGCCACCAACCTCTAGACAAAGGGGGAACCAGTGCAGGACCCTATGCACCTGGGATGCACACCCCGTCACAGCGCTCCCCATCCATCACTCACCAGGCTGGGGTGTCGACCCCCCAGGGACATGACAGAGGCAGGGAAGGCCTGGCCCAGGCTACCCACAGCAGCACTGTGTGCAGATGCAGAGCCCAGCAGTCCATGCATGTCCCCGTGGTTGCTTGGCATGGTGGCCGTCTGGCCCACAGCATGATTCCTCAGCACGTGGATGGCTTCGTCCAACCTGTCTTCCATTTTGTTTTGCTGGAAAGAGGGGATGGAGAAAGAAATCTGTCAATGTCTGCAAAACCAGCAGCCCCACGCAGCTGAGTGCTTAGGCTGCAGGGCAGACGTAGGGACGAGCAGCCTGACCCCAGCAGTGCCACCCCCAGGGACAGCAAGGTGTCACAGGAGCAGCTCTGCTCTGACACAGCTGGGGGTCAGGAATCGATGCCCAAATCTCCTGACCGCATCCCATCAAACATCACTCCTGCAGGTCCCTTCCAGCCCACACCACTCTGTCACCCACCAGCCCACACCAACCCTCCCCCTTCAGGTCCTGATCCCAACAACCCCAGGGACACAACGAAAGGAGAAGAGGAGCGAGGAGATGTTTCACTTACTAAAGTGTGGAGGCTCCCTTCGTAGCTGGGAGATAAGGCACCCTGTCCGCCCGCTCGAGACCACTGGGATGTGCCTGGAAATAAACAGGGACAGCTTGGAACTGGGCACAGCAGCCGCTAGGTGGGGCTGGAAGCTGGGCTACCATGGTGTGCATAGGGACACCATAACGCTGCATGGGGCCACACAGGCATGGAGCAGCAGGTTGGTGGCTCTGCACCCACACACCAAGGGTACGGGCTTTCATCGGGCACTGAAATGGTTCTGCAGCAGCTCTGGCTGCTTCCCAGTTCATACTGGGTTCATCCTACAGGAGGGAAAGCCAGGGACAAAGTTCCCGAGCCCCACTGAGATGGGGTGCACAGAAATGGGGCTTCCCCAGGAGCTTGGAGGTGGCAGAGATGCTTTAATTCGCTCCCCTTCTTTTAAAAACAAACGGGATTTGGTAAGATTTACCCAAAGTGCAGGGTTTTTAAGGAGGGTTTTTATGGAGCTGATCTGGGAAGCGCCTTACAGCAAAGTTTCTGGGCCTCTTTATACAGGGAACACTTTCACCTACCTGCAAGGCCCTGCGGGGAGCCGACCGGTGTGGAGGGGTTTGATGAGAAGTTATTGCTAGAGTGATCTGGGGAATAAATCTAGAGGGAGAGAAGCAGGGCACGGTCAGCAGTGCTCAGCCCTGTGTTAGAACTCCCCTTCCCCAGTGCTGCTGCACCGAATGGTGAGCGTCCCTCCTGCCCCATTGCCAGCCCCCATCTACCCCCAGCACCCGGTGCCTCTGCCCTGCACTATCCCTTCTAGGTTTCCCATGCTGGAGGGAAGCTGGAGCCCCCCTAAAAATATGGGGTGCAGCGCTAAGCCCCCCTTAAAGCACCAGGTAGAAGCAAAGGTCCCTGTGCTGAATGGGAGAGGGGCAGCCTTGAACTCTGGCAGCCCCACAGCAGAGATTGCTGTTCTCAGTGGGACAGTGCCCTCTGGTTTACAGCAGCACACTTAGGGACTGGGCACCAGGAGCCACCGGTCCCACCATGAAGGCTGCGTGGGTCTGGGTCTGCTCATGGGACTGTGGTAACAACACCCCGTGCTGCCTCAGGTTCCCCATCTGCTTAAAGGGGCTTCAGCACAGCGCCAGGACTCGGGGTGACAGCTGTGCTTGTTTGAGGGTGCAGAGGTCCCCCCAAACTTCTCACGCGTCCATCTTCCCACTGCCTAGATGGTCCTCGGTGCAGAGGGAGGTCTGCAGGGGCAGGGAACAGTCGGGGATGTGCAGCAGCTCTTACTGAAGCTAGTGCCTTCCCAAGAGCGTCTCCCGAGCTCCCAGCCGTGGTTCCTCTGTTACCTGTTGAGAGAGGACACAGACATCACTGCCAGGGCACCGGAGAGCTGCTGGGACAAGGCACCTCGTAGAAATCCTTCTCAATGTGTTTCCCTTTCTCTGAGCAAATCTTCCCCCTGGAATCCAGGTCAGGACGCTCATCTCCCAGGGAACACGAGTTCATTTCGGTAACACGTTTTGTAACGGGCTCAGCAGGGTCAGAGATTAAAGCACCCAGGGGTTTAATGCAGCATCTGAATGGTGCATTTGGGATTTGGATGAATGGCTTCACAGCATCACAGCACCTCCAAGTGCTGATTCCACAGACCTCAGGCCCCCCCCCCCCCCCCCCAGTCCCACTCAGCTGCTTGGCAAAGCCCACATCCACCCCCTCCCCACTCCCTGGGGGTGGCCCAGGCACCCAGCAGGGGTGAGCTGTCTCCTGTGTGACACAAAAGGGATCAACAGCGTGCAGGTACGCAGATATGGGCACCCCCAGCCATGATACTGGGGCTTTGGTTTTCCAGCTTGGTCCCTGTGTGGCAGTAGGGTGCTCTGGGGGGGGGGGGGGGGGCACGTACCCATCATGGTGTCGGTCCCACTGATCGGCGGCGTGTGGCTGGAGACGCCATACGGGGTGGAGGCAGAGGAGAAGCCTGACACGGAGGGCAGCCCGCCATTCACCTCTCCTGAATGCAGCTGGTAGTTCTGGAGGGAGGGAAGAGGAGGGTGAGGGGGGTCCTGGGGCTTTGACCACCGACCCGGCCCCAAAAGGGGACTCTGGGGGGACAGCTGGGGTCGTTACCATGCGTTCGTGCTGATGTAAACTGTTGAAGCTGGCGGACTGCGGGAGAGGGGAGGAGGAACTGCCCAGCATGGCCCCGTAGCTGGACTGGCTCATGGCACCAGGGGAGCTCCACAGGTCTGGCGAGTTGTGGAGCCCGTCTGGAAGGAAAGGAGGAGCTGTGAGTGGGATTAGGGGTGCTGGTATGCATCCCATAGCCTGAGCAAGGGCTGCATCCATCCCCACTGCACCCTGCAGGGCCCAGGGCTGCTCCAGCCCTGAACCAAAGCATTGCAATCCCTCCCGTTGGCCACTCCATGTCTCAGCCACTCACCTGCCATATAGAAGGCTCCAGGGTACACAGTGCTGGGAGGTTTCGAGGGGGTGTATCCAGCCGGATCCCTGCTGTAGTCATCACCTGAGTTGGATGGATACACCTGCAAGGCAGAGAGGGGCGAGGAGCAGAGCATTACCCCAAGGCTCAGCACACCCTGCGTGAGTGACAGACGGGGACAAAGCGATGGGGACAGAACGGAGCGGAACAGCCCAGGGCTGGGGATGCAGGGCAGGAGCCCAGCAGCCTCTGCCTTCCCGGAACGGCACCCAGCAGGCTGTGCTGGCCCCAGTTTCGGTGCTCTGCTCCAGTTCCCGTTTTTGCGGTTATAGCTTTTTATGAGCAACCACAAACCCCATCGTTTCTGCATGCAAACCCGCGCCCAAGGGCATGGGATGGGTCAGGGTGGTGGTGGGGACACAGCGAGCCTCCAGGACCTCATCACTGCACCCCAACCCTGCGCTGCGTCTGCTGCAGAACCTGCAAGGTGCAGCTCTGTTGCACTGCAGTGCTTCAATCACACTGCTCTACTCCTGCAACAGCACAGCCCCAAACTGGAGCCCTCACGGGGACCCCAAACCCCTCCAGCAGCACCTCAGCCCCATTCCATGTCCTCGTGGCACGGGGTCAGCTGCAAACCACTGAAAAGAAGAGGCGAGGGGGCACCGCTCCCTCGTGCAAGATGGCACACAGCACTGCCAGCTTTCAGCCAGCTTTCAGCCAGCTTTCAGCCAGCTTTCAGCAGCTCTGCTCAGCTCTGTGATGCAAAAGAGAAGATCTGCTTTCCCAAAATGACCCAAACGCATCCCAAAAAGCCCTTCCAGGGCACCGTCGGGCGGCGGTTCCCATTTCTGAACGCAAGAATTCAACGCGCAAAGAAACCGAAACGCCACTCGAAATTACGTGAGAACCTTTCCTGCAGTCTATTTTCATCCCCCCGGCCGTTCATTCCGAAACCACAATTTGATTTTGTTTGGTTGGTTTCGATGCCCCCAAAAGCAGAGGAGGGCGCGGGGGCTCCAGGAATGCTCCTCGTGGAGCGCAGGGCTTGGATGGGATGGGAATTGGGTGCCCTGTGCCCACACCCCACACCCAACCCACCCCCTCTGACCCCCAGCTGAGAACCCGCATCGGTGAGGGCATAGAAAACCACTCTCAATTCCTCTGACTGCTCACAACGCTGAGAATTTCTTTTTTTCTTGGGGGGGGGGGGGAGGGGGGATTGAAAAAAAGCTCTGAAATGCACCGGTGTTAAAATTAAATGCTTCTTTTTCCCTTTGTGCCCCTGGTTCCTGCTTCTCAGTGCTGCTTCTCTCCTCCTGCTTCCCCTGTGCCATGTGGTTCCCCCCCAAACCCTTCTCCATCCCCAAGATGAGGCAGATCCCCCCCCCCCCCCAACCTGCAGTCGTCAGCCCCTCCAGCTCCCATGTGGGTGTGGGGCTCCTTGCAGAGGGGGGGGGGGGAGGACGGATTCTGCTCTACCATCAGAGCTGGAAGCAACTGGTCGACATTTGTGGCAATGAGAGGGGGAAAAAAGGGGGAATAAAGGGAAGGGGAAAACCTGATGGGTTCAGGCAGCTGCCCTCCAAGCTCAAACCCACCACCCCCAAACCCCAACATTTGCTGCGCACGTGGGGCTGGGGGGCAGCGCGAGGTTGGGGAGAGCAGGGAAACAGAGGAGGAGGAGGAGGAGGAGGAAGGCTGCGAAGAATTGAGAATCCAGCAAATTGACTTTTCCTCTAATTTGATTAAATAGCGGGAGCTGGGACGGGGGAATCGAATGAAGCACGTCTAATGGGCCCCGCGCCATCTGCCAGGGCTTGGCGCCCGGCCAGCCAGCGAGGCAGCTGCGTGGCTGCGGGGAGGGGGGATGGAGGGGGGGGGACGGGGGCTGAGCGGGGCCCCCGCATCCATTGAATGCATCCAGAGAGCCGAGGAGGGGAAGAAAACAGGGGGCTGCAAGGAGGCTCTGTTTCGCTTCGCCTGCCGATCCCGCATCCCCGACCCCGTTGCTCCCCAAACCCTACAAGTTGTTACGGGATCCCCCAAAGCCTGAGTGCCGTCCCAGCGTTGGGGGAACGGCGGCCAAACGCCGCAGGAAGCGGTAAATCAGAGCCAAACCCCCCCTCTCCCCCCCCCCCCCCCCCGGCCCCAAACCCCGGCGTCGGCCTCGGGGACCTCCAGGTGAGGTCATTTCCTCCAGTTGGAACTGCCAGCACGGCGAGGGCCGGCCGGGGGCCGTGCACAGAGCCCCAGAGCTGTGAGCTGAAGGGATTTATAGCTTCGTGCTTCTTGGTTGCGTGTTATTATTATTATTTTTTTCCCTTTTTTCCCCTCTGTTTTTTGTTGTTTTTTTTTTTCTTCCTGGTTTCAATGCACCAAGCCGGGTGGGGACCGCAGCAGACTGAGAGCAAACACAGAGCTGAGCACGCAGTGAACCCACAGAGGATGAGCGCGGAGCCACCGAGCCCACGCTGGGATGCAGCCCAGCCCCATTCCCAACATCCCACCTCTCCCAGAACCGCATCACCTCACCCCATCCAACCCCACCGAGGTCCCCAAGCTGTGCCACGACCACGAGCACCGTGTGCCCGCTCCGTGTGTATCCGAAGCAGCTTCGGAGCTGCACATCCAAGCACTTTATTTTGAAGGAGAGGCTTTGGAACCTGTTTGTTTTGCATGGGCTCCAGCGATAACATGGAGCTGGGCCGCGAAGAGCCTTTGATCGCTTGCCGTTTGTCCCACCCCACCTCCCTCCCCCTCCTCCCCACACCACTTAGGTGTGGATTTCTCTCCCCCAGCGTGGAAGTTCAACAGCAGAACACAAAGCGGAGGTCACTGCTGGGAAGAGGGGGGTGGGGGGGAAACCCATTAAAATAGGGGTGAGTAAAGGTGGAAGCACAGCATGCGTGGCACTGAGCTGTGCTGCTCTGCCAGCACGGGGCTGCTGCGTTCTGCTGCAGAGCCCCACTGCCTATGGGGTGCTGCAGTAGCTGGGGTGCAGGTGTTGGTGCTGACACGTGCATGGGGCCAGCAAACACCGAGCCAGCGGCTCCTGGGGGCATCGGGGCCCTCTGAGCAGCACCAGAGTGACAGGGAGCTCCCCAGCACCTTTGAAATCTGAGGCCAACAAAGGGCCATTTGTCAGAGCAACGCTTTCCCCACATGGCAGCCGAGGGTTGGGAGCTCTGAATTTCACACGAGCGCGACGCAGCACCGCGATTTTCCGCAGCAAGGTTTTCCCTATGAAAGCAGAGTCTCTTTCCTTACAGCTGGGCTCCTGCAGTTATAGGGTCCCCCCCCCGAAGCACAGGGTGCAGCGCCACATCCCTGAGGTCTTTCGGGAAGGCTGCATGGCCACACAGCTCCCATGCTCCGCACCCCCTCCTCCCCAGCCTCCTTTCCTGCAGATCCCATTACTGGGAGCCACAAAGCCATTGTTCACTTTATTCCCCTCCAACAGCCACAGGAGCATGGCTAACAGATTCCTGCAGCCTGCTCGGCTTTCCTATAAAGCAGCACAGGCAGTGCACACACCTGGAGCAGCCCCAGCTGCCCGCGTGCCTCACGGCTGCTTTGCTTTCCTCCCGCACTGAAATCTGACCGTGCTGAATATCCCGTTGCAATGGGGCACTGTGATGTAACCTCCAAGTGATGGGGGTGGGGAGGCGAGGGCGGGACCCCTCTGTCTGCCTTTGTGCCCCCAGCCTGCAGCGTTTCCCTCAATCTCCCATGTGGGCAGGGATGGGGGAAGCCCTTTCCTTTTTGTACACTGATGCTTTGCTGGAGTTGGGGGTTGGAAGTGCTGGGGGTGGGGTGCAGGGATAGGGGCCCCAACCACTCACCGAGGAGGGGAGTCCAGGAGGCACCTTCCGAACCTTTTTGGGCTGTCCATCTGCTTGGGAGAGAAGGAGAAAGGATGGAAGGTTTTGAAAGGGAATCAGCAGGACGGCAAACAAACTCCAGCTAAACCAAAGGGCAGAACACACAGACCCCAAAATGTCCCGTGGCCAAAGGAAGGGCAGTAATGGGAACGAGGAAGAGCCTCCCAGCCCTTCACCCCATACATAACCCCTAACTGTACTGCTGGTTGCATCCTAGAAGGTGTTTTTCAGCTCACGGTTAAGGAAAGCCCTACTGAAGGGCAGTGCTGGAGACAGGGGAAATTCATCACAGGATGAACCAAGGCAAAAAGAAATCATTCCCCAGGCTGGCAGCACAGAGTAGCACCATCTTAACGTGGCAGGACCGAAGTGGGTGCCTTTTTCTGAAAAGCAGTGGAAAGAACACACAGCACCAGGTCACTTCTGGTTTCGTTTGGTGGGGAAAGCCCAAAATAACAACAGAGAGATTCTGGTGGGGGTTTGGGGTGGAACCATGACAAAAAAACACAAATTCTGGTGAACTCTGTCATTCGAAAATGGGATTCGCACCCAACCTCACCCTTTGTTACCACCAGCAAAGTGCCCCATTTCCAGGTGGATGCCAACAAGCACAACTGCTGCTCCAGGTGCTGGGCACGGGGTTCTGGGGGGGGGGCAGCCCCAGTGCTGTCACACTGCAGCTCCCAGAGCCTCAATGGGGCCCAGCAGCCCCCACAGCCATCCCAAAGCAGCCCCAGTTTTTCCAGGAACGACCACTGACGTGCGATGCGGCCTGAGGTGTTTATAGAAGAACCTCAAGCCATCTGCATCTGTAACCCAACCTGACATTTACTGGAAAAGAGGAAATTCCAAATGACTGAGAGCCCAAATTCCCATATACATATATATATATATATATGTATGTATTTTTTTCTTTGGAGGGGGAGATATATTAAACCAAACAACCAATAAAAGAGCTGATGCCACATGTGCACCCAGATGAGCCCATGGCAGCAGCAGCGACACTGGGATTCGCCCTGTGGTCAGCCACCCAAACCAAGGCAATGTGCCCATAGCAACGTACCTATGCTGCTCTCAGCACCTCTCCTGCGAGGATTGTTGGGGTAAGAAAAATACTGAGACCCCCCCTTCACTCCGGTGGGGGAAAGCGTGCTCGGACTGGCGATTCCCATTTCGCCGGGCAGGAAACCAGTCTGCAAACAAGGAGAGGGAGAAAGGTTTGGGTGAGGATGCTGGAAAAGTATGGAGCTCCCTTGGGGAGAACAGAGCTGCCTTTAAGCACCTCTGCAGAAAGCAGCCAGGGGAAAAAGCAACAAGCCTGGGGGCCAGGAGGAAAAATCAACATGTAAATATAGGGGCTGAAGGGAGGTGTGGGGGAGAAGATGCGTGTGCAAGAAGATGAGGGGCTTTCATGCCATGCTACCCAGGGATGCACTCAGAAGGTGCTGGTGCCCCTCTGCCATGCCCTGAACGTCCATTTGATCTCAGCTGCAAGAGAGGGAGAGGTGACACCACCCTGAGTCCCTCCCTGCCCATAAGGCCACAGCCACGATCCCAGTCCATGGCACCGGGCAGTCAGACCTGCTGCAGAGCTGCAATGCTCTCACTTTGGCTGCTTTTCTCTTACGTTTTATCAGGGAAAAGTGAAATCCCTCTTTCTGAAACGAGGAAACTCCTCCCCTGTGTTTATCCAAGCTGACCTTGGGGAGCTGGGAAGCGCAGGGAAACAGCACCCAGCCCAGCCCCACTGCTGGCTCTGGGACTGAGCTCTGTGCCTTCATAGGGAATTCATAGGGATGGCAAAGGGCCTCTGAGCCACAAAAGCTCCCTTTGAACCATCTTCAGGGGCTGAGCTGAAAGAAAGGAGGGCTTCAAGCTTTTGAGAAACCGGGAAGAAAAATGCGCCGCTCTTAAAGCACGGCCTCCTCCAAAAAGGGGTCGGGGAGGGAAAGAGGATCTGTGTGTTCACAGCTGGTGACATTCCTGCAATCTGTTCCACTGGTCATGTTACCTCTGTGCCGAACGCTCCGGCGTGGCCAAGCAGAACAGGAGCAGAGTGGGAGGGGATGGCGGTGGGCAGGTAACCCCAGGGGCACTGGGGTCTGGGGGTGAATTCCCCAGAAATGGGCACTTTCTGCCCTCTCAGCCCAGCGATGCTTCCTGAGGTCGCTCAGGAGGAGGAACAAAGGCGTTTTGGGGACAACTTAGGGGGGGCACTTTTCCAAAAATTAAAACACCCCGACAGGGCAGACACCCCCCCCCCCCCCCCCCACAGAATGGAAGCCAGCAGCAACAACTGCAGGCAGCACTGTGATGAGAGGGGTTGGTGTCCCCCCACATCAAATGCCCCCATCCCACACTGCCACCCGATCCAGCCCCGTGTGCCTGCAGCCCCA
>JAPSGF010000177.1:165906-180725 GCA_035772895.1 Perdix hodgsoniae
AGCCAGGAGGAACACCCCCCTATCCACCCCAAAGCCAGGAGGAACACTCCCCTATCCACCCCAAAGCCATAAGGAACACCCCTGTATCCACCCCAAAGCCAGTCTGCACTGTGTTCAGAGGCAGAGCGGGGCTGTGCATGGGGCTGGCCCAGCCCCACCTCCCCAGGACAGTTGGGGACAGTCCCCTCCAGCCCAGCTCAGTGCCATGGGCACAAACACAGCCATGCCACAGCTGCCAGATATGGCTCTCAGTGCCATGAGACTTCTTGCCTCCGGAGCTCTCCTACCCCCGGCCCACTTACAATTACACATTCAGCACCACAATGTATTTCACACTGTATTTCATGCCTCATTTGGCAACAAAATTAATTAAACTTTAAGTCAACACCGAAGGAGGGCACTACCTTTCTTCCCCGTGTGGCATATATAACTCAATTTGTTTAAACTAATGTGCTAATCAAGACTTGCAGAATACTTGGGAACCTTTGGGCAGGAGGGTCTCTGAGACCTGCAGTGAGTCCATCTCCATGCAGGCTCATCTCAGCTTGGAGGTGCACGAGCACCAACCAACAGCCCTAAAATCACTGCATGCTTGGGTTGGAAAAGACCCCAGAGCCACCCACCCCATTCCCTGCTGCATGCCCAGGGCCACCCATGGCTTTGGCTTCCTCCAGGAATGGGGCACCCACAGCTTTCTGGGCAATGTTTGAAAGGCAATCCAACAAAATGCATTAAAATACCACCTTCTCCTCCACAAGACGTGGCTCACAAAGACACACCTGCATTCAAATCTCCTGCTTGTGCATCCTGCTGGCTATGCAGCACAGGGCCCATCCTCACACCTCAAGCCCATCAGCTCTGGGTAAATGCACATGCCCAGCACCTCTGTGCTGCCCAGGTCCCTCATCCTCACTGCATGGTGACACAAGGGAAAGCCAGGGCTCCCAGGGAGGCAGCTGTGAGCCCACGGGCTGCCACCCCCTCGCCGTGCTCCTGGGATGTCTCAGCTATTAGGAGATGCTGGGAGAGGGCAGACTAATCCCAACCCACGCGGCCGGGAATCCAAGAGGCAGATGTGGGCAAACTTCTTGGCATAACTGAGACAGCTGCGTCGGATGGCACCGTCCCACCGCCCTGCAGCACCCAGAGCTGGTAGAACAGGCTGAGCACAGCAGCAAGAGCCAAGGCAGAAGAGAACCACTGCCAGCAAGCTGCCACTCCGTGCTCACCTGCTGCAATGCCTGCAACAAGGGACAGAGGTACCAAGCCTGTTCCAAGGGCTTTCCAGGCACAGCTTGGCTCTCGCTGTTCCTGGGCATGTTTCCAGCCCAGGGTTGGGTGATCACTTTGCATCTGCCCCATCGACAAGGAAATACTGTGCTCCCAAGAGGGTCAAGGACCGTGATCCGGTGGGCAGCAACGCTGCCTTCAGCAGGGGGTTGGAACTGGATCATCTTTAACATCCCTTCCAACCCAACCATTCTGAGATTCTGTGACCATCAGCTGATCATCTCTTCTCATGCACGCGGTCCAGGGCTCCAAGCAGGCAGGAAAAACACAAACACACACACACACACACACACACACACACACACCTCATATCACTGCTGTGAGCGTGGAAGTCAAAGCTGCTTTCCTCCAGTTGAACCAGTAAGATGCACCACCGGTGAAAACGGTGCTTGCCAACAGCATCACCGCCCCGTGGGGCTCAGTCTGCTCACATATTAGGACAGCAGCAAGCACACTGCATTTAACAGTGATTTTGGGGGTCGATGAGAAGATGCATGCACAGCATCCTCCAGCCATGTTAGCACCACGGAGATAACAGAGCTAATTGGAGATGAGCCCATCCAGAGCAATAAAATGGCACCTCGCACTGATCTGTCCCCTTAAGACACTCACTTGCTATCTCTAATGAAAAAACAAAACAGCCAAACATTAATTCCAGTTTGGGTTTAAGTGCATACAAAGATGAACAATGGAGATGCAATAGGCAGTGACCGGTCAGACGCAGGACACGTGCTGGAGCACGGCACCCTACAGAGCATGCAGAATTCCAAATTAGCAGCAGCAAGGTCCAGCAGAAACGCTTGCCAGAGCTGCTGGGCCCCTTCCAAAGCCATCTCTCCCCTTTGGAAAGGGCACAACAAGCGTGGAAGGCTTCGAACCGGGATGCTGAGCCAAAAGCAAGCTTTCTGCCTACTCCCACCAGCAGAACACGATAGGAAGAGCGGGCTGAGGAGCACCCAGTGCTGGCAGGGTTTCCCAGTCACAGACACATTTGGCACCTACCTTTTTCCCCTCTCAAACACAGAAGTTCAGGTCTCTGCCTAATGCTCAGGCAGATGTGGGGTGAGCTGAGGCAGAGCTGCTGCATCCCAGTGCCAAACCCTTACCGTGCTGCTGATCATTTTAACAGGATCCCTCGTGATCGAGGCAACAGCAGCCTAAGCAATGACAGCATGAGGCACCACCTCCTTTTACTAAAAGAAAACAGGTGCAGCTTCTTTTGAAAGGCAGAAAGCAAACTCCCACTCCAGCTCTATGCCAGGTGAGGCACAGGAGCACTCACCTACCTCATCACAAGCCCTCGAGCAGGCAGAGTTTCACCAGGTCTGTGCGGCCTCATCTTGGGAAGGGGAAAGCTCTATGGCAGGAGATGGCTGCACTGCTCCAACTCCTTGGCAAAGTTAAAGCTGTGTGCTTAAACAAGGGCTGCGTCGCATTTGCAGTTTCTAAACAAAAGCTGTCGCTTATCTCAGCGCAGTGTTGGCTCTCTGGCACCACCTGACATTCCCTGGGCTCTCTTCTGGTTTGAAATCTCAAAATCTGGTCAGAAGGACCCTTCCCCAGGGTGGGAGATGAGTAAAACTCTCCCTCCCCTGCACGCATGCACCCTCTCACCCTGAATGTAGGATCACCAAAGCTGGCAGTGAGACTTCCAAGCGCTGAGCTGACCTTGGAGCATCACCTTTCTGTGCTCTCCTGCACTGCGCCCATCACAAACCTGCTCCCATGGGATGGCCTCGCTCCCTGCACAGAAAGCTCAAGGGAAAAATAAAAAATAAAACAGATTTGATGAAAAGGAGCAAAAAGTGACAGGGCTGTCTTGGTGCATACCGGCTGCAGAGGTGCAGGGGGAGCACCTGGCATGGGAGGCACCCCATGGGGTGATGCTAGGGTTACAGGGGTGTGAGGTGGGCTGAAGGGACGTAGAGGTGAAGCCTTTTGTCTCCCCATGCCCACTATTTCCTGCTGACCCACGTTCCCCATCTCCAACCCTACTTTCAGGATTGTTTTTATGTTTTTTTCTTTCTCTTTTTCCCGGTCCTATTTTCTGCATCCTTAACCTGATGCACCCCAGGCTGAGATCAGGGAGAGGAGGGAGAACAGGAGCCTCCCGAAGACACAGACAAAGCACAGCTGAAAGCCCTTCAAAGCACCGCCTGCAGCACGTGGGAGAACTTCCCTTAAAGTCCTCCTGGCTCCATTACTGGAAGGGCCAGGCTGGGAACATGGGGTGTTGCCCTCAGCACCCTCCTACGCCCAGGCATGGAAACACTCCTGGGCTGCACAGAGCAGCAGACAATTGCCTCTTTCCAGGCTTTGTCTTGCCTATAGCAAGGGATTTGTCCTCCCCTTTGATAACGGCCAGAAGTCATTTGTGTTTGGAAGATGCTGTGATGCCAACAGAATGCTCTGATCCACTCCTCGCCGTGGCAGCTCCTGCTTTGGTGACACACGAATGACACACAGGCAGCCCGAGGGACACGCTGCGATGGGAAGTGCCAGTTCCAAACAGCAAGTCCCATATTGCACCCCTCACGTCTGCCTTCCATCACATATCAAAATAGCAAGCACAGCCCATCACTCCCACTTCAGCACAAGCAAAACATGTGGGGACTCGAGGCTGTGCGGAGGGAAACGTGATACAGCCTTACTAATAAAAGCTTCTCTTTTCCTCGCTATGGCAAATAGTTGCAAATGCCATTCTGCAGCCTGAAAGCCTATGGCTGCCAGCACAGCAACCAACCCCACCGCCTCCACTGTGATCCTGACCCACGGCTGCATGCACACACACCCTCATTAAACCTTCCAGCAGCTCACCTGTAGCACCAATGACACAGACACCCTCATCTTCCAGAGGATTTATTACTCTCGGTGCTGTTGCCACAGGTATCCAAGTTTGAATGCTGTTTAAAGCAGGCTTTCAAAGGGCACACAGACTCACCTGCCTCCAGGGAGAATGCATTCGCTTTGTTCGGGAGACTGTAACTTGAAATCTGCTACATGCACCAGCTTGTAACTCTTTGAAAAGCTCTCTGGTTCGCCAGCTTCAGATGTACTTCATGAACTTGCCCCGATCAAAGCAATTCCCCAACAACCAGCCTCGTCTCCCATTCTCCCCAGCAAAAAGGCACTCAACACATTTTGGGGGTGGAACTGCAGTGCAGATCGGGAGAAAACCGCCCCTTCTGAACCCACCTGAGAGATCTCGAGCACAGGAGCCCCCCTTAGCACAAAGCAAGAAAGACGAGACATTGCAAAGAGACAAGGCAATCTCTCTGCCCCCCATCACTCCTTCTGTGTTAAAGGTCAATGAAAAATGCTTATTTCCATGCACAGCTCAGCACGCGGCTCCCTGCCGGAGGTGCAGCTTCAGTAAACACAGTGGGGCAGAGCCTTCTGCTTGGAGCGGTGCTCTGCAAACCACGAGATGGGGGCACGGATGCAGCACAGCGATGGCACAGCGTGGCACAGGGACGACAAAACCCCGTCCTTCTAGGAGAGAGCTGACGGGCGCACGCTGAGCACCAGGGCTAAAATAAAATGCCAGCAGCAAAGAGCACGGCCAAGGCTGGAAAATGCTTCTTGCAGCTCCCAGCCTCAGGAAGGCCAACCTCCATGCTATAAATGCTGTGGCCCGCATGACGTCAGCTCCATCCTAGTGGCAATTGTTGGGTTGCGCCGTGCCAAAAAAGCGCAGAGCGGAGGTGCTGAATTGTCCAGGCAGCGGGATAGCTAAACCAGTTCCTCCCTGGTGCATTTGAGGACAGAAATGAGGGAAACAGTGGCAGAGCTTAAAATAAAACCAGGAGACAAATATAAAAGCAAAGAGATCTCAGAGCTGAAGGGCTCGTGTTAACACTTTGAGTTTCCTGGCTCCGGAGAGCAGCAGGTCCCCCTCCCGGGGCCACCCACGCGCTCTGGGGCAGCCAAGGCAATTATTAATTGGGATTTGGAAAGGATTTGAACTTGGGGAGGTTTTCTCGTAGCGCTGCATCTCTTTACTGACCAGCTGGACTCGGGAAGTGAGAGCCTTCTTGTGGTGAATGGGGCACAGTGATGGGCAGGGAGCAGCGCACGGCTCCCACCGCCTGCTGCTGCCCAAAGGGCCCAGCCTGGAGCCTCGAGATCCTCGGAGGTAGAAAATTACAGCACTGGGACTTCCCGAGGAGGACGGAGATGAAGAGTGAGGGGGCCACAAATTCACATTTCCAGTGGTGGGCAGAAGCATGGATCATTATTTGCGGCACGTCTGATAGCATCAGTTTGTTATCTTGGGGTTGTTGTAATGATGAGATAGCGATATTAAATTAAGCAAAACCAGTGCCCACAAACTATGAAAACCACTCCATGCCACTGTCTAGGACCTCATTTAGACAGCACGGATCCTTCCAGAAGCTGCACTGCACCCCTGCACACAGCACATCTCATCAGCATTTCAGTGCAGCTATTCCCCCAGCCAGCAAAAATCCATCCTCAGACACCAGGGGTAAGAGGGAATCCCCAAACACAGCTCCCATTCTCCAAAGAGCATTAAGGACAAGAAGCTGAAGGGCAATAATGCTGTGGCTGCAGCAACCCAAGCCAGGCTGCAGGACAGAGCTGTCCCACGGCCTCCAGACCGGGACGGCAGCGATTGTGCAACCTCTGTTGTATAATATCAGCCCTCTGTTTTTATGAACTGCTCACAGCCAGATTCAAAAAGCAGCAGCCCAGAGGAAGGGTGGTGTCAACATTACCTTTCAGTCACCCGAAAGAAAAGAGAGGGGGAGGGGGGGGGGGGCAAAAAAGAGGAAAAAAAAAAGATTTTGTGTTGTTTCGGCCGCTGCCCAGCCAAGCAAAGGGGGGTCTGGTCAACGCATGGTTGCTGAGCACAGCCCTGCTTGCAGCCTCCCCTCTGGCCAGCCTTGGAGAGCCTGCAGCCAAGGCAGCCTCTGAGCAGGAAACGAATTAATGGGAGCTCACTCCAGGGCTGCTCTCTCTCATGCAGCATGTCTTGGGTGGATTGTTTGACCGGCAGAAGTCACAGGCACACACACACATGTATGAATGCTTGCTGCGGAGCTCAGCTTCCATTTGGGTTATAACCTGACAGTTTCTGCCCTTGAATTTCTTCCCTTTCCTCCAGCACCCATTCAACAGCTTACCTCCCTGAGAAAGTGTCTGCTCAAAGCCAACCCGACAAGCAGCTGAGCAGGGTGAAATCTGTGCTTCCTCAGCCAGGAAGGGCACAGCAGAACAGGGCAGAGCACCCCTCACATGCTGCACATCCCTGTGAGCTCCCAAAAGCTGCCCCATCGTTGCTCCCTGCCAGAAGTGGTCCCCGGGTTTGGACACAGGCTGTTAGCATGGCCAGGTGGTCCCTGGATATAGTTCAAGTGGAGCTGGGGCTGAGAAGGTCAAGTTTTATCCATCCCAGCTTCCTGCACGCCTCGAGCAGCGAGCACTGCATAGAACACAGCTTCTCCAGGCAGCAGAAGCCTGGCACAGTGCTGTCCCCAGATTCCCCACTTCAGCCTCAAATTAATCCCCACCACGCTCCTTTCTGACATCTGAAAGCTCTGTGCCCTTCAGTGAACCCGTTATCACAGCTGGGTGGATTCCCAAACCCCTGTAAGGGATGGGGGGAGCCCCTTCCCTGCACAGCTGCAGCTCAGCGGGACGGGCTCAGCAGCCCAATGCTTGCATATGGGCTCATGAAGCAGCTCCACACAGCTCTGCTGCCACCTCTGCGCTGCCTGGGGGTGGGTGGCCAGGAGGGCTTTGCAAGAGGAACCTTTGGGAACAGAGAGATCCATCATACCTGCAGCAGGGAGCTGAGCAGGGCAGATACCCCAGTAGCACCTTTTGGACAGCAGAGCACCACCAAAGCATCTCCTCAAGGGTGTCCATACACCCTGGAAGACTTTTCTCCGTACATCTGCAGACATGTGTTCACCTAAGCAGCTTAACAGACCAGCACAGACTGTCTGCCCATCACAAGCCCTCTGCCTGCCCAGATCTACAGTGGGGCAACAGAGAACATCCCAAGAAAAAGCAGCCAACAGCCACCAGAAGAACACACACAACTACTGAACCCGCTCCATTCAGGGCTCTGGAAGCAAATACACATTTATTACTTTATGTTGTTAAGAAGAAGAAGAAAAAAAAAAAAAGAGTAAAATTGAAGATGACAATACCTGATCCTCCAAACTGAGTGCTTGCTAGGGTCGTGGGTCTGTTTTTTCCATTAGCCACTGGCAGGGGAAACATCTAGAAAAACAGAAAGATGAGAGAGAAAGGAGATTTCAGTCTGTGAGTTTTGCTGGGCTGCTGCAAAGAGGGGGTCAGCACCAGGCAGGGAGGGGAGGGGGGTGGTGGGTGGGAGAAAACGGAGTGCTTTATTGATGCAAAAAACTTTCCTCTCCTCGTGCCCCTGCTGCATACATCAGCTGCAGGAGGGCCAGGAGAGCAGCACAGCTGCGTGCAGATGCACACACACACATTCCTACGTGCATAAACTCCTCCTGTGTACACAGCACGTCTGGTTCCTTAGGTGCGACTGAGAGCCATCCAAGCAGCATCAGAACCCGCAGCTCCTTCCCCAGACGCTTCGTCCAGACCAAAGGGCACCCAATGGGGCTGCCTCCATTCCTACAACGCTCTCAGGGCGACGGGCAGCACCCAGCACAGCAGCATTTAAACCCATCGTGAGTGATACCAGTGCATTTGGCCAACTGGACAGCGCTGGCTGTTGGTTGCTGTGATGCTGCAGCCCTCAGCCTCACCCTGGGAGCTCCCACCATCAGCAAACCTGCACGAACATTTGCAGTGGGAGCAGGGAGGCCTTCAGAAGCTGCTGTTTAACATCTGAGATGCACCTGCGTGCGGCAGAAAACTGATTCTCCTCCGCAGCCAATAAAACCAGCGGTGGGAAACGCCTGCTGAATTCACATTTTCATATCCTCTGCCACTCCAGTTACTTTCACCACCAGCCATTCCAACTGTTATTATTTTTCACCCTGCGATGTCTGAGCGACTCCAAAGTTTAATGCTTTGAAGATTAAACAAAGCAACGGGAGCAGAGCGTGCAGGAAGGCAGCGCCGTGCCCTGACATCACTGCTTTCTGCCCATTGCCAGAGGTGCTCCTTTGTACAGAACCAGCCCAGTTTACAAAGGCTGGCGAGGAAAAAACACACCTACACACAGCATGGATGCAAAGGGAGCAGCGAGGAAACCGAGTGCCATTCAGAAAGCAGACATTTGGGATCATATATAGGTATGCACACTGCATTATACGCACACAGGCACTTCACATAGAGGTGTGAGTGCTGTCTGAGCACACGTGGGCTCCTGGCAGCCCCCCAGCTGCTGCCTGGGGTCTGGAGCTCTGGGGGGCCTCTGAAGGCCTGGCCCCCCACTGCTACACGAGCTTTGCTTCCTCAGGAAGTCGGGCTACAAAAGAAACCAACTCTGACAGCGCTGAGGCTCCAGCCTGCCTCCCTCCGCGGTGCCACGGCGTTGTTTCCTGCAAATAGCTCTGAAAGGATGGAAAGCAGAACCTGCACGGCTGCCCCGAGCTGCGCCCACCTCTATCCCTGCTACCATGCAAGGAGGCAAAGAGGTCAGAAGCCCTTCTCCAAGAGGAGGTGCCGCACGTGTGGGCACATTGGAACGGGTTGCCCAAGGAGGCTGTGGATGCCCCAGCCCTGGAGGCATTCAAGGCCAGGCTGGATGTGGCTCTGGGCGGCCTGGGCTGGTGGTGATGGTGACCCCGCACGTAGCAGGAGGGTTTGAAAGCGGATGATTATTGCGATCCTTTTCAACCCAGGCCATTCTATGATTCTACGCGTGAGCACCCAGGGACGGGACGCGCAAACATCACCACCTCCAGCAGTGAAAACACAACAGCAACAAAAAGCACCGCCGGCTCTTTGTCACCAGCATCTCCGCTCACGCCACTCGCCGACGCTGGCAGAGGAAAGGCTTCAAGTGGAGAGAATGAGCAGCCTTGTTCCACCGTGCTCTGCGAAGCGGGGTCCCCCCCCCGGGGCCATCCCCAACCCGCAGGGATGCCCTCGCCCCCGCGTTCCTGTCCTCCCCTCCAAGGGACCGCGGAGGAGGGAACCCCGACTGCTCGGCTTTGCATCTTTTTTTTTTTTTTTCCTTTTTGAGGGCTCCCAGCATCGCTTTTTGGTTTTTTGGGGTGGCTGTTTTGGCTGCCAACCTGTTTTTCCACCGCAGCGTGGGCTGCGCGGAGCAGTGGGGCACAGTCACCCTCCAAGCGCCCGCCTGTGTCACTCGCAGCCCGGGTTCACCCACCCACTGCGAGTTTCCTTTCTGCTTGAAACTCAGCTTCAAAAATAAACAGGGGGAGGAAGGGGGAGGCTGGCACACACCGGGGGGAACCGCCACAGCCTCCCAGGCTTCTTAATTGGGTCATTACGGGGCCTTTGTTGGATTTGAATCACGTCGATTTAAGCGGTTGTGTGAAATCCCCCATCTTAAGTCCCCCTGTGCTGGGTCTGACACTGCCAAACCTGTGTCCTCCCAGCTCCAAGCCCACACTGCTGCCTTTATCACAGCGTCATAGAATGGCTTGGGTTGCAAAGGATCACAGCGATCAGCCCTTTTCAACCCCCCCCCCCGCTATGTGCGGGGTCACCAACCACCAAACCGGGCTGTCCAGAGCCACATCCAGCCTGGCTCTGAACGCCTCCAGGGATGGAGCATCCACAACCTCCTCCTCCTCGGGCATTTCTCCCAGCTGCAAACCCAGAGCACACAAACCCAAACACTCAGGAAGTTCCCAGCCCCCGCGCTCCCAGTGGCGGATTCGTAAGGAAGGGAATTTGCCAGACCCAGTAACAGCACCGAGAGCAGCACCTCATTTATTGGGCACTTCCACCCCGAGCATCGCTGTTCTCGCATTAAATGGCTGTTCTCACTTCCTCTGCTCTCCCACCTCCCGAATCCGGGCTGCACCGACCTCAGGGCTGAGCTCCCAACCCTCGATCTATTTTGCAGAGTGGAAGGCATCCAGCTGCCGATGCGGGGAGAAGAGGGAATTCGCTCCCCGACGCTGCCAGCAGGATATTTCAGACGTGCTCATTCCAGACAGACCTTCCTGACTGCAGCCCCAACATCCACAGCGACGTAAGGCAAACCTCACTTGGAACAAAAGCAGCCGTTTTATCACGGAAACGCAGATGCTGTGCATTGGCCAGAGCCGGGCACCGGGCGCTGCTGTGCTGCAGGAATGCTTTGGGTTCACCCTCATCTCAAGGGTTGGATGGCTTGTTTGAGATCAGTCCTGGCTGACTGCTCACCCTCTGCCCACCCTCACCGAGTGCAACCCCGCATCCTGCAGCATATGGTTAATACTCTGCTAATAATCATGGCTGTTAACAGTATTTCACTCCTGCCAGAGACCCAGGCTGGCACGCAGCCTCCTGCTGCTCTCCATCTTGGCAGCATGGGTGAGCCCCACAGCCAGGATTCCCACACCCCACGGACCCCCACATCCCCATCAGGGATCCTTCAGCCCTTCCCAGGACGTGACAGCACACCAGCAGGATGGGGCCAGGATGACCACACCAAGTACCTCCCAACAAACACACCGTGTGCATCCCACACTGCAAAGCAGCGCCTGGCAACTACAAGAATAATAATAAAAAAAAATACAGTGCCCAAACCAGCATCTGCAAAAAAAAAAAAACCAAAAACCCAACACAGAGCTGGCAATGGGAATCAATAGGCAGGGTGCTTTCTTGAAGCTCTCCTCCAGATTTGCAAGCCCGCTCTGGACCACGGCCAGGGAGCAGTGGTGAAAGCAAGCGTACAAATTACCTGCACTTTGGGGCAATTATAGAAAGTAATTTGTTCTGAGGAGGAGGGAAGCAGCGCACCGTGCACAGCCCAGAGCTGGATCAGCCCTCCCAGCCACACGCTTGGCTCCTGCTCACCCAGATGCACATGGCAGATTCCTTTGGTTTTTCCCACTCTCATTGTCGACCGATGGTGGTGGAAAGCCGTAGGTGAGCGCTTTGCAGCTCAGTAATTACCTGATGTATTTATTAAAGGAGTCTTAAGGCTACGAGCCTCTTCACACTGACTGCACACAGCTCTGACCGTGCAGAGTCACGAGGCTCACTTAATGCACAGCACAGAGTGGGACCACAGCCTACAGGGGATGAAAGGAAAGAAGAATAACTAACACCAAAGAACCAAAGCACTGCTTTGAAGCAAAACGCCTCCAGCATCTCCAAATGCCTCCAGTTTTCCCTCGATCCTTCACCAGTGGTTTAATGCTCCACTCCTGCTTATTCCAAAATACCCCATACACAACATATTTACGTACACACATTTCAGAGGGAGCTCTCTGGCCTCAAACCCTGCATCCCAATGACACAAAGCAACCCAGGACCCCAACCACTCGTTAGGAAGCGTTCAGTTTCTGCTTTGCATCCCCCCAGGAGCGACGTTCCCGTTCCCTTTACGCAGGCTGGGGGGCTGAGGGTTTGTGAAATGGACCTGGCTTAACTCCAGGCTGTGCTGGAGCCCAGCAGCCAACTGATCCCACAGGGAGGGGAATGTCTTCGAATCAGTCGTTGGCAAATGACATTTGCAGGCCATGATCCCTCAAACAGCCGCCCCCGAACGTCGGAGACTCAGACGAGCCCAGGACAAATTCTGGTCATTCCCCAGGTTTGCACCAGCGTAGGAGGGCTGGAATTGAACCCAAAATTCAACCCTTGGCTGAAGATTAGTCTCCAAGAAGAGAAACATTCAGATACGGAGGGAACAGGTCAGGACCTCTCCGTGGAGTACAGCTCTCAGCATGCAAATGAGGCTGGTTTGGTAATTTGGAAATAAAGCTTTGGGTTTCTGAAAGTGAGTGGGATTTGATTATTATTATTATTTTTTTTTTTGCTAAGAGTAAAAGGAAAGCAGGAGAGGAAGTAACCCACAGCCTGACCCACAGCACTGCTCCAAATGGGTGCCAGGGGGTGGCACTGCCCAGAGCACGACCCCAAGGATGAGAACAGGAGTAACCACGCAGCACTTCCAGCAAACCCTGAGCTTACACATCCACCTCACCCAGCACCCACAGCACCCACAGCACATCACACTGCTAAACTAACAGCATCCCAACAGCACCAAGCAAACTGGACCTCTGCAAATTGCTAAGGCACGGGATGGAGACCTCAGCACCCCCCCAGCACACAGGGGCAGGCACACACCTCAGCCCCATAAAAGCTCCCACTGCTCAACCTCTCAGCACTTCCCACAGGCACAACGAGCACGGCCCCTCATTTTGCCACCATTTGACACCTTTCCTCTTCCCTTTTCCTACCCCCAAGGTGCAACAAAACCCACCCTGGGGCTGGGTGCCCCCCCCCAGCAGCAGCACCGAGGCCTCTCCTCCCATAGAGCTGCTTTCTCTATCTCTGCAGCACGAATGCTTATCTTAAAAGCAAGACATGAGCTGTGAGCACCCTGAGGGTGCAGCCCACAAGCGAGGAACCCAACAGAGTTATTCTCCTTTGAACACAGCTCTCCCCTCTGCAGTTACACCTGCCAGCCCTGCTGTGGCACGATGTTCATAACGCCACACGTCACCAAACACAGGGCACAAACCCTGGCCACGCTCTGTGGGACTTCTCTTCCCCCTGAGCTGCACACATCCCCATAGGGGGGGAACTTTTAGGTCCTGTTTCTTTGAAAAACAGAGCTCGAAACGCAGCTGAAGGTTTGCAGGCTACAGAAAAGCAGAGAGGGGAACACGAGTGCCTGAGTCCTGCTGAAATCATGAGCTGGAGAGCTTGGATAAATTTCAAACTGAGATAGAATAACCTGCGAGAGCAAAAGTTTAATAGTCTGGGGTTGGGGAGAGGGGAAAAAAAAAAGGCTGATTAATCGGCTACTGAAGTCACAGCTCTGCATTAAGTCCACATCCAGGGTGGCAGGAGCAGCCACCCAGCGCTCGGCACCACCAGCACCGACACAGAGCTCACTGCCTCACGTTCCCCCTGAATTTCCCATCTGAAAAACCACCTCTGAGTTCTCCCCACGAGGAAACACCAGGCTTCGAAGGGGAAAGTGAGGGTTGGAGGGGGCTGGAGGAGGGGGGAGGGGGGGGGGGGAGTGAGGGGAGGGACCAGGATGGGCAGCAGCTTCGCTTTAACTTAAAAATAAACAAGTTGCAGCACATGTGCACGCACACAAACACGGCACATCTGAAACCCATCATGTCCAATTTACAGGCTCACATTTCCTCCCCTTTCCAGCTCCCTACCCACAGCCCCGGGCCCTTTAAAGCCCCCCCGGGCGCCTTCGCTCACCATACTGAAGTCCAGCAGGTCACTGAGCTCTTTGTCTGTCCCAACTGCAGCCATTCTCTGCTGCTGCTGATTCATACTCCCACAGACTCAACAGTGGCAGTCCTAGAGAAAGCAAGGGGGAGGGGAAAGAGATATTTTAATGACTGGAGCCAACCACCCACCCCATTGATGAATATTTAAAAAAGACAGAGAGAGAGAGAGAGAGAAAAGGGAAAGAAAACACAACTCCAGTGCACGTTCCCAACACACAGAGGCTGCGGGCAGAGCCTTCACACAGCACCCAGCACAGGAACAAGAGCTCTATTGACCAGACACACTTGGATGTTGGTTTTTTGCTGCCAATTGCACTCGTTTGGGCCAATTCTGTTCTTGGCGTGCGGCGAATGAAGGGGAAAAAAAGAAGAGGAAAAAAAAAGGGGGGGGGGGGGGGGAGGTGGAAAACAAGTGAACTCGTTTATCAAAGGGTTCAGGGTGAGTTATCACTCGGGTGCTTGTCTGGCTTGGCTCGCCTTGTGCTTCCCCCTCTTCTGGTGCTTCTCCTCGTTATAAAAATGAGAAAGGAGGGAAACAAACAAACCAACCAACCAACCCAAAAAACCCAAAGCTCTGAACTTCTGGTTGCCTCCCTGAGGCTGCTGAGCACCTGCAGCTGTGCTCACAGGGATGCCCTGAGCAGGGAGGAGCAGCCCTGGCCCCCTCCCAGAAAAAGAGGAGAAAGAAAAAGAAAGAAAAAGCACTTTTCAGAAGGCGTTGCAAAAACAGAACCCTTCGGGCATCCTCGTGAAATGGGTAAATGTTATCCTTCCCAATTTACAGGTTGTTATTATTATTTTTCACCTAAAAGGGAGATTGATCCTTTTGGTGGAGTTGTTACGATAGAAAAACATTTCCTTGGGAGGGAGGAGATGAAAGATCCCTTTTTTTCTTTTTACTTGCCCCCTCTTTCCATCCCCCCCCCCACTTTAGGAACTCATTCATGGCTATAAAGGGCAGCTGGCCAATGCATTTAACTCATTAATCATAAGGGTAAAACAGAAAAAGAAAAAAAGATGGAAAAAAAAAAAGGGGAGACAACTGCACGCAACCCAAAGTGTTTGTGGGGCTGCAGTCCCACACGTTTCAATGAAGTTTCATACTAAAAAATCAAATCAAATCCAACACAACAAAACAAAACCAGCGAGACCAGCATGGAAAAGCTTCCATCGCTA
>JAPSGF010000177.1:210725-233639 GCA_035772895.1 Perdix hodgsoniae
GCGCAAGGAGCAAGAAAAGGCAAAAAAGCCCTTTAACTGCCCAGTAGTGCTTTGCTGTTGGGTTTGCTTCTCTTTGCTGGGCTCCACGGAACCTTCTGGGACCTTCCCCAGGTGGTCCAACAGCCAAACCGCTCCGACCAGATGTCCCATGTGTGCTTCCCCAGACCAGTTGGACTTGGGACATCACAGCAAGATGGAGATGTCCCAGGATGCACGAGTCCCATTGGGTTATCCTCATCCTGCAGTGCCCGAGCACTGGGTGACAACCCTCCGTTGACTCTCCTGCTGCCCATCCAACTTTATCAATGCTGGAAACATCTTCATGTCTCCAGTCGTACGGATGAGATTCACTGCACCATCTTTAAAATACCCCTTTCCACTGGCCAAAAAAGCCATGTTGATTCCCATGCACGGCTGAGTCTTCAAGCCAGTCCAGGACCCATGGGTGCAGTTAATCTGAATTGCTGGAGATGGTCTCTGCCCATATAGAGGAGGACAGCCAGGATTTAACACCTCTGAGTGACTTCTGGGGTGATGGTTGGAGATCCTGGAGACCCTGAACATGGCTAAGGAGACCAAACGTGGCTCTTGATGAGTGCAGACCCAGCCCAGCTCACCGCAAAGGGGTATACAAGGCCAGCATGAGAACCATCCAGCCTTACCTTGGGGTAGCTATGGGTCTCCGTGGTGGGAGGTGCAGATGGTTTTAGGGCTCTGCTGAGATAATTCTGGGGTTAAATGATAGAAAATATTCACCCAAGAGCTGAGAGGCACCAGCAACTATTTAGGACCAAAAGGGAAAAAAAAAAAAAAAAAGTGATCATTCTGTTTCTAGCACTTTCTTTTCTATCTGAGACACCTGTAGCCTACCCTTGCTCCAAACCCTCCCCAGAAAGGAAAGGTTTTCAACCAGCCCATGAGGTCTGCAGAGTTGTGGGACATTGCTAAAGCCTAGTGCTGAGCAGAAGCCTCCAAATCAACCTGACCCTGGTGTCAGGGCTCCCAAGGCTTTCAGCAGCCCAAAATATTGGGTCTGTGGTGGTCAAAATTGGAGACTGAAGTGAGTCAAGCCTTGGCTCTGCAGTACAGCCCCGTTCCCTTTGTCAGGATGTTGGGGTGAATCAATCTGCTGCCTCCGAATTTGACTGTTGCTTCTAAATTGGTCTCTGCTCCTTAAATTGGAGCACGCAGTGTTCTGCTTGGTTCTTAATTGGAACCTGGGTGCTTGGGAAATATCAATGCCTGGGTAGGAGTTTAGGGATAAATCCAGCTGGGCAAGTGTTCCTGGGGCTCGAGACCTTGGGCTTTAAGTAGATGGCAAAGAGGGAGATGGGCTGCTTGAGCTGGGGAAAGTTGATGTGGAAATCAAAGAAACGACGAGCAGAAAGGGCTCGGAAAGCTGTGCAGTGAGCACTCCTTCATCAGGCAAATACCAGGAGTGATGTTGACTTTGAACGAAGCGTACGGGGAAAAGCTGCGGAAGGAAATGCCATTTAAAAGCTGAAATTAAATACTTTGACCTGCCAGCACAGGATGTTTCAAATGATACTTAATTTCTCAGGTTAAGATGCCTATAATGCTTCAGAGTAAGTTAATAAGTTACTAGATTTTAGTCTAATTCTATATTCCCCCGTTTTATTTCACAGCAGGTTTTGAAAAGCTCTACTATAGGAAGAAAAAAGCAGGACTGAAGGTTTTCCTTTTGGGGCCAGACCCATGGAAACTCAGTGCTGGGGACCTGCAGACCCTGGGGTGGCCCCTGGAACCTATTCTATTCTGCTGTGATAGGTTGGGAGAAGCCAGCAGAGTCCTCAGATGCGGGCACTACTTGCAGGGGTATCTCAGAATTTGGGTAAATGTCCCAAGCAAGGACAACCATCACGAAGTCCCAGACCCACAAACAGCACCAAACCCTCCTTACCCACTACTGGGAGGTCAGGGCTACCCCAAGACCTCAAGGAAGTCCCCCTAAGAGCACTCTGTGTTTGACTGGTTTACTTTTAGACATGCTGGGATACCTTTGAGCTTCTGACTGCACACAAAGCCTTTTCACAAACACAGGAGGAACCCTAGCACCAAAACATCCAGGCCTCAAAGCTTGCAGTCCCAGATCTGACTTGCTTCTGGCCACCCCATGGTGCCCAGGACTTGCTGTGGCACCAATGGATGTGATACCAACTTGCCACCCCCAGGATGGACTCACTGGGTCCCTTCCTTGGGCCAATCTGAGCTAATCTCCTATGAAATAAACCCCAAATGGCAGCTCCGCCTCCCACAGGGCCCAGTGCCCACAGTCGCCATAGCAGTGGGCAACATCCTCTCCCCACAGCCCTCCTGGCAGCCTGCTTGATTTTTGGCTATCATTTTCCAAGCTGCTTTCCATGAAACCAAAAACGAGTTGGAGGGAGGAACAAAACAAAACGCTCTGGATCGGATTCCCCTCGCTTCTCGCCTTGGCACGGGGCACATGGGGTAGGATATGGAGGAGGTTACTGGGCAAACTGGTATGACTGGGTGCCCACCTGCAGTCATAGGGTGCATCCCCCACCTGCATCCTTCAGGGCATGGTGTGGTGATACAACACCTCCACGACTCGCTTGGTCAGCACCGGAGGTGAGATGGAATGCTGTCATTCATGGGATGGGCTGGGGTATGGATCCCAGTCCCCCTCTCTTCATATGCGTCTTATGAAATTAATCAGATCAGATCAGAAATTATTAATTCCGTTATGAAATTAATCAAATCTTTGCCTATAGGGTAAAGATGCCTTGATTGGGAAGGTGTTTGCCTGGATGCCTGGATGTCATTTCTGCTGCCTGTGGGTCCCTGGTGGAGGGCTTCCACTCAGGAATCAGTGCTGGGACCCCCTCCGAGCAACACAGTCGTAAGTAATCTGCATAAAAAGGAGGAAAAAAAACCCAGTAAGGTGGAAATGTTCAGCCTCAATGACACAAAGAACAACTGGGAAAGAATCTAAGGATGAGATTGGGCAGTAAAAGGGCCGATAAAACATAATGTTGATAAATGCAAAGTCATGCACATGAGGAAAACAACCTTAACTACCTACATACCACGATGGGCTCCAAATGAGCTATTACTGCTCAAAGAAGAGCTCTTGGAGCTAATGCGGGTAGTTCTCTGGAAATGTCAGCTCAATGCTTGGCTGCAGTCAAAAAGGCAAATTGGATGTTAGCAATGATTAAGAGAGGAACGGAGGAGAAATCAGAACATGTCATTACAGTCCTGTGTCAATCCATAGAGTGCCCATGTTCGATATTCCCATCAGTTATGACTGAGGAGAGGAATTAAGGATGGGAAGGGCTGATACCTGCACTGGGGACGTGAAGGGACGTATGAGGAACTCTGAAGATGGCAACCAGCCTGGAGAAGAGGAGAAATGGTCGTTTTCTCTTTTTCTTAAGAGCCAGATGAGACTAAAATGGGGGGCAAGGAAGTGTTTTGTTGTGTTTAGGAGCTCCTTGTCTCTGGGATGTGGAGGCCCAAAGTGTCTGGAGAGATGGAGTAAGCCCTGAAGGGTGGCTATATGGGGTGGCCAGTACATCTTCAGCTCAGTAAGTCGTGATGCTAGAGGGGAGAGGAGGCAGTTCAGCACGGGAGATGCCCTGTTATTGCTCATAGGCTTCCTGTAGGCACCTGCTTCTGGGAAGTGGGATGTGCTGAGTGTCCCAGAAACCTGCAGGGGTTCAATGGAGGGAAGAGCAGCCAGAACTGGAAACCCCACTGCAGCCAAACCAGGAAATCCTTACAGCCCTTGGTACCTCAGAACAGTTGCCCAAGGGGCATCCCTCTGTTCCAGCCACTGGGAGCACCGATGATCTCCTCCTCCCTCCTTGAATCCCCCATCTCTGCATCAAGGAGGACCACAGGACACGGGATAAAAGCCAGAGAGGAGGCACCACAGGCTCTCCAGAAGAGGGCTTTGCTGTCAGCATTTGGTTAATGCCTCCACACTACCTTGTCTTGCGGTGGCAAACAATAAAGCTCAAGGTGAGCATCACCTCTGCCCTATCTCTTAGATTCGCCTCTCTCCTGTCCATCCATCACACGCTTGCTCTCCTGCAGCCGATTGCAGCCGACCTGCATCAGCTATTGATTTATTGACAGAGTCCGGGTCTGGAAGATTCAGGGAAGCAGCTCCCCACAGAAACGCTTTTCAGAAGTCGAGATTTGATTTTTTATTTATTCTTCTCTTCAATGTATGGATTTAACAAGCTCTAGGCAACAAAGAACTTACTCCTCCAGCACGCAGGCTCTCACACTCCCTCCATCTCCTCCCTTTCTCTGGCAATAAAGTCATCTTTAAGGGATTACTCTTTAAGGGCACCAGCCCTGGGCGTACACAGAGTGCTGGCCTCGTTCAAAGAGGGGAATATTGGTCTCTGTTTGCTACATGTGTGTGGAGAGAGAAAAATTCCCTTTCTGGGGGGAGAAAGGGCATCACTGAGCTCCTTGCCCTCTCGGCATGCATTCCCAAAGCATCATCCAGGCTCCAAACCAAGTGGTTTTCTATCGATCGAGTCCAAAAGTCTTCCCCAGCCCCAGTCTGTGCTTCTCCTCTGCCCTCATTGTGAGGTCTGGGGGCTGGGAGAGGGCCCAGCAGCCCCTTGTCCACCCCAAACCAGCTTTTTTTTTTTTTTTTTGGACCACTCTCTCTGTTTTCACTCCAAATCCACCACCTGCACTTTGGTTTGTGCGCTTTTCAGGTGGGTGAGAGCCTTCGCTGCCAAAGCACAGCTTTTCCCATCCCCAGTCCCCCCGTCCCCAACGCCACCGTAAGGAGGTGACCCCCACCCTTCTGCCCCCCTCCCCCAGCTCCACTGGGGGATTTATGGCGCCCATCCCTTCCAGATCTCTTGTTTTGAATAGTTAATGATGGGTGATTTCATTTGCGGCCGCATTAACCATCTGATTACTCTCCTGTGGAAGACTAATTTACAGACAATGGAGACGGATGCTTCCCAAACTATCAGCCAAAAGGCCTAATTCCTGCACAGCCAACTTTTTTAATTTACTTCCTTGCTGATTAAAAATAAATGTGGTTCAGCCACTGCAGGTGCTGTGCTGCTGGCGATGCGTCGAAGGAAGCTCTTTGTGGCAGCTCCAGCAGCGCTCAGGGTGGGATACACCCTCGTGGAGAATGACTATTTGAGTTCAGGCATAGGGTGATGCTCAGGAGCTGCTCCTGAAGGGGAACAGATGGGGACTTCCACTATGATTAATGCTGTCGTCCATTTAGGATCAGACATGCTTCCATCCCGCTACCCTCCCCAGACCTTTCCTTGCTGGAGGTGGAACCCAGCTGCACCAAGCACGGGTTGCACACACTTCCCACCACGATCCCTACGCCTCCGGCTGGGAAAACCCATCCTGCAGCCCTCATCCCCAAATCCTGCACTGCCACGCCAAGGTCAGCAGCATTCTGCAAGGGCATCTGCAGCCGTATTTCACTCTGTCTCCCCCAGCTCCACGCGGGCTGCATTGCTCGTAAGGGTTTAACGATGGCTCTTAGATAACTTTATTGGCTGAGAGACGCCGGCTGGTTTTGCTGCATAGCAGCCTCTGTGCTTGGAGAGCCACAGGTGGAGCTCGGCGTGGGTGAGAAGGAGCCTATGGCATGGTCAGGCCTCGAAGGGGTGGCTGGGGGCTCTATGGCCAGGTGTGTTTCCTTGTATGGGAGTGAAGCAGGCAATATGCACCCCAGGCCAGGTTAAGGTGCCGCTTGCTGCTCTCCAATGCTTTCCGCTCACAGAGACGTGATTTCGATCGTTCCTCCCATTCTCTGGGAAGGAGGTGGTGATGGGATGGAGCCGGGGCTGCAGTGGGTGTGCTGAGAAGCTGAGAGCTGAGATTTCCTCTCTAGCCCATTGGCCAGAGGGCCAACAGGACGAGGATTTTCCCCATGCGGTGACAACGCATCGCATCGGATGGCCTCATCCAGACCACGGGGTCCAACCCCACCTCTGCGGTGCTGGGAGGACCGGGGTGGTGGGAGAGCAGCCCATTGCCATGGAAACGGTACATCCTGTGGCGATGCGCATCCCAGCGTGGGGTTTTTTTTTGTTTTTTTTTTTCCTTCTATTTTTTTCTTTTTCTTTTCTTTTTCTTTTTTCCCTTCCTCTCCTTCTGCGAGACCTCAGCATTGATCCGGGAACGTGCTCTTCGCATGTATGATCCATGCAAACACCGTGTTCCTATTGATCAGCCTCCTTTGCTGCTCGGGGTCCACGCTGGCAGCAGAAACAAAGGCCAGAGGAAGGAGGGGAGAAAATTACCCGGCGCCTCACTGAGCAAATAGCACTGGCTGTGTTGGTGGGGGCTCTCTGGAACCGTCCCCTCAACCCTTCCCATTCCTATTTGCTCCCTCTTCTCCCTCTTCCCTTCTGCCATCCATCTCTTATCACCGTGCCGGTGCCCACACGTCCTTGTGCTGCGTTCTGCTCATGTGCCATCACCACAGATGTGTGCCAGTGTCCAAGATGAGCCCTGCAGACGCTTTTAAAGGACCCAAAGAGGGTTTGTGGGGGCAGCACCGGGGCTGTGAGCCCCAGTTTTTCAGAGCAGATGACAAACTGGTCTCTGTGCCGCTAAGGACACCGCTGTCCCCTCCCCAACCTCATCCCTGCGTGGGACCCCAACATGGAGAAAGGGGATGCAGTGATGGTAATGGTGTGGGGGGGTCCCAACCCACCTCCCCACCAGCAGAGCTCCGTGTGAGCCTTCATAATTACAGCGCCGAGTCAATAACAATTAGACCTAACAGCCACTCAGCAGAATTGACGCAAATTATTTTAATTTTATGTTTCTATTGATGAGCCTCTCCAGGTTGGCACCTTCCCCCAACCACCCGCCCCTCCGCCTCCTGGCCCCGTCCTGGTGGTGGCACTCACATGAGGTTGGGCAGAGGTGCAGGGGAGCTGCATCCAAAGCTGGATCTGTGTGCAGGAGATGGGCTGTGTGCATGCATGTGCTTCCGTGTGCATGCGTATTCATTCATGTTTCTCTGCCCTTCCCAAGCAGGTGGTTTGCAGTTGGTGTTCTGCCTTGTGCACAACCTGGGGGCAGAGGCTGCTGTTGGGCTTTATTTGTTTGGGGCACTGTTTCCTAGAGAGGAGTGCAATTTCCTCTTCCTTTTTTCATGTCTCACGTGCACATTTCTGGCTCACGATGCGTGTCTGCACCACGTCAGGTTTGGCTGCTAGAGGTACTTGTTTTTCCTGCTGTCCTAAAGAATCGTCACCGTATTAATATCATATCCACTAACACCAAGCAGAACAGCTGACAGCACATCCAGCTCCACATCCATGGAGATGCAGAGCTCTGGGACCAAAGGGTGACCTCCAGGAGGGATCTCTCACATCTTTTCCTCCTTTTACCTCTCGGGTTCTGCAGCCCCTCTCAGAGCTGGCACTGCAGCGCAGTAAATCGCCCCATCCCTGCTGACCTGCATCTTTTCTCCGCTCCTGTCATTAGGGCGATGCAGCCCATTCAGCTGGTGACAGGTGCTCAATTGCTCTTAAGTGGCTCCCGGATAATTGGGGAGGTCTTTAGCTACTTGTAACTTCCAATAACAAACAATAGAGAGGGGGAAAAATATCCTGGCTGAGCACTTAACCGGTGGCCTCGCTGTCAAAACCACATTAGGGCTCTTCTCCATCCCATGGGCCACCGTTGGTGTGACACCATCACACCCAACAAGCCAGAACCACCTCCTCACCGTCACTTCAAGTGGGGGTTGATAAAGACTTGGAGCCCAACTGGGGTGTCAGGAGCTGGGGGCTGCGTGGGGATGGAGATGGAGACGTCCTCCTGTGTATCTTGGGGTGGAGAAGATGTGGGGCCCTTCAGAATTGCAGATCCCCAAAAAGAAGCTCTTGGAAACACACCTCCAGGCTGCTTGTCCCAACCAAGCAGCATCCATCCTTTGTGTCATGGAGGGGTGCAAACCCTTCTTAGCAAAACCATGCCCTGCCTTCAGAAATATTCCACTCAGTACCACCAAGTTCAGGTCCACAGGTCGAGAACTCATTGTTTGTGTCGCAGCTCCATTTCCTTGTTAGGATTCAGCTCCAGGGGGTCATTCAAAGGAACAGCTCCAACCGAGGCACTGCAGAGCTGTGCCATGTATGGAGCGTTTGCAATAGGTTGGCTGCTTTCAATGCCTCTGGAGCAGCTTTGTGGCAAACTTAAGTCACTCTATCAATCCAAAGCTCTTAAATAAGCGAGGGAGGAGGTCAGGAGACATGCTGGTCTTGGTCAGGGCAATGTGGGGCAAGTTGGGTCCAGTGCTGCCCATCCCACTGTCAACCTTGACCTCAGCCAACAGTGAGCAAAATCCCCACGAGTGAGAACCTCTGTGCCCACATCCCAGTTTTTGTTAATGCCCCCAATAATGGGGACCCTCATCCATAAATAGGCATTGATTCCCCACCAGAAGAAAAGGGCAACAAATATTATTCCCGATGAATAATTCAAGCAGCTTTAAGGCACGTGTTGCGCGTTCATTACCCTCCACGGGAACCTGGGGGATACGGTTTGAAAGGCCCTATAAAAGGAAGCAGGGGAAGATTTATTTTTCAGGTGAGGCAAATCTCTATAACCCCTGGTGGGAAGGGTCATGCCCAACACTGCCTGGGTTTCTGGATGGCTGTCGTGCTGCTGAGCCCCCACCACAGCCCTCTCAGCTCTCTGATGCTTTGTTAAAAAAAGAAAGCACTTACTGTGCTGTTGGGGGATCGGTCCATTCGCCTTTCTTCCACGCCGAAGCTTTCAGGGATGAAAGCACTCTAAAGTGCTGGGAGCTGAGCGCTGAATAATCCCCCTCCTGCAGCTCCCTGCCCGCTCAGGAGGAGGTTGCATGAGATAGGGACAAACTTGAGTTCATCTCATTGAGCTGCTCAAGGTCATGGATCTTGGTGCCAATTTGGGAAAAAACAGATCTATGGAATCACTGGGGTTGGAAAAGATCTTCAAGATCACCAAGTCCAACCATCAGCATGACCTGCCAACACCTGTCGCTAAGCCTTGCCCCTCGGTGTCACATCTACACATCTCGTAAATATGGGAGAGGCTCCACTGCTTCCATTGGCAGCTGGTTGCAATGCTTGGCCGCCTTTTGCACAAAGAAGTTCTTCCTAATATCCAAACATGAAACAGAACTGGCACCAAGACTGAGCCTTTGGGGACACCACTGGGAGCACCACGGAGGACAGGCTGCCAACAGGATTGAACCCATTGACTGTGACTCATTGCTCATGGCCATCCAAATGTGATGGGTGATGCTGGAGGGACTGAGCTCTCTGGTGATGTGACCTACCCAGCAATGTAGAGAATGCAGCCAAAACTGCACTGCTCAGGCAAGTACGCTCAACATGAGCATCTTTCTGCCTGCCCTGGTGTTTTCCATCACATTCCCCCGTTTTCTCTGCCAATAAAGCCTGCCTCAGAGATTGAGCCCGTGATCGATGCTGGCAAGATCCATCTCCCATCTTCTGAGCAGGAATGGGTGGGCTGGATGGGGAGCACAGCCTCCTGGGGAGGACCATTCATCCTGAGTATCGGACACAGCCGTCAGAAGGGACAGATGGCTCTCTGGAGGTGGTAAACCTCTGCCAGCCATCGATGTGATGGGGACTGGGATGAATTTAGCACCTAGCTTTTGGGCAGCTGAAGGCCGGGACTTGGCAGGGGGAAGCTGACCTGCCCGAGGGATACCACAGCTCAGAGGGATGGACCCTGCGCAGAGCAGGCTCGGCTCATTGGGTTTTCAGGCCTGGTAAGCCCTCCTGCCCTTTGCAACAGCACTGCACCAGAGCTGGTTGAAATAGATGTGCAAGGGGTGGATGCTTCTACAGAGCAGGACCCAGTCTGTTCCATGGACCAGGAAGAATGCCCCATGCAGGATGGACATCTCCTCCATGCTTCAGTTACCTTTGGTTACCCAAAGAGGAATGGGGTTCAGCCCAGGATCTGTAGAATCCAAGGAGAGATTCAGCACTGCTCCCCATGTGGAGGATGTGAGGGGCTTGAGGAGCAGCACAGGGGACTGTTTCACATCCATCCCTCTGCAGCTCTCAGTTGTGTCAGAGCAGGGAAGGAGCCCAGTAGCGACTGGGAGCCCAAGTGATGGAGAACCCATCTCCAGAGCTAGATAACTGCTGATGATTAATTACCCTTTCTATTAATAGCGTTCACCCTTAGCTTGAATCCAAGGGCCTCGTTAGGTCTTTATCTGCAAGCAGAAACCTTCCTCTACATTGGCATTTAGGGAATAGCCCCATCCTTCCCCTTTGCCATGCCCTGAAGCTCAGCAGGAGGGCTGCAGGGACCCCTGATTGTACTTCTGTGGCCACAGCCACAACCACAAAGCCAACAGGGGACCCCCCTGCTCCCAGACCAGGTCCCACACAGCACAGGATACTCCCACCACCCCCCACTCCCCTCACCCAGCACTGCACGATCAACTGAAAGGTGGAAAAAGGTAATTAATCTACAGAGAAAAAAGTGTTAATACCTCTAAGACACCGGGGACACTGGCTGTCAGCTTCCACCAATTAGTCACCTAAAACCCTGCCTGTATGATCTCTGTGGTACAGCTGAGTTGATTACTCTAATTAATTTTGCATTGATCTGCATGGATCCGCAGCACCGGGGCCTATCACAGGTGGAGGAGGAGATGGATGTGAGGAGGAGGGAGCTCGGCCACTCCACTTCCAGCAGCCCCGACTGCTCATCCTGCTCCCTGCTCCAGATCCAGGTGGGGAATGGGGGGCATCCCAAACCACATCCTGCTTCATGGGGGTAATTTTTGCTCTCTCCTATCCAACAAAGCCCCACGCGCCCCAAAGCCCCACGTACCCCAAAGCCACAAAGCTGCTCCGAGCATCCCGCAGAGCCCCATTCTCTGAGTGGACCCACATGGGGCACGATCTGTGCTGCCCTGCTTGACGGTTTCTCCTCCTCCTTAGGGATTATATTTTCCTTTCTTAAGGCCTTGCAGGACGTGGGGATTCTGCCTGCAATGCTGGAGGTTTTTCCACCTTATCTCTGAGCAGCTCTGGGTACCAGCGCACACCCTCCACCCTGATGCTCAGCCCTACAACCCTGCTGCAGGGCATGCACCAGGATGTCAGTCACTCTCATCCCTCCATCCCATCCCTTTGACGTGATTTTTTTGCTTTTTACCATGGAGGCAGCCATGAGTTTCGCAGGAATGCAGCTGCTCTCAGCAGCGCTTTGATCTGCTCTCAACATTCCTCGTGCACTCGTGGATGTGTGCATCTCCCCACCATGTGCACACACACACATACACACACACAGCTCCTGCCCAGACTCACGACCCAAAATCTCACCCCAAAACCTGGGATCAGGCTCAGGTGCTGCAGCTCAAAGTTTGTTCACCCTAAAGGAGGAAAACTGAGGTGTGGAGAGCTTTAACCCCATCTGGATGGGATTAAATGAGAGTGGAGCATCCTCCTTGCCCTGCCCTGGCGCATAAAGAGTTAACCACTGCCTTCATAACCATAATTTCCTGGGATTAATATTAAAAATGTTTCTAATGGCTCCCACTTGTTTACTAAATAGCCAGCACAGAGATAAGTTATCAACCACGGCTATAATTCGTTATTAATCAAATATTCAAATCAGCACTGCAGTCGGCCACAATGGGAAGCACACATAATTCTCCAGCTCTGGTAATAATTAATCTTTTTCCCCTTCTTTTCTTCCCTTTCACTTTGGACTCTTGCAAATATCTTTTGGTGTTAAGAGGTCCCCGGGGAGACCTGCCTCTAAATGAGGTGTAAAAATCTAAGCCGCACAAAAAATAGCATGAGGCTGGGATCGATATCCTCTTCACAGCTACATCGATTAACAACAATATTCTTCATTTATTAATTATGAAGGGGAATTTTCCATCCTTGCATCTCTTTCTGTGCTCTCTGTCCGGGCGGGTTGGCGGGGCCCCTCTTTGTGTGTTGGGTTGGGTGGGAGATGGATGGCGTTGGGTTGTTGGGCGATGGATCGGCCCAGGGGGTGGGAGGTGGGCTGGGACCCCACGTCACGAGTGGGCAGTGGAGCACGGGAGGGAAGAGGCAGAGCTCAGGGCTGTGCCTGACAGCCCTGTTTTCAGCAAAGCCCCTTTCGTTTAAGACCTTCTCGTTCCTTCAAAGGGCTTTTGTTGGGCTATAGGGGTATCTCACAGAGCCCTGAGGGAGTCCAGCCCTTCCAGATGTTTTCCCCCCCAGTGTTGGGCAGAGGATGCTCTGAGCTGGAGGATTCCTGCAGCGCAGAGCATCTCTTGTTGGAAAATCCTCTCTTCTCCAACTCCCACTGGGAAACCTTTTCTCCTCCATCAATACAGAGGGATTTTTTCTCCTCTCTTCCCCAGCATAGCCCAATGGGAGATGACTCCTGCTGCCATCTGAAGCCCTCGGGCTCTGCCTATCTGGAGCTACTTCTCTCCCAGAGATGCTCCCCGAGCAAAACCCTTCTGCGAGCAGCAATGGACCCCACATCCCCAAGCATTGATGCTTGGACAGGGCTGGGGCTCTCTGACCCCACACCCGTGTGCCTGCACGCACAGCCAGCACTCGCCGTGCTCCGAGGTGCGTAATCGTTACTTAAAGTGAAAATTACCACCGAGCTCTATTAGACTTTAAAATAAAAATTAGAGATTTTTAACATGGATTTTCCCTAACGAGGGGCATGACGGATGGACGCATTGGAGAGCGCGTGAGCGGAGTGCTGCTAAGTGAAATGGAATGGCATTCGGCCGCATCCCACTCCATCCCCACTGCTCTCCCCTCCTCTATGATCCACACCGTTGCCCTCCATCTGGAGCGGCCCTAAATAGGGATCAGGATATGGCTTCCCTTCCATGTTAGAGTGAATAAAGATATTTCCTCCCTTTCCACATATATTTCCCCTATATATTTCCCCCCTTGGTTTCTCCCCTTGGGTACCCAAGAGCGTACCCAAAAGAGCACCAGAGCGTCATCGGGTTAAGATGGCAAAGCTGTATGAAAAACTCAGCATGCTTAAAGAGCTGTGTTTTTTTTTTCTCCGGATGACCAAAATCTGAAAACTTTGTGGCAGCCATCAGAGGTCACATCTGGGACCGCGGGACAACGGCCATTTTTTGGTTGGGTTTTCTTGCTCAAAGCGCGTTTGGCGAACCAACCTTTGGGGCTCTCAACAACAAAGCATTTTCGTGGGGAACGTGGCAATGAGGGCTCTGTAATTTCTGTAAAATCCAATCGACACTTTCCCTAGCTTCATTAAATGTGCTATTTTTACCTCGTGTGATGCAGTGCTGCCCGTATGTCAGGAGTGAGGGGTTGGGATGTGCTTAAAGCAGCCGCTCTCCACGTGAGGTTCTGCTTAATTTCTGCTTTATCTCTCCACGCACCTTATCAGCTGTTCCCAGTTATCTGCCTTCCCGATCCCTCCCCTTGTCAGCAATCACAAAGGTGCTGAATGCAAAGATCCTTTCCCATCAAAACCTCAGCACGGGCGATGTTGATACGGCCCTCCCCATCCCCTTCTCGTGGGCTCAGTGCTGTTGGTGCTCAGCACACTGCAGTCCTTCAAGGTCTCTTCCAGCCCTATCTCCTGCAGTTTCACTGAGCAGACCTGCACCCACCCGTGCACTGCTGGGGGATCCCTTTGCCCCACACTCGCCCCTAATTCAGCCCCCTGAGCTGCATGAGTGGTGTCATCCATCCTGCTCCCACCATGGGATGCCCTCAGGTGGATGAAGGATGTCCTCAGCCTCCCAGCATCACCATAAGGGCAGCCCTTCCATTTCCATCCCTGGCAACCTCACAACTTGAAGGGACCTCCTTACTCTTCCTGTTGTCCCAAAGGAGCCAACCGCTGGGGTGAACCCACGGTGAAGAAGTTCCATTGGGGGATGCTGACTTTCCTCCCTTCCTCCAGCTGGAAGTGCCACCAGCGTCTCCACCTGCAAGGTCCCCGCTGTCCCCCCTGTGGTGGGACCAGGTTGGGTGACCCCACTCTTAGAGAAAATGCGTGACCAAGGTGTGTCCTTGGGGCAACGGTGCTGGGGGGAGAGGAGGCAGCTCGGGGGGCTCCGACGTGAGGTTAGCACTGAATCCGCAAAAATCACCGTACCTTGAAAAGTGCTCAATACTCCTATTGATCAGTGCTTTCGCCTCGATCAGTTTGCTGGTGTGCGCTGCCGCAGTGCTGCTTTCGGGAAGGGAGGGAGAGGCAGAGGAAGGAGGAGAGAGAACGCCCACCTTGAGGATTCTTGGGATGTCTCCGTCCCAAGTCTGCATTCTCCTTGGGGCCACCTCTTGCAACCCATTGGCTTCCAGCACACCTTGCTGGGCTTGCTGGACACAGGCCGGGCTGCAGCCTCCCATGTTGGTTCAAGGGATGTTTTCTAGGTAGGAGGGTGGAAGAGCAATTCAGAAAGCCTCCTCTCCCCTGGCCAGCAACTTCCTTGCCAACGCCATGTTAGATGCCCACAGCCAGGTATCCATCCAGAGCCAAGGGCAGAAGCAAAGAGCTAAAAGAGGGACGCAGGGATGGGCTCCTCCCTGGCTTGGAGCTCACCAGGGGCATCTAGGTGAGTGTGGGGAGCTCTGCAGCACCTGTTGCTGCTCACAAACACAGCCCTGCACAGGAGCAGGCTTGGGGTTGGGGTGTCCTATCCTGCCTGAGGACCTGGGCACCAATCAGGTACCCAAAAACATCCAGAAAAGAGTGATGACTTGGAGCAGAGAGAAAAGTGAGGTGGCCTCAGAGAGACCATATAGACTGAGGCATGGGATGATGTGCTTGCACATCCACAAAGCCAAAAAGCATTGGGTTTGCACACAGACAGTACAATGGCAACTGTGTCTTGCACATTCCTCATTGTCTGAATGTCCTCAGCAGCCTGGAAGCTTCAGCTTTGAGCTTATTCATGGGAGAAGCTGAGTTTCTGCTCGGAGGGCTGATAAAGCACACGGGGCTCGAGAATGGAGGGGGTAACAACCCACCCCTAAAGGTCACAGAGTTAATTTCCAGCTCGTGTCCCCTTCTCACACATCACTGATTAATAATTGAAGAAAATGTATTTCTTTTTTCGGCTTGGCATAAATCAAAAATAAACACTGCATCCATATTCTGCCCCGGGGAGACAACAGGCACGTGGGCTGAGAGATGCTGAGCTGGCCCCACAGCGACGTCCCCCGGCCCCTCCGAGCTGCCTTGGAGGTGGGGGAGGATGGGATGACAGTGAGGGTCCTTTGGATGATGCTGGTGTTGGCTTTGAGCTTTTCCTATTGAAATTAGAGCTTGAAGACTTATTGAGGTGAGGCCTGAAGGGAGTTGGTGTCTTGCTCCCAGGTTCTCCATCTGCCCTGCTCCCAGACCCTCCATTCCTCCTGCTCCCACCTGCAGGCATCTCTGCTGGAAGGTTTTGCCTGGAGTATGTGCTCTCTCCAGCCTTGGATGTCCCCATCCCTGGCTTTTTCTGCCCTGGCTCCCCACTGCCTGTCCCCGCTGCTGTCTGTAGGAACCTGACCCCCAGGATTTGGGATTTCTGTAAAGCTGATTTGCTGTGGAACAACTCATCTCATGCATCTGCAGGGTCTCGGTGTGTGCAGTTTTGGTGCAAAAGGACGATCGAGCCTTCTTGCATCTGTGCAACAGCACACGGTCCAAGTCTTAACAATGAGATTGGGAGGGAGGGGCGAGGAGGATGAATCAGGACCACCTGAAGCCCTTTTTACGGAGGTGGAGCTGTGCAAGTACCACACTGAGGATGGACTCAGGTTGCGGAGGGACCTCGAGATGGAGGAGCTGCTGGAGAGCTGCCACCATCATCTGCAGCACTCTCCCATCAGGGATGCTCTGGGGTCTACACAGCACAGAACCCCCCCGCTATGGAGCCCATCTGCTACAAGAAATCCCGAGGACGTGGTTGTCTCCGGGACAGGGTTGCTCTGATTTCTGGCAGCTGCTTCCCTGCTCCCTCCCCTTTTGGTTAAATAAAGCTTTGGGCTGTGATGAAGCCCATTAAAGTCAGAGGCGAAGGTGTGGGATTGAAATGTAGGACAGCAGCCGCTGCAGAATGTGGTTGCATGGGATCGATGGTGAATCAATACCCAGCTCTGCTTTGCGGGCTCCTGCCAGCTCTGCCGGCCAGCGGCCCCGCTGTGTGCCCCGTGTCCCCACAGCTCTCACACTGGGGACAGGGCTGGGGGTCAGAGCTCTAACCATCATGGACATGGCGTGGTGGGGCAGCAAAGTGATGCTGGGGCAAAGCTCTGTCCGTGCTGCTCCCCACTGCCCCTCTGCACGCTGCAGGATGGTCTTAGGACTCATCCCTTTTCTTAGATCCCCAATTCCAGTACCAGGGTAAGTCTGGAAGCAATGCTGCATTCCACTGACACGTGTCCAGCAGGAGGAAGCATCCTTCAAGCCATCTCCATCACCATTGCCCACAAGAGAGTGGCCTGGAGGGGAGACACAGACACAAAGGGATCTATCAGAAATGATGGTTTAATTGGAGGGAGGTGAGCACAGCACTATTTAACCACCGCTGCGCATTGATGGATTGATCCCAGCCCAGTTATGCCTGGTTTCTGACACAGGGAGAGCTCCCCACCAGCATCCATGGGGTTCTGGCCATCTGATGGGTGCTACTGCCCGGATCACAGGTGTCACTGTCCCCCACCCCATGCAACAACAGCTGCTGAGTGCCATCCCTAGGAGATGTCAATTTTGGGGGTCGGTCACCTCCTGCAGGAGAGGGGATGGAGAGGAATCTGCGAAACAGCCATGAAACGGTCGGTTTTGTCACCCCAGCGAACACGGCAAAACCGTGCTGTGATCAATCAGGGCTGAACATTAATTATGATTACACCCTGGGATCTGCATGGTGATTGATTCATCGGTTTCCAGCCCCTCGCAGCAGCAGCCACTCCATAGGAGCTGCAGAGTGGTGCAGCTGCTGGGTGAGATTTGGGGGCAGGGGCACAGAGGGTGCTCAAGAGAAGCGAGAGGACATTGCATGGGAAGAGCCACAGCCCAAGCACCCACTGGGAAACATCACATCACGACCTGCCACCATTGGGGACCCCAGAACAAATCCATCTGTGGGAGAGGGGCTGGCAAAGCTGCTTTGTTACAGGGGTTCTGCCCCCATCTCCCTCCCCCCCCGTCCCTCCCTGCTGCTGATTCCCATCGACTTGCTATTGAAATCAATGCTGGCCATACCAAGCCCTGCTCTGATAGGGAGGAGGGATGAGGCTGTGTGACCTCGCAGGAATTTTTCCATCATTAGGCTCCTGAAGGAGATGCCTTGGGGCTGCACATGCTTGGTGCATCCAGCAGCACTTCCCAGCCTGGATCCGTTACCCAGGGTAGGGTAGGGAAGAAATCCTATCTGGGCAACCCAGCATGGCCAGTGAGCACATGGTGCAGTGGGGACACGGGGACCTGGGTGCCCATCCTGCAGCAGCCCCCCCTTTGATGCAGCTCTAGGGCTGCCCTTCCATCTCAGCATCCCAGCAGTTTGCCCTAAATGGAGCTTCACCAGCTGCAAGCTGCTATCTGGTCCAGCCTGCTTGGAGTCTCCCATTGTGGTTTTCCACTGGGGGTCACCCTTTAGGATCTCCCATTGTGGTTTTCCACTGGGGGTCACCTTTTAGGGTCTCCCATTGTGGTTTTCCACTGGGGGTCACCCTTTAGGGTCTCCCATTGTGGTCTTCCGCTTGGGTCTCCCACTGAGTGTCAACCTCAGGACTCTTGGTTCTCTTCCATGGGTACTCTTCCATTGGTGTCTCCCGTTGTGCATCTCCCACTGGGGTCTCTGTGCTCTTCTATTGCTGTTCTTCTGTTGGAGTCTTCCATTGGAGGCCTCCCAGTGCAGGTCACCAACTGAGAGTCTTCCATTGAGATCTCCCATTGGGTTCTCCCACTGGTGCACTTCCACTGGGCTTTTCCACTGGAAGTCTCCATGTATCATTGCTGGGAAAAAAAAAAAACAAAAAACGTTTGTTAAACTCACTCAGGTGCTCCTCGATCCTGTCTGCACACTAATTTTGGGTACTAGGAGCAAGCTCAGCAAGCAAAACCCCATGGAATGATGCCCAGGTGCCGAGCTGAGTTGCCAGGGCGGTGAGAAAACAAACGATTTCAAATAACTCGGTATTAATAGGATATTGATAAGCAGAGCAGGGCAGCAGAGAGGGGAAACAAGAGGGGGGAAAAAAAGCTTCTCGTGAATCCCTAGGGGAAATTTTTCCAAAGGTTAAAAAAAAAAAATAAAAGAAGAAGAAAAAAAAAATAAAATAAATGCCACGCAGGAGAATTCATTTATTTTGATGGTAATTTTTCTGGTTGCCATTTGAGGCGGACACATGGGAAGTGCTGGGGTTATTGACACAGAGAGCGAGGAGATGGCAGGACCCCCATCCCCCGGCCCCTCTGCAGCAGGCTGTAAGTGGAGGGCCCGTGATTTATTTAGTATCCATGAATACTGAGCGAAATCAGAATAATGGGGCACTTAGCCGCGTTACTGAGAAATCACTATTGTGATGCAATTTACTTCAATTAATTAAGCCTTTTTTGTTACCATTATTCCTTGTTTTACATTTTGTTTTAAATTTCAAACGATTGGGCACTGTGGTGGGGAGCACATCGCTCTGCTTGGAGCTGTGAATACCCGCTGCACCGCTCACCCCATCCCGGACCCCGCACTGTCCCCCATCTCACAGCTCTGGGTTTGGTGTGAGGGAAGATTGAAGCGGGGTGGGTGTGCAGCTGGGGCTGCTCTAATCCGTGGGGGAGAATTTGGTGCATGTAGGAAAAGGCTGAGATTCGGCTCCGGGGAAATGGTTGGTTGTTACTGAACGAAGAGATGCTGCCCCGGCTCTGATGGTGCATAGAGAAGGATGTGTCTGCAGGAGGAGCTTTTCCAGGTAGGAAGACACATTTCACCATCCAGGAGGATTATCTGGAGTGTTTCTTCCCATGGTCATCCCAAGGAGACCTGGACCCAAGCTGGAGCTTTTCCCCCCTGGAGACGCTGAGGCTCCACTATGGGGCACCAAATTTGGCTGAACTCATCAACACAGAGACCCCACAGCACTAAGACCTTACCAAGGGCCCCAGGGACCCGCTGAGCACCGAGCATCCTCCTCCCCACCCTACCTCTCTCCCCTCATCTCCCATCCAGCAGCAGAGCCTGCGGATGCGAGCAGCAGTTTGCAAACCACTGCCTCCATTCGCTGCAGCAGAGCGACGCAGACTTTTCCTTCTACCCCTACAGGTGACACTGTTCAGCCTGCCAGGGATTTCTGCCCCTGGTCTGGCCGTATCAGTGCAGTGTAACATGGGGCTGAGAGCTGTGAGGAAGGGGCAAGGAGGGGGGAATGTCCTCATCATACAATAGAATTGCCATCGTGGGTGCCCACCGTGCTTCTGACGGAGGGCTCTGAGCGGGGCTGTGCTCTCCCTTTATCAGAAGGGAGAAAATACATTGGTGCCCTGTCCCCCCCACTGGGGAATAAATTCATACCGCCGTATCGATTCGATTCTTTTTCTCCTTTTGCCTGATTCCTACAGCCTCCTGGGGAAGGAAGATTAAGCCCCGAGCCCTTCTGATATTACTTTGAAATGCAGAAACCCGCAGGAAAAGGCACGGCATCTCTCCTTCCCTTGGAAAATGGCAAATGCAGACCTGTGGGGACGGAGCAGCACCTGCCTGGTTGTCCCTTCTTGTCTCACTGCAGCACGGAGGTCCCCTCCTACCCACACTCACTCGGGGTTTGAGGACTCACTTGATTTAACCGGTGTTAAACTGCAGCCGGGAGCTCCGGCGCTCGGGAGCCAGCCGCCTTAATATGGGATCAATTAATTATCAGCCCTGTTATGACGAAGGCTGCTGAAATGTGGGCTGAGAGATCTCAGAGTGCAAGCAAAGAGCTCTCGTTTCCCTCGTCCCACAACCGCTGGAGGCAGGCCTGCCCTGTGATCTCGGTTACGCAGGCATAAATCTGGAGCAGCTCCGTTTCTTTAATTGGTGTCACTGGGGAATTTCCAGCGATGCTTGCATGCAGACCTCTGGATGGGGGCCTTTCCCTTCTGCCAGAGACTGAGCTCCCCTGGTTGCAGCGATTGCTCAGCTGGGCAAAGGCTGCTGTTGGAGATGGAGCTGTACGGTGACATTTTGGGAGCCCTGGAGGGTCCTGGGTTTGAGGGAGAGGGGATGGAGGCAGCACAGAAGGAGGTGTGGGGACAGAGCAGGGAGCGAAGCAGCTGCTTGCTGGGACAGGCTTTGGATATGGATTCTATGCGTTATTTTCCTTGGTCAGCAAAGGGGTGATCACTGCATCCCCCAAGTGATGGAGGTTTTGGCACAAGCCCGGACCCAGCTGTGTGTCCAGGAGCCACCGAGTCAACTCTTTTATCACTTGGATGTATTCAGGCTCTTCCTTGCTCTCAGCCATGTGTTTGGTTACGACCCCCAGAAACTTCCCTGTACCCCTTCCTTTGACATCCTTGAACTCACATCAGAATCCTAGAGCAGTCCAGACTCCTCCTTTACAGTTCCTTTCTCATCTTTGTAAAGCAAAGAAAGGCACTCCCATAACCAAGCCTGACTCTGATCCTTTCCTTTTCCAGAGCATTCTGCATCTCTGAATGCATCCTTCAGGCTCTGCAACATTGAGGAGCCAGCTTTGCTTCCTGCAGTGCTGACAAGGAAGGAGGAATTTGGCTTCTCCCCGCCCCTTCCTGAAAGCGAGCCTGGGGTTTGTTTCTCTGCTGGGAGTTTAAAGATGTCCTTTCAAAGCACCAAGCAACATAGAGTCATAGAATCACTGAATGATGGGGTTGGAAGGGACCATAAAACTCATAGAACGCTTGGGTCTGGATTGGAACGGCCCTTAAAAGTCATGGAACTTTGGCACCTGTAAGTTTAAAAAGGAGATCTGGAGGTGACTCATCACCTGAGCCAAGGTCCTGAGCTTTCCCTCCTCCACATCTGCCTCAGATGGGCGGTGCTGGGCATGCGTGCTCCCAGCAAAACTCGCTTTGAAGAACCCTATCAGTGATCCTGGGATGTGCCCAGCTGTGGCCCAAGGGATGCTCAGGGCCGTGTGGCCGTGGTCACCTCTATGGATTTTGAGGCAGGGACTTTTCCCGCCTGCAAACGAAGTGATATTCTGACTCTTCATTTTCCTGTCAATAAACTTTATTGTCGTTTTCTTGCGAAGGTTTCAGCAATTAAAAAAAAAGAAGAAGAAGAAGAAAAAGAAAAAAAAGAAGAGGAAGAAGAAGACAAAGGGAGTTGATGTTTGACTGCTGGGCTATCACTTAAGTCCTTGTTCCTGTTTACTCAGGACTTATTAGAGCTCATTCAATGCCTATAGCATGGCTGGATCAATACCTGCTGGGAGCAAGAGAGATTCCGCTTGGCCACTGTAGCCCATGTTGCAGAATTGATCTGCTTGGCTGCTGCAATCTGAAAATCCATCTTTTTGCGCTCTCTCCCTCTCTCTCTGCAGCCGGGTTGCTAAGCAACAGGGGCTCCTTTGGGCGGCCATTGGTCAGCAGCATCTTCGGGTCCCGCGGTCCTGCGTGGTCACTTGGCCACTTCAGGCTGCGCCGCGTCCTCCAGGATGACTGCGGGCGGTGGGGAGGGATGGCGATAGGGGGGAAGATCGATCTGGCCTCACATTTAACCTTTCTGTTAAAAAAATAAAAAGAAAAATAAAGAAAAAAAAAGAAAAAAATCATTCAGAAAACTATATTGACCCATTCCTTATCACCTGGTGCCACTGCAGCCTGCTTGGAGCGGGGCTGCGTTGTGTGCGCACGGCTCCAGGCTCTCCCATCCTGTCCATGAGGATCTGCTGCCTCTCCTTCCCCGGCCTTTCCCTCTCACCTTGGCCGGACACAAAGTTAGGGCTAAGCTAAAGGTGTGTTTGTAAACTGATTTCATTAAACTGGGGCAAAACCTTTGTGCGGATGTACTGAGATCAATGTAAACCCCATTTACATCGATTTCGCTTCGCTTTGGTAAAGGAATCGAATTATACAAACCGATACCAACCTGCTTTAAAATGATTTAAGGTTGTCTACACAAGACCAATTTTGGCTTGCAATTCTGCAGGTAGGCAAGGCCCATCCCTCCTCTCCAATGAGGTGAACCCCTGTGCCACAGCAGCTCCGTGCTCCCTTGGCATCGTCCCCAAAGCAGCGGCGCTCAGGGCTCTCTCCAATCCCACCCGCTGGAGGTGGGGAGGCTGTTTTCCAGGTGCTGCTGAGCGCTCCCTGTGCAGATATCGATCCTTCTTTCAATCCCTCCCTCCGCAGAGACACGCGTCTCTTATGTGTGAGCCTTTCCCCGCAGTCCCCAGGTGATGCTCTATCTCGATCCCGAAGGCTTAGCACGAGAGTGTTATAATCCCCGGCTTGTGATTATCTTATCTTTACACGGTGAAAGGATGGAGGGGTTAATACCAGCACACTTCTGAGTGCTCAGAAGTGGACACTTGAAGCCAAGTGCCAACACTACTGTGAGACACCCACAGCAAGTGGCCTCCCTTCCTCAAAGTACCAATCAGCTCTGCAAAAGCCGTATGTCCCCGAGGTCAGCAAAGCCAACCACTTGCCTGAGCCCCACAATGGGTAATTCACACACAGAGAGCTTTCCAGGCAGAGGCCAAGCCCAGTCCTTAACTCTCCTCACCTCCAGTTAAATCCAGTCCCCCACACTGGGATGTCTGTGCCGTCACCAGGTCAGTTCTTTTCTGGGTTCAACACGGAGCTCTGGGGTTCTCTGCTGCAGCCACTCAGGATCATCTGGGGCTCAATCACCCATGATGGATGGATGGATGGATGGATGGATGGATGGATGGATGGATGGATGGA
>JAPSGF010000177.1:261566-271887 GCA_035772895.1 Perdix hodgsoniae
CTGGGCTGCATCAGCAGGAAAATAAATTAATAAAGAAAGAAAGAAAGAAAGAAAGAAAGAAAGGAAACGTGGGGTGCGTCCGCTGCTGTGCTGTGGGCCAAAAATAATGGGAGGATGGAGGGGTGCAGAGCTGGGTGTCGCTTCTACGCAGGCAGTGCTCAGCACTGGTCCTGGTGCTGGGCTGTGGTTTGATCAGCAAGACCCCAGTGGTCAGTGCTTGCCTCGGAGCTGTGGGTTATTAATGGGTGACTGGCTTGTAATAATTACTTGAAATAATTGAAGCAGGGAAGGAGAAATGTGGCTTTGCAAAGTCGGAATGCTGGGCGATGGGCTGGCCGTCCAGCAATGGGAACGGGTGCAGCTCTGCAGCTTTACTGGGGTTGCAGCAGGCTCTTCCCAATGGGGGCACGTCTGTGTGCGCACACATCCCACATCACTGCTGTGTACCCGGTGTGTGTCTGTGTGGGGCACGTGCCAGCATGCCAGGGGGACACTGGGGGGCACTGGGAGGGCGCATGGTGGTGGGTGAAGATGCAGTCGGGCAAGAAAAGGGAGGGGGGTGGAGGGAACGCCTTGCAATTTGTTATCAGGGGGCTTTTGGGGAGGGATCTTTTGGAATTTTTAATTCAAAAAAAAAGCAAAAAAAAAAAAAAAAGAAAAGAAAAAAGTCAAGTTTTCTATAAAGGCTTTTTTGTTTGTTTGTTTGTTCTTTTTGCAAGCATCTGATGGTCGTAGGGTAGGTTTCCGCTCAACCCTTCTCTGCTGGCTGTTTGAGGATGGTAACCCTGGGACAGGCTGCCCCACGGCCCTGCAGGTGCTGCTTTGCAGCCTCAGGGCATTTTGCAAACCCTGCTGGGCGGGTAGGGGAGGGGGAAGGCTCTGCTTCACCGGGGGCAGCTGATTTGGAGCGAGTGCCAGCTGAGGAGCGAGCCCAGCAGCCAGGGAAAGGAGGTTAAATGTGCTGGGTGAATCAATGACCTGCTTTGCTGAGCTCTGGGTCTCCCCAGCTTTGGGTGGAAGGGGTGGCTGTTGTCCTTTTATGTGAGCTTAAGGTGGTGCAAAGAGGACCCGCAGGGCAGGGAGGATGAAGAAAGAAAAATAAAGGCATTGCTTGTTTTCTAGCTAGGAAGAAGTGGCTTCCAGCCCCCTTCCATTACTCCCAGCTGCATGGCTGCCCGCTGCTCTGTCCTGGCAGTGGTTTGTGGGGCAGGCAGGAGGTCAGCAAGGCAATAACCAGTCACAGCCCCACGGTATTGCCCCATTGCTGCTTTCAGTTTCAGCCTTTGGCTCGTCTGTCCTCCACCCACCTCTAGACAGTGAATGTCTCCAATGACCTGCGCCCTCCCTGCCAAATCCTTTTGGAAGAACCAAGCCAAGAAACCCCCAAAGCTGAAAACTAATTCTTTTGGGGGAGAGGGTGGGACTTTTCCTCAGACAGTCTTCAGACGATGCTTTTCTGACTCTTTTGTGAGCTTCCCAGGAGGGAAGAGTTTATTCCCAGACTTGCAGGGCCTTGTCCATGCCCTTCACCAGCCTTGACCCAACCAAATCCCTGGGCACCCTATGTCCTGACACAAGGGAAGCTACAGGGAAAGCTTTTAGTTAGATGCTGGCTCATCCTGACAAACGTGCCAGCAGATCCAGTGGTGAAGGCACACAAGGAACCTCAGTGTGTTGGGTTTTCAGCCCCCTCTGGCTATTGTCCAGCCTTTGGAGACGGGAAAACCCTTTCCAGAGGAAGTGGAAACAGGATCAGTCAGCCAATCCATGCCGTGAAATGTCCACTGCAGTCCCCAGCATCCCCATCCCCAGCTGTCCCCTGTGTTTTAGAGGCAGCAGCTGGATGTGACAGCCAAGAGGAGGCCCCCGAGTCCTCCGGTGAGATCTGCAAAGGATGCAGTGGAGGCCAGAGCACAGCAAAGGAGGCAGGCTGATGGAGGATCCTCATAATTTAGGAACAGTGCAGCCCCTGTAGCCAGGCTGTGGGAGCAGAGGCGATGCAGGAGTTCCTCGGTCTCCAGCCCGAGGGTCAGCAGCAGATGCTGAGATTTGGGATGTTGGGAACGTGGAGGTGCAGGGCTTCCCCCAGGCTTTGCTCACGCCGCTGCTTGGGAGGCACAGGGAGGAAGAGGAGGGAGGCATCTGAGGGCAATGGGTTCAAAGCCAGCAGGTTCCCTGGAGGGAAGGAAGGTCCTGATGTTGGGAGACAGCCAGGCAGCCCACAAGCAGGCCGGGGCAGTCAGCACCAATTAATGGCCCTGTTCTCTCTTTTGAACGTCTAGCTTGCAAACGCAAAGAGCAAGAGCAGCAGAAAGACAGGAGTCTGCAGCCCAAGAAGCAGCGGCTGGTCTTCACAGACCTCCAGCGCCGCACCCTGATCGCCATCTTCAAGGAGAACAAGCGCCCGTCCAAGGAGATGCAGATGACCATCTCGCAGCAGCTGGGCTTGGAGCTCAACACCGTCAGCAACTTCTTCATGAACGCCCGCCGGCGGTGTATGAACCGCTGGCAGGAGGAGCCAGGCGCCAACCCTGGGGTCCCCTCTTCTTCTACAAGCACTTTCTCCAAAGCATGATGTCCCCCAGCCCTCCCTGCCCCTTCCTGGACATCCTCCTCATGACAAAGCCAACTCAGCCTGGTGCGCACGCCCCATTTGGGGTGGGTGCTTTTGGGCATTGCGAGTCCCCCGCCCCGGACAAGTGTCGTGTCCTGCTGCCACCTCCATCCAGCTTGAGGAGCAGGGATGGAGGTTGCTGCTGGGCCAGCTCCTTCCCATGGAGGGCTCTGAGGAAACCCCCATGGAGCGTGGGATGTGGGGTGGAGGAGAGGGAAAGGAGTTGCCTGGGGATACCTCGCAAAGCTTGTCTTCACCTCCCTTGGGTCTTTGGGGATAGGGGCACCTTGTCCCCTCCTGTTCCCCCCCACAACTTCTGCCTCCACCGCCCTTGTGGCTCCCACAGTTTTGGGATAAAAATTGAGGAGGAAATGCAGGAGGTGAAGCTGTGGGGCTGGTCTCTGGTACAACTTTCCAAGGCCGAACTCCCCATTATTTAAAGGGGAGTAAGCAGGGAAAACACTCTCCGGGTGCCTGGAGGTGACCCCAGGGCTCTGCTTGCTGAAGCTTCTCGCTCCCCTGAGGCACAGCAGGTTTTCCCAAAGCAGTCGGACCCTCCTCTCCATTGAAACGCGGGCGCTCCTCTCCCTTGAAGCTGTTGAAAACTCAGCCAAGGGCAGCCCCACAACCTCCCTCCGTGGCCACCCACCCTCCTCACCCCCTGGAAAAAACCCCCAAGAGCACCCACCCCACCAGACCCCCCGCACACCCCGACCCATCCTTGGGTCCCCCCCCAAATGGCTCCACGCATCCGAGCATCCCCCCAGCGGCACGGCGGCCGCTCCACCTTTGCGCCCACGCAGGTCAAGAAGCACATTTTAGCTACAGAAATCGGGTATTTAAAAAATATGAATTGTTTGAGAGGAGATGGGAGGAGAGACTTGGAGCGAAGAATCGCGTCTGTCCTGGCAACCGGCTTGAGGCCAGGCTGGCTCCAGCATTCTGGCCACCGGATTCCTGGTTCACTTTTGGGTTGAGGAATGAACTCAGACAAAGCGGTTTTGTTGGCTTTGCGTCTTGCCCCGTCCTCCCCTCCACACGCACTCCTGCCCTTACTTGTCTTCGTCTCTGTTACCAAAGATATTGCAAAACCAAAAACCAAACCCAATCCCTCCCGGGAGGCAGCGGAGAAGGAAAATCCCACGGATCTGGTTGCGAAATGCTGCGTGTGTGAGAAGGGGAGAACTGCCCGATGAGCTCGAAAGGGAAAAGCCAAAAAACGACCACCGACAGCCAAACCCCGATGGGATAACAACAGAAACCACAACCCAGCAAACTCGACGCCAAGACCGGCAAACGTACCCCAAAGAAAAAACCAAAAACAAATGACAAGAATAGTTTTTTTTTTAATTTATTATTATTATTATTATTATTTTTTTGTGCCAATTAACAACCTGCCTTAACCGCGCAATTCTGGAGCAGTGGTACTAGCTTCGAAACGATCGTTCCCTCCGAGCTCTCGATGGTGACTTGTGCCATATGAAAAGCAATCATGAGGCCAAACCCTTGCATTCGGCCGTCGCCCCGGCCCTGCAGGCTCTGTGCTGCCCTCGGGGACCGGAGGAGCCACAGGGACTGGGAAGGGCTGAGGGAGGCTTGGGGATGGAGGGGAAGGCCAGGTCCCCCTTTGCCAACCCCATCACTTGGGGAGAAAGAAAAATCCTCCAAAGCCAACCCCCCCCCCCCCCCCCCCAAAAAAAAAAAAAAAAAAAAAACCCCACCCCCCCCCCCCCCCCCCCCCAAAAAAAAAAAAAACAACAAAAAAACCCAACAAAATAATAATAATAATAATGGGACACTATTGAATTTATGCGGGTAAAATAGTACCATCTGTGTTCTAGCGCTATGGTTTCTTCGATTCACTTTACTTTGAGAGCGATCTGTTGTGTAACAGGAAGGCACCTTGTTGAAAAGAAGGAAAAACGGAAAGAGAAAGAAAAAGAAAAAGAAAAAAAAAAAAGTGTCTGCGTACACCAAGAAAAGGAAAAAAAAAAAAAAAAAACCAACAACAAAGAAAAGCACCCAAAAATAAATGAATGAGGAAAGGAAGGACAAAAGAATGAAAGAGAGAAAGGAAAAACCCTACAAGGAAAGCCCTGACCCACCGCAGGGTTTGGGAATGGATTCTGGGACAGATTTACCAAAGAGCTGATGGGGTGGGTGGGAAGTGGGGGCCAGCGTGGGCACAGCCCCACACAACAACCCCAACCATTGCCAGGGGGAGCGGATGGACGAGAGGGAGGAAGAGGGGCCGGGAAGGGGCCGGTGCCAAGCAGAACCCGAAAAGAACAGCGGAGTGAAGCTCACCCCCTGCAATCCGCTCCCCACCGCTGGCGTTCCCCCGACGTTGTTTCTTCTTGTCTTGTCGTGACGTGGTGACAGTGGGGGGGAGGGGGGTGGAATCCTGAACCCCCATCGGGTAGTATTCAAGGGCTGAAAAGCCAGGAAGGGGGCCTTGGTTTGGGAAGCGAAAAACACGCGGAAACGAAACGAAACAAAATAAAAAATAAGAGGAAAAAAAAAAAAAAAAAAAAGGAAAACAAAGAAACAAAAACGTACCAAAAGAAAAAGAAAAAAAAAAAAGAAAAGGGAAAAAAAAAAAAAAAAGTAAATGCCACAGGCCCTCAAGGATGCAAAGACATTTCTAGTGAGAACCCGAGAATAAAGGCTACCTCACTTGAGTTTTCAATTTTCGTGATTTGAAAATCACGTCTGATACCAAAGATTTTGTTGCCTTGTCTGGTCTGTGCTGGCAGCGCCGCTTTCCCTGTGCCCTTTGAGTCCCCCCGAGAGCGAGAGAAGGCGAGCGAGCATCCCCGGGATGGCGGCGTGGTCGATGAGTGCCTTTTTCTTGTACCAAAGGTGTGTGGCCATTTCTTTGCTCCTCCGCTTTTTTTCTTTCTTTTTTTTTTTCTTTTTTCTTTCTTTTTCTTTTTACTTTATTTTATTTTATGTTTTTTGTTTTTGTTCTGTCCTGAAGATTCACTCTTACCTCAGCTCTCCGAACGGATTCTGGCAACTCTTGTAGTCTTTGGGTGTTGGGATGGAGAAAACAGAAAGCCAAACCTTTTGTCCTATTGGAAACGAAAGCATCGCCCTTCCCTCTTGCTGTGGTTTCCCCAGTGTGTCCCCCCCTTCAGATGTCCCCAGTGTCCCCATCTGTCTTGCTGTCCTCTCAGGGCAGCACCAGGACCAGCTCTGCTCTGGAACCGTGCAGAACCCAAGTGTAGAACGGCTTGGGTTGGTGGGGACCTTAGGGACGTGGATTCCACCACGGATGGATTCCAGCATGGATGTTTCCTGGCGGTTCAGCCCAGACTGGAGCTTCTGCTTCCCTTCTTGGTAGCACGGAGAGAGGATGCGTGTTGTTCCTCATTGCTGACTTTCTCCAAACCTTTCTTTTGGAGATAAGTGGGTAAATTCTTGGGTCAAATCGCACCTGCTTGGCTCTTTGCGTTGGTTTCCCCTTCCTTCTGGGTGAAGCCTTGCAGGCTGCACCACCCCAGCAGGCTCCATCTGACGTGTCTTGTGGGAAATGGCTCCTTCAGATTGGACCAAACTTGGCCAAAGTCTCAAACCCAACCGGGAGCCTCACCGTGGGGACGCCAGGACCCATCCGCAGCCCCAGCATCCAACTGAGAGCAGGTCAGAGCATCCCACTGCTTGCCCCCCATCCCCTCCGCTCTATTGCCTTGACCAGATCCTGCCCAACCCCACTTCTCCCTAACACCCACATGGCTTGCGATACCAAAGACATTCTCTATGCAGGAGAAAGCCTTCTTTTCCACCCAGCACAGACCTTACAAGCCTTTTGACAATGTTCTCTGAAATACCTCAAAATATTTAATGTATAGTTTATGTGAAAAAAAAAAAAAAAAAAAAAAAAGACTTAGCTAGTTTTTGGAATTTGTGACTTGAAGCTTTATACTGTTAAATTATAATTTTGCAGAAGACGGCATGTTCTTATTTCTTTGACGCGTTCAATGGGAGACATATTGAATGTTAAGGAAATGAAAGCTGGGTAGTTTCACGGTGTAAAAAAAAAAACGAGAGAGAGAGAGAGAAAGATTTAAAAAGGACCCTCGGAGTTTACAGATTTCATATTTAAACAAGTCCTTTTAAAAAAAGAAAAGAAAAAAAAAAGAAAAACTAATAACGATGACGATACCTTTGCGTTCAGACGTGTTACTTTTCTCTGAGTCATGTCGTACGAGAGTATTTATTATACGTGTTCCGTGTTCAGATGTAATTTAAAGAAGACAAAAAAAAAAAAGACAAAAAAAAAAGACAAGATGAGAATTTGATTTATGCATGAAAAAATATACTCTTTCTTGAAGTAATGTAATAATTATTCGGGGAGGGATGGTCGGGTGGGAGCGGGAGGGGACAAACTGTGCTTTTTTTGTCCATGACTTCTGGGTTGATTAAGAGTTTTCTGCATGGATCGCCGTATTTATTTCCTTTTCTCGATCACACAGTTATGGGAGAGCCATCCTTTACCCCCTCTGTTGCTTGGTTCGCTTCTTTTCCCCCTTTCCTTTCTCTGCACACCCTGTTGCCCCGATGGGGGACGGTGTCGGGGCTGCAGGGGGTTGTGGGGGCACACGACCCCATGCCCAGCAAACCAGGTACAGGTGTCTGGGGCACGGGACCCCTGCGTGTGCCCACCCATGCCAAACCAACCCCGCCAGGTCCCGCACCTCTCAGGTTTGGGGATTTTTTTGTGCTTTATCCTGATCTGTGTGTCAAAGCCCAAGTGTCTTCATGCAGAAGAGAGACAGAGACAATCAGCCGCCGCCACCGGAGTTTGCAAAGCTCTGGGCTCCTCGTTTGCTCTGAGATGAGGGAAATGGCCCCGATGCCCCATCGCTGCCCTCCTCCCCACACTGCAACCATTGGCGATGGAAGCTTGTCACGTTGAGGATGGTGACACTGAGCGGGGCTGCCCGAAGGGGTGGATGTCCCATTGCTGGGAGTGTTCGAGACTGGGCTCAGCAAGGCTTTGAGCAACCTCACCTGGTGAAGGGCATCTCTGCCCGTGGCACTCAGTGGGACTGGTGATCTTCAAAGGTCTCTCCCAACCCAAACCGTTCGGTGATGGTATGATGGCCCCGAGTCACTTTCCCTTGGGGTGGCCTTGAAGACCTGCCTCCATCCTTGCCTTCGCTTTAAAATGCTGATTCCTGAGTCCTCTTCTGCCTCTTCATTCTCCATCCTTCACCTCTGTCATGGCCCCAAAGCTCAAACAACTGCAAGGAACGAGATCTCAACTCCTTTGCGCTCCACCAACACGGTCCCCAAAAGCATAACAGGGTTTATACCCGCGTCTTCTTCAGTGCAGCATCCTGCAGCCTTCATCTTCTTCATGGCTATCCATCCAGACAACCCTCCTGGTGTCCTCTGGGAAACCGTTGCTGTTTGGAGGTCCATCTCAGTGTCGGATGTTCAGACCTCGCTTCCAACCACACGAAGGTGTCACCAAGCTCAGACCCAACCCACAGCCATCAGCCTACAGAGCCCACCTTGGGACAAGAACCCGATGATTTGGGGCATCCCAAAGAAGCTGAGCACTGAGTGCCGTCCTTATCCTTCCCCCCCCAGCACCCACTGAACCAAAGGGGCTTTGCCCTGTGCCGAATCTGGCCTCGCCTGCTGCCCACACCTACCAAAATGCCTTGAGGAGCAACTTGCAACGATACCAAAGATTTTTATTTTTTTTCCCTGCAGGTAATGACAATCCAAGCTCTGTCCTAAAGACAATTCTCTTGACCAGGGTTGCCCCAAAAGGGTGTTTTTGTGCTGTGGGGAGCAGGAGCAGAACTGGAGCCCAATGGGGGCAGCTTGAAAAACAACAAGAGCAGCTCCTACCTGGTGGGGAGCATCAGGGAGCAAAGATCCCAGGGCTCCATGCTGATGAAGGACGAGGAAGAGGAGGGTGTCTGGGACCTCCAGCCCCACCAAGTCCTGCAGTTCAGGCTGGTCATTGTGCCCTATTTCCATTGAGGAGGTTTTCAGGGATTTGGGTCATCCCGTTACTTGTGAAGCCTCAGGCTGGTTCTCCATTTAGGTAAAATAAAATAAAATAAAATTTGCAGTGGGGCAGCAACGTCTCCATCCCCACCGGGAGAAGAGGAGCAGAGGGATCACGGAACCTCAAAGTCGAGCTTCAGGCACTGACATCCCATGATAGCCCAGCCGCGAGCTGAGCTTTCCCAGCTCTAAGGAGGTCTCCAACGATGGGATACCAGCACTGCGCCTGGAGGTTGCACTTCCTGGTGCCAAGCCCAGGAGCATCAGGACAGGATCCTTTATACAACACCTCTCTTCCGACCAGAGCCAGAACCCAAGGTTCGTCCACGGGTCGCTTTGAGGGGGCAGGGGGGGACATTTGCTGCTTTTCCCTCATCTCAGAGCAGAAGAGGAGCTGCAGCCAGGGCTGGGGCTGTGCGTATGGATGCTTCAGTTCCTTTCGTATTATTTCTTCATTCAGGGTTCTTTAAAGAAAGGAAATTAAAAACGCAAAGGCAAACAAATCCATTTGGGTTTTTTTGTTTGTTTTTTTTTTTGTTTGCTTGTTTTGTCTTTTCTTTTCCATCCTTCTCCCCTCTACATCTCTAAAGGAGAACAAGAAGTCAGGCAGAATTCACCCTGCCCAGGAGGAGCCCACAGCACTGGGTTTACCCACCCCCCCCACTGCTCATTTCTCTGCATAGCAATAGGCACCCATCCCACCTACTTTGGGGGCCACATCCCTCCGTTGCTCAGTGCTTTTTTTCCTTCTGAGTTGTTGCTGTGTTTTGTTTTGTTTTTCCTAATTATTATTTTACGATTCTTATTTTTCTTTTGCTGCTGCTTCATTGTTAATCTCATGGGATAGGTTTTACTCTACAGCGAAATGCAATTGTTACTCCTCTGTGTCTTGCAATTATATTTGTTTAAGCTATTTACAAATGCTAAAAAAAAAGAAAAAAAAGATAATAATTATAAAAAAAAAAAAAAAAGAGTCTTATGTGTCAGGCACTTTATCCAAACTGTGCTGTGTGCTCTGGAGTTTGTTCCTCGTTCTTTGCAATGACTCACGCAGGGGAAATTACCAGGAAACTGAACTCCAGCCTGTCAACAGGTTTTAAAAGAGAAAAAAAAAAAAAAAAAAAAAAAAAAAAAATCTCTATTTGTTCATCCTCTACTGGTCATGACTGTGTTGTATTTCTGCAGCTTTCTGTTTCTTCAATAAATTATTTTCTAGTCATTCACCCCCGTGTCTGTGTGTGTGTCCCACAGGGCTTTTAATTACAAAAATGAGGATAAAAGATGGTGATCCGGTCACCAGGTGGTTGTTTGCATGGTCTGTCCTCCCCAAGCTGTGGCTCTGCAGCATCCCGTGGGCTGTGCACGTCCCCCAAAGAATGGGGGAGTGGGAGGTGGTGGGGATGGGGGCATGGCGCACAGCACTGCCGTGGGTTTGGGGACCACTGTGCTGAGACCGTAAAGCAAAAACACCCATATTGGATTCAGATGCCCTCAAGAGGAGGAAACCCCTTTGGCCTCAGCAGGACGTGGTCAGGTCAGCTACGGAGGGAGGGCCAAGTTGGGGTTGTACCTTGGGGATGGAGTGCTGTGGTGGCACAGGTGTCATTGGTGGTGTGGGTGTCGGTGACGGTGTGGGTGCCCTTGGTGGTGCTGTGGGTGCTGTTGGAGATGTGGGTG
>JAPSGF010000177.1:272369-340046 GCA_035772895.1 Perdix hodgsoniae
GCAAGAGGGTCAGACAAAGGGATGCGATACAGCCAAGTGAAGAGACAACCTGCTGGGAGAACAGCTCCTGGTATGGAGCCCACGGTGGGCTGGCCTGGCTCTGGGAGGAATGGACTGCAGGGATTTGGGGCACCTAACCTGGAAAACGGAAGACAGCAGGGGCGATCCTGAAGGCATCAATGCTCTGGGTCAGGAAGGAGAAGAGGCAGAAGAGCAGCAAGCTGGCTGTGACCATCAGGAAAGACAATGCCGTCCAGAACTTGGTGTCCAGGATGATCTGCATGGACATACAACTCCGTGTGAAGGCTGGAGGATGTACTTCCATTTGGCCACTCGTCTCTGCCCCAAGGGAGATCATCCGCAGCTGTGCTGGGCAACATCACAGCGTGCCTGGGGTCCCTTCACCCCATGGTGTTCCATTTGGACTGGTTGCCTCCAACCCCTCATCCGTGCCAACAGCCTCCAGTTCATCCCCAGCTCAGACACAGGGAGGAGCGCTCACCTCCACGAGGACTGACAGCAAAGCTGAGGTGGCCACCGTGACTGAGAAGGACTCGTAGTCCCCCACAGTCCTGCTGCCAACGTGGTCCTCAAAGGCCCAGAGCGCGATGTAGAAGCTGGTGAGTGATGTGCTGACACCATGCAGGAACGTCGTGCTGAAAATACGATAATTGAAGAGCTCGTCCTGCTGCCCAATGGTGTAGAGCTCAGGGAACCGCAGGCTCTTCTTGGCACTCACGTCCTGCTGGAACGTAGAGGGAGGGGGTCGAACATCGGCCTTCCCACCCTTGGCAGGTCTGCCCTCCAGGCATAGGGGCTGGGTGCAGCCTGGTGACCCCATACCTGCTCCAGAAGACCCACAGAAAGCACGGGGTAGGCAGTGTAGAAAACGTTGTAGAGAGCAAGGAACCAGCCTTCATAGAGAGGCTATGGGGAGAATGAAGTGGCTGTGAGCTCGGTGGTGCTTTGGGAAGACTCGGAAAGGATGCCCAGGCACTGGGGTGAGGCTAAGTCCTGCCTCAAATCCCATGGAAATCCCTATGGGCTTGTTCTGAGATCTGCATCAGCGCTGGGTTGTCCGCAGCACTCTGTGGGTCTTTGGGAGCGTGCTGCAGAGATGGGGCTGGAGCCACACACTGCACTGATAACCTTTGTCCATTAGGTAAGAACTCCCACTTTTGGGAGAACCCTGTGGTCTAATTCCCTGCGCATTTGTGAGGCTGAGCTGCTGCTCACAAGAGCTGCCAGTGCCTCTGAGGGCACTTCTGCCAATCCCACAGCCCAAGTGCAAGTAACCAGCTCCACCTCAACCAGGGAGCCCCCTAAAATCAGGCAGGGAGGGAGGAGACCGCGCTGGAGCTACAAAAACCCACGGGACATCTGCGTTCCGTGCTGTGAGCACCCCTTGCTCACCTGGGCTGTGAATCCACTGTGGAAAGCAAACCAGATCTGGGTCATGAGGCCAGCAAAGGTCTTGTAGAAGAAGTAGCGGAGGAACTTGCAGATGCGGAGGTAACCCCAGCGGCCGTGGACGAGCAGCAGGCGCTGCAGGTAGCAGAACTGTGCCAGGGCGTAGTCGCTGCACTGCACGGCTTGCACTCCCTCCAGCCCGCTGATGCCCACCCCGATGTCAGCAGCTGCAGAGGGGGTGAGATGTGGGCAGCGAGGGTTTAGGAGAGCCCTTCTTCTGTAGCGTTTGGTTGCCCAGCAGGTTGCGCTCAGGGCTGGTGGGCAAAGGGGAAAAGCCCTCCTGCGTGTCTGACTGTGACAGCTGGGTGTGCAAGGGGCACAGCCCTGTGTTGGGGGGTGCTGGAGAGGCGTGGGAGTCTTCAAGACTTGCCCAAGCAAGGAGTCCACCCTGCCCCTTTCCATGGTCTTGTGCTTTTCACCCCCTTCCCAGCACAACCACATTGCAAAGTGGGTTGGGAATTAGGTTGGAAAGTGAGCCAGGAGTTGAGCTGGGGGTTGCGTTGGGAAATGGGTTGGAAGTTGAGTTGAGTGTTCCTCTCCCAGCTCTTCACCTCAAAGGAGAAGGTGACGTAGTGGAGATGGCAGGTGGGGTACCACCACTCCCACTCTAGTTGGATGCTCTAGTCAAAACCCACCAGCACATCCCCCAGCCTCACTTTTGATCATGTTGACATCGTTGGCCCCATCCCCAATGGCCAGCGTGGTGGCTTTCTTGTGCTTCTTCACCAGCTGCACGATGAGAGCTTTCTGCTTCGGGGTGACCCTGCAGCAGATGACGGCCTGGCAGCTGGTGGCCAGGTCCACAAAGGCCTGCTCCACCAGGCTGCCCTGCTCCTGGGGGTCTGTCGTCCCATGGCAAGTAAGCTGCTGCCACAGCTGTCCCTTCTTCTGTAGCACCTCTCCTGTCTGGAGGATTGCGTCCTTAGGGGAGAGCACACATGGTTGGAACCTCACACCAGGGCTGGTCAAGAGGGATGGGAGCTATGGGTCCCTTACAAGCAGGGAGGATGAGGCTGGTCTGAGCTCTTTTAGCACAGGGAAACAAACATGGGTATGAAGGGAGGATAACGACATTTCAAGTTCAGGTTTTCTAAAGACTTCCAGGGATGTCACAGTAGAACCTGCGATGCTCTCAAATTTCTCAGGTGCAACAAAAAAAGTTTTCCCTGGGTTTGACATGCAGTAGGTACTGTTTGAGAACAATTTGTCCCAGTATGACCAGAATCATAGAATAATGAAGGTTGGAAAAGACCTCTAAGATCAGCCAGTCCAGCCATCCACCTACCACCAACACTGCCCACTGACCCGTGTCTCTCAGTACCACATCTACACCTTTCTTGGAGAAGAGCACGAGCCCCCAGCAAACCACTTGGGCCAGTGTGGGTGAAGCCCCCACCACTAAGTGATCAGTGCGAGGTCACCTCCTCCTCTAACATTCATTCCCCATCCCAAAACAGGGTTCCCGTGGCTTTTGCCACCCATTTTGGGGTACCTCCTGGTGCCATCCAGTGCCTTGGGGCAGAACCAGCCCCGCTTATCTCCTTACCACAAAGTCCCCGCTGATGACAAGAGCTCTCTTCTTGTGGCACAGAGGCTCCGGGTGCTGCTGTGAGACACAGTCACTGCCACTGATGTTGTTTCTCGCCCAGTAAGCCTCGAGGATCTCGCTGTGCAAGGAGGGCACACGGGGCATGTTGGTCAGCTTTGGCTATGACTCGTTGGTTGGCATTTGCCATCTCAAAGCTGGATCCAGACAGGGCTGGTACTACCCAGTGGTGGGAGAAGAGGGACAAAGGGACTGAGAGGGCTCATGAGATGAGAAATCAGCCCTGGTGTATGTGGTTTGGAGGCCAGGAAACCAAGCTGAGCACTTTGCAGCCAAATGTAGGTGCAGAAATGAATGGGGAAGACTGGAAAGGTGTCAGTGGGTGAAGATGGGAATGGACATCAGGCTGTCCATGGGATGGGGAAGGAGAAGTATCTCCAGCTCTGCTCACCCTGCACGGATTCCCATACCCTTGGGTGTCATAGAATCACAGAGTCGTTAAGGCTGAAAAAGATCTCTAAGGTCATCCAGTCCAACTGTCCACCTACCACCAATACTGCCCTCTAAACACATCCCTAAGTGCCACACCGACGTGATTCCAGGAACAAACCCCCTGATGTCACGAACCAGAAGGTCAGGATTCCTCACCTCACTTCCTTCTCCTCCAGGATCTCCATGTCATCCGAGAGCAGCTTGCATGCATAGCCAACGTTCATTGCTGTTTCTGCAATAGAGGGACATCACTGGGCTGCTGTGCTCCTCCCCATACCAGGGCATCCCCCAGCCCTGGTGGCCAACAGGCACTGGGACTGTTCTCCACCCTATGCCATCATGCAGACAACTTTCCCTGCCTCAGTTTCCCCACGGGTAACATGATCTGTGGGTTGTGCTGCTGTTCTGTATGAATGGAACAGCAGAGCCCCACTGTTGCTTCCTCCCAGGGTTTCATCTGATCTCTGGTCCTGGCTGGGGAAGAAACTGAAATGTGTTGGTGGGGTCTGGGGTTGGCTCCACTGACCTTGTTTGTCTCCCGTCAGCACCCACACTTTGATGTTGCCCAGTTTCAGCAGCTGGATGGTCTCAGGGACCCCTTCTTGCAACTTGTCCTCAATGGCCGTGACCCCAAGCAGCTGGAGGGAAGGTGCCATGACATGGGGCAGGGGGTCAGGGCAAGGTGGAGGTAAACCCTGGCTCCAACCAGGGGTCTCCTGCAAGCACCAACTCCTTTCCATGGGTGGACGTGCCGCAAAATCACCCCGAGGGGTACCTCCACCTGCCCTCCCACCCAGAGGATTGGTGTCGGGTTGGACTCTTCCCCCTCCGCCCCAAAAGAGCTGAAGCTCCCTATGCTCCTACCCTCTGTGGGGACAGTAAGGAACAGGGCGAGTGGTTCCTCCCCACCCCTGGCCCCATCCCACCTCCAGGTCCTGCTCCATCTCCTCGTACAGCCTGTCCAGCTCACACGCCCGGCCCTGCAGCAGGATGTTGGCCATGCGGTGCCTCCTGCTCCACTCGCTGTACTCCGCCTCGCTCAGCTCCTTGCTGGCCAGGCATAACGTCCTCAGGGTCTCCTCTGCAAAGTGCTGCCAAGATGAGACATCGTGGCCTCCTCGCCTCGATTCCACGCTCACATGGGGTCTGAGGTCTCCTCTGGGCTCTGGCTGTCCCCCACCCCAGGAGTGATCATAGAACCACAGAATATCCCCAGCTGGAAGGGACCCACTAGGATCATCAGGTCCAACTCCCGGCTCCTCACAGGACCACCCAAATATCAGAGCCTATGTCTGAGAGCGATGCAGAACACCAAGAGGGCATTTGGTGCCTTCAGCCCCCATTCCACGTGCATTTGAGGCTCAGAGCAGAAAGGGGAATGACAGAGCCAAATCCTAAAGCCAGAGTAGGGACAGAGAAGCAGCGGGGCACCCAACCGACCCCTTCATGTCCCAGCTGCTGCGGGACTCACATCCAGAGCCCTCTCGGTGAAGTCCTGGTTGGGTCCCCGACCCCGCAGCCTCTCCAGGATCACAGTGTCAGCCCCTTTGGTGTAGAGCCGGATCGCACCCTGTGGGTCCCTCACTGGGAAGGAGAAAGGACAGAGCTGCTCTTTGCTGTCCCCATGCAAGGCACCATCCTGCTGCCGCTTCAGCTCACCCAACACCGACATCCTCTTGCGATCGCTGTTGAAGTCCAGCATGGCCAGCACTTGGTATGTCCTCTTCACCCCCATCTCACTGATGGTGATGGTGTCCTGCGTTCGGGACAGGAAGACGTAGCCCAAGCTCCTGGCTGCCAGCACCAGTGCTTCCTCATCTGGAGAAGCCGCCTGGTAAACCAGTTGGTCTGTGGAAGAGAAGCAAGGATTGGGTGAGGAGACGCCCAGATGAGCATCTCTCAAACACCTGGAACGCCTCAGTCTTGTACCGACGTTATTCATGGAGACCTTGAAGCCTGAGCTACCAAGCTATGGAAAGTCACAGAACAGAACTGTAGGATCACAGAACATCTCAAGTTGGAAGGGACCCATGAGGATCATCAAGTCCAACTCCTTCAGCTCCTTAGAATTATTTTTCTAAACATGTTCCAAAGGATGAAGGTTAAAAAAAATCATATACACAGCGCACCTAAACCTCAACCAATCCACCCAATCCACCCCATTTCAGAAGCCACGCTTGGTTTACAGTCATGTACACTTTTGCTGAAGATGATTTAAATCTACCAAATCTTTAAACTTTAAAATATATATTTTTTAACTTTTGTTGAGTTAATGAAAAGAGAGAATAATAGCTGTATGAGTAGAGTTTGTGTTCTTTGTCCTCACAAGCAAGGACCGCCACTCCCCATGGGGTACCAACACCACTCCCCATGGGATCCCAACATCAACCTCATGAGATCCCAGCCACACGCCCAATGGGATCCCAACACCACTCCCCATGGGATCCCAACACCACTCCCCATGGGATCCCAACATCAACCTCTTGAGATCCCAGCCACACGCCCAATGGGATCCCCACACCACTCCCCATGGCATCCCCACACTGATCCCAGTAGGATCCCACCCCTGTTCCCAACGGGATCCCAATGCCACTCCCAGTCCCTACCCTTATCCAACGGAAAATCCCAGCCTTGGCAGCTCATCTCAACGATATCACAGCCCCTGTGCCTCGAAGGGGACCCACTCACTGGGGACCCCAACCCACCTCCCCTCTCCTCCACCATGACGGTGTGGCAGAGGGCCAACAGCCGCAGGAACTCCCGCAGCACCGGATCACTATTTTGTTGCACCGCTTCCCGGAGCTCCACGTTGTTGGAGTCCAACGTCTTCTCCCCGTGGCAGCTCCGGGTCAACACCAACCCCTGCAAGAAGCACGGGCAGGCTGTAGGAACCCGAGTCACCAGCAATGGGGCCACCCTATAATGCTCTGCCATGGTCATATTTGGCCCCATGCCATGCAGGAGAGGGGAATTACGCACCGGCGGCTGTTTGTTCTCGTGGCCCGTGCCCAAACCTGCCAAAATAAGAGACAATTCAGTTACTGAAGAGCTGGGAGCATCACTTAGCAAGAGCTCCAAGCAGCTTTTTACTAGGAGGGATTGCTGGGATTCTTTTGCTGGCCAAAAGACAAGGAGGGAATTTTCAGTGCTGGCCCAGTGTCTGTCCATTGTGAGCCTCTGGGACACTCAGGTTTGACTGATTTCATTCTTGAAGAGCTCAGACTTTCTATGTTTTTAATGTTGACGATGCAGGTCTGGCTTTCATCTGCATTTCCAGTTGCCAGAAAGCAGAAAGGATCATGGCAGTGCTGCTATCAGAGGTGCAGTGTGATACACCAGGAAGAGGAGGATGGGGTTTATTCCTGCTTATAAACTTTGCCAAATGGTTTTTTTCTCCTCTTTCCTTTCGTCACTGTTTGTCTCGGGTGTTTGATAAGGATCTCAGGAAAAAGGAGCTCTATGCTAAAGCTCTGCCTCTCACTGCTCTTTAAATGTCACTAATTAAGCACCAAAAGCCAGCCAAGAGCTTGAGTAAATGCAGCAATGAGAGAAAGAAGGAATTGGCAGTTCTGGGGTTTCTAAGGGGAAAAAAGTAATCTGAATCATTAAAGAAAGCAAAGAGCATCACATGCACTCACCATAAGAATAAATCATAAGGGGAAGGACAACTTCTTCACCTCCTCCTCCTTCACCTCCTCCACCACCAAGACCAACCCATGTACCCCAAGCTTCCCAGCAAGCCAGAGAAGAGAAAAGAACCAAAGTGACCTCAAGCCAAAGTCTGTCCTCAACCCAACTCTGCAATCCCTACCAACGTGCCACCACCAGAAGTTACCATAGATGGTCCCATTGACACAGCATTTCTTGAAGCTCATGATGTTCTGCGTCAAGGTGCCCGTCTTGTCCGAGAAGATGTACTCCACCTGGCCAAGCTGGTCATTGAGGCTGGTGCTCCTGGCTTTCGCTGGGATGTCCTTGGCAGCATAATACATCTCCAAATCCCAGTTGATAAAAAAGCTGTTCACCAGGTAGATGAATTCAAACCTGGAGCGGGGATGCAAGAAAGGAGATATCGCCTTCATCGGTTGGTCATCCTCAGCCTGTCCACCATTTCCAACGTTGGTGTATGTGTCTTTGCATCACCCTTGCTCAGGTGATGAGCCCCTTTTGGGGCAGCCCCACTTTGTGGCTGCAAGCCAAGGTGCCAGATGATGGCCGAGGGGAGGGAGAGGGGCACTGAGTGCCAGCTGTGCGTGCAATCTCCATCGTTCTTACGTGATATACATGGACATGGGTATGATGACGCTCAGGAGAATGGTGAAGCCCCAGAAGCTGAAGAAAGCCTGCTTGGCAGGAGTGGTGTGCTTATAGAGAGCAGCGAGGTAGCTGTGTTTCTCTTGGAACATCTTGGCCCAGAACCCTGAGGCAATGGCGAGGCACAGCGATGTGGCCAGCAGCACCAGAAAGATCTGACAGGGGAAGGCAGGTTGAGAATGGCACATCCCACAGAGCCTACCAGAGCAAGACCAACCACTGTCCCTTCCAGCCCATCTCACTGCATCCCTGTGCATGAAGCTGCTTTGAGACCACCACAGAAGTCGAAGGCTATCCTGGGCTGAGATGAAAGATCGTGGCATAGAATTCAGCTGAACGTATATATGAACAAACAGAGCAAAACCCAACTTCCCCACCTTGCTGACCCCAACCCAAACCCTACCCCAACCCTCCTAAGAGGAATGCCAGTGGCCAGTTGGAGAAGAGATGACACAGCCACCAGGAACTGAACCAGGAACTGAGCAAAATACTTCAAGCTCAACAAAATCAGCATCACCCAAGGAAGCAGTGTCTCATGAGGAAGCTTCTAAGCACCCCCAGGAGGCGTTTGCACAGCTCTTACTATGACCACCAGGCGGTCCATCATGCGGTCCAGCTTGGTTTTCTTCCTCTTGATCTTTCCACAGTTCTTCATAATTTTAGAATCAAATCCTGGGCGAGAAACATTTTGTAAATGAAAATGCAAAACGCTCCTTCCACTGATCTCAGCCCTCCTCTACCCATGGCCAACGCTTGGACAAGAGGACACGAAGGGACACGGATCCAGGACACGATGCACACGAAATACGGAATCCTGGATCCTGTCCTTCCTGAGCTGGTGCTCACCTGCATAGATAACCAAGCCATAACACGTGTCGGTGTTGCGGAGTTTGCAGCCCCGCAGCAGAATCCTTTCGCCATCGAGCGCGTGCGTCTCGCCTCTCCACTGCAGCACACCAGTGAAGCTGTGCATGCGGCTGTTGGGCTCCTCACAGGTCACTCTCCCTGGAGCAGGGGACACAGAGCAGGTGTTGGAAACACGAGGTCCTTTGTTTCCTCCAGAGAAGAGGATTTCTCAAGGGAAAATTCAGATTTTTCCCGTGTCTTCCAGCTGTGGTATGGGAGAGTCAGGTTAAGGCTGCAGCACCAGCCTGCAGTGCCCAGTTCAGGAACCACATTGGATAAGGCACAGTCTCCTTCATTCCCCCAGCTGTTGACACAGCATCCTATGGAGGACCAAAGGGGGAAAAATCCAGGGTCTGTGCTCAAGTCTGGGTGCTCAGAGTTTGATTCTGGTAGGAAAACAGACATTGAGCCAGGGGAAAGGTGTGCAAAACCCAATGGCCCCCATCCTACCCAGTAGCCCTCATCCCAACCCCGTAGCTCCCATCCCAATCCTATCCTAACCCAACCCTAACCACGCTGCTGGGGAAGGGTCTCCATGCAGATCCTTTAGTAGGGACCACCCTCCAGCAGGGAAAGTGCGGAGTGATGGCATTTGGTGTCTCTGGGGACAGAGTGAGGCCAATGGGAGACCTCTCACGGCTGCCCCGATGTGACCATGGGGTGGAGGCCACATCCTCACCAATCTGGGATTCTCACCATCAAAGGCAGCCAAGCTCTCCTCACTTGTCAGCTCCTGGTGGGTGACCAGGAGGGCTTGTCTGAACTTCAGGTTTGTTTCTCTGCGAAAGAGTCAGCGAAGGAAGAATGAAACAACCCTACAGGGCAAAAGCACTGTTAATTCTGCTATCGGGCCCATGGGACAGAAGTCGACATTAATTATTGGGTGATTACATGAGCAATGGTGATGAAAAGCAAGATAGGGAGCTATCGTGGCAGACATCAAGCAGGAAAAAAGCCATGCCCCCAGAGACCCTGTCATTAAATCACCCCGCAGATGAGCGGGAGGGATGGGGAGCTGGAAGGGAATGGAGATGAGGAGATAGAACCTGAGGTCATGAGCTGCTCTGCAGGGCGCAGGGTTTTCCCCGAAACTGTAGCCTGAAAATTGTCTTGGCCTTCCATTTTTCAAAATCTGGGGGGGCCAAATGAAAGGCTCATTCCATTTCTGCAGTGTCCATAGGGTTGGCCATTGGAGGATCCCCCCAAGATTTCCACAGGACTGCCAGCCTCCCTGGCATACCTGACCCCCATTTCTGGTGGTGCCCAAGGCTGGAGACCTCAGCCCCACAGCTGGGACATCCGCCACCACTCCTCACCCATCGATGTCAGAGGTCTCCACGTAGCAGAGGCTACTGGGCTCTGAGCTGCACAGCAGGAGCATGTCGGCCTGGAGGAGCAAAGGGAAAGCACCTGGTTGGGCTTCTCCTTGCTGAACCCCCCTTGGCACACCAACCACCAGCCACAGGGCGCTGCTCACTGGGACGAGGCTGTCCTTGTGCAGGCGGACGATGTCCCCAACGCAGATGTCGCGCCATTTCTGCCGGCGGAAGCTGAAGGGGAATTCAGAACACATGAATATCGCAGCCGTGTGGTCACAGCGGGGTTAGAATATTGCACAGCAGGGTTAACACTGCATCCATCCTCTGGAGCAGCCTGTGGCTCTCCTGGCTTCTTGCACGCATGGGACGTTGTTGGTCCCTCTGTGGCCATCAGGGCACCACAAGTGGCACAGAGCTGCTCTGTCACATCCACACCCCCATACCTACGGGTGTCAGCCATGCAGACTGGCACTTCTTGGACTTGTTGGGACACAAATATCCTTCCAGAGAAACTCCTGGAGCTGCACCAGATCTGGGGGTGATGCAAGCTTGCAAGGCCTGTTGCCACCAAAACCCTTTCCAGCTGCTGAACTCAGGGGTGCTCAGCACTCCGGGTGAACCATCACTGCTTCACGGCAAGGACAGCATGAGCCCTTCACCCCAAAGCCCCTTACCTCTCCCCAGACAGGATCTCACAGGGCCTGCTGTTGATGTTTCTGTCGCTTTGGTGTCGGCCCTGCACAGAAGGGAGAAAAAGAAATGGATGGGCCGTGCCAGACGTTCTTGTCCCATGAAAGCAACCCTCTTAACGCCATAACCTCTTTGGGTTCCTCAGCCCCAGGACAGGATCTGCTCACTGAAGCAATCTGGAGATGCATTCTGATGAATGAAGGGGCAGAAGTCCCCCCAAGATATTTCTAGGGGCCACACTGTGACTACAGCCATTGGTTGGGATATTACAGATATCACTCCTAAAGGAAGGAAACCACCTGGCCACGTTCTTTCAAAGGGAAAATACGAAGTGATTTGGATACTGTAGAGCTGATGGTGTCTCAGGTACACTAAATGATGGCATCTCCCAAACTTTCCGCAGCAAAAGGGCTCATTCTGCTGACCACCCCTCAATACCCACACTCACAATGTCGTCCATCAGGTCCCGTAGGGCACGGATGGCGAGAAGGCAGCTCAGGGGGAAGAGCAGAGTGTACCAGGGCAGCGTGGAGATCTCAGGAAAGGTCTGGGGAAAGAAAAGGGCACCTCACTGACCAAACTCCCACCCCACCATGGGACACCTCAGGTCCCAGCTCTCCTCCTTTGAAGTGTTCAAAGAAGGAAGGAACCAAGCTAAGATTTGGGGACGGTAGGATTTTTGTCTAGCAGTTTTCTATATGATCTTAGTTCATATCCAAACCCAACTGATTCAGCTTCAGCCACTCAGAGGTCCTGAAATCCAATGAATGCTACTGCAGATCAGTGCCCTTGATGCCATCTTACAGCATCAGTGCAAAAGGGGAACCCACGTCAGCTCTAGACCCCACAGTGGTCATCCGTAAAGGTCACAGGTGGGAACACAGGTGTCCCTACAGATGGTCCCCTGCTCCGAGCACCAGACAGCCCTCCTTTGGTAACAGTCCTTCACACTCGTGCTTCTCCCTCGCATCCATCTCACCTGCAGGAGGATGACGAAGACAAAGTAGACGTTGGCCATGCGGTGGAACTGCTCATAGAGGTTCAGCGGGAGGAAGGTCAGGACGTTGTACTTGGCTGTCTTAATGGCATTGCCCTGCCAAAATAACAGCAGGTTAAAGCCAGAGTGGGGGCACAGCACCAGAAACGGCCCATGGTTGGCCCCGCCTGACTCACCGCGTATTTCTTCTTGCTCAAACAGAAGGCAGATTTCTTCCTGAGCTGCTCGTGGTGGGCTCTGTTGTTGGCCTGCACTTCCCAGGTGAAAGCTGGAAGAGTTCATGGTCACCCACTGGCTGTGCTCAGCCACCACCTCCCACCCCCTCCAGGGACACTGGGACCCATTGTGGTGCTCATGGTGAGCTGGGCAGACATGCTTCCATAATCACAGAATCACAGAATTATCAAGGTTGGAAAAGACCTAAAAGATCATCCAGTCCAACCATCACCAATACTCCCCAGCTAAATCATATCCCTCAACACAACATCCAAACGTCTCTTGAACACATCCATGTTCGGTGACTCCACCACCTCCTTGGGCATAATGCTATTATTAAGGATGCTTGTTCCCCTTCTGATGCCGTTCCTGCTACCCCAATGTGGGCACCGCCAAGCTGGGACATCCCAGCCACGACCCCAGCTCCTGCATCCATCTGATGGACCATCTTTACACCAGCCCTCCGTTCTCCTGTCCAAAGAAAGGAAAATCCCAGCCCACACTCCTTGCACACCAACCTGGCCGCCCCTTTTGCTCATGCTCACAGCCCAGGGCTGGGTCCTGCCCGTCCATGCTGCCACCTCTGCCAGGACCTGGGGACAAGGACACAGAATATCTGCAATGCTGAGCCACAGCGGGACCCACTGGGATGCCCTGCAGCTGAGCTTCACCCCCATGGGGCAGGACAGAGCAGAGAAAATACAATGGCATTCTTAACATTTGAATGTCACAGAAGTGGTGACACAACGGCATTTCTTTTAGAAGGTCCATCACACATTTGGCCTTTATGGGTTTACTCAAGGGTGTTGGCGTGGGGCTGGGTCCCCCGTGCCCTCGGGGTTGGACTGGGGCTCCCTTTCAGCCTCAGTTTGCACTCTGACCGCTCAAATATTCCTGTCCAATAAAGACATGGGAAATCATTGAAGAAGAACCTCTCCTCACATCGCCATCACACCCATGGGCCGATGGAGCACCGCCCTCATTGATGACAAGATTCCCCTCCACTCACTGACCTCCCCACAGGGTCATTAGGGCAGATTAATTAATGTTTGTGCAGCTCTTTGTGATCCCGACAGTCAGAAGCCGGCGAGGCGTAAAGCATCCATTACCCCATCATTTAACAAACCCCCCCAGAAGTCCATCCCTGTAATTTCTCATCTTGTTCCTCTGATCCCTTTTTCCCTTTTCTTCCACAGAAGGCTCTCCTCCTCTCCCATTGCTCCCAATGACACAGGCTGATGCTGGGAGCCCCCCGACGCCCACTGCAGAGCCCACCTCACCCCACACCAAGGTGACCCCAAAGGGCAGCACCCGGCTTTATCCAAGAACTCGGACCAAAACCCAAAGCTTTTATCCACAATACCAGCTTTCTCCACCACCAAAGGCTCTGCTTTTGTCCCTGCATCCTAAGTGACCCCACCAGGTCGGCACATTTGTGCCCTGAGGAGGAGGAGGATGCTGCAGAGAGGTGGGATGCTGCTGCTTTGCTCTGCTCCAGGACGTGGCTGTGACATCCACGTACCCCCACATCCACAGCGCTTCCAAACCCCAAACCCCGACTGCTGTCACCACCCTTGGGTGCTCTGCCCCCAAATGATGCCAAACGAGCTCGCTGCTCATTAAGCACCTGCAGACACGGGGCTCTCCGAGGAGCACAGTGTGCTGGGAAACTGCGCCTGCACAGAGCACGGAGAGCCCAACCCCACAGCACCCCGACGGCAGGGCAAGGGGGCGCCCCACGCACGGGGCTTCTACAGACAGGGGTTAAAATGCACCCACTTGAGGCGTGCTCCTGGTTAATTAGGGTCAGGGCGAGGAGGAGGTGCCCTGTGATGAGCACCGGGTGTGGATCGGAGCGGAAACGCCCGCGCATCCCGGCAGCTCCTGCCCAGGGAACACGTGGGGCCGTGAATTTCCCTCCTGCTGCTGTTTGCTCACCCTATAACTGCACCTGGATGCTGCTTCCATCCGACCCCACAGGAAAACGCAGCATCCCCAGTCCCTGTTCCCAATGCCATCCCTGTCCCTATCCCCATCCAACCCCCATCCCTGACCCCATCCCCATCCAACCCCCATCCCCGTCCACCGAATCCCAGCCAGACGAGGACCGAAGCGCTGCGCAAACGCCCCGCAGGGCAACACGGACAGACGCAGCCCCCCAGCACCACCCGCTCACACCCACCGGTGCCCCGGTGCGGGTGGGAGGAAGGGGAAAAAGGGAGAAGGGAAAAGCGGCCGCAATACCTGCGCCGATCCCGGCCGCGGCCCCGCTGCCTGCGCCCTGCCCACGCGGGTTTGTGGGACAGCCCCCGCCACACCCCCGGCACCGATCCGGCCCTCCCGCCGTGCTCCCCATGGGGCACCGCATCCCCCGGCCCAGGGAAGCGCCACACAGCCCCGAGGGGAAGATGGAAGCATCAGGTGTGGGGCACCGGGGTGAGCTCCCCGCATTTGGCAGCAGCTCCATAGGAAGGAGTGGAGACAGGCAAAACCCCACTGAGCCACGGGGGGCTCCCAGGTTTCGGACCCATAGAAGCAAAAATACAGATCATCTCTTTGCTCACCAAAGCTTTGGCATCAGGACCAGCAAACGCAGAGCCGCCCCGCAGCGCTGAGAGCTTCGTCCCAGCACAAGTCCCCACCGCTCCAGTCCTGCTGTCATTAGATTAATTGCTCACCGCAATTAACCACAGAAACCCGGAGGCGATTAAGCAAGTGCTGGGCTGGCAGTCCATAAAGCACTCAGTGCACAGGGGAGCTCATAAACAACGCATCCCCACCCCGCCGTTGGCACCCAACCCGACGGGCACCGCATCCTTCCAGCCCCACCGCAGCAGTGCGGGGCAGGAGAGCAGTGTGGGGTGATGGGGAGGGCAGCTGGGGGCTGTTCTGCCATCCCAGCCCTTGGCACGGGCAGCACGTTAAATAAAACGCATTGCCAGCGAGGTCACCTAATGGCAGATTCGTTTTTGAGTTGAACTTTTTACCTTCACCTCTTTTCCTCCGTGCTGAATCAGCACGTGAAGTTCCTGCCCCGCTGTGGGAGATGGATGGGGCTCTCCCAGGCAGCACAAGGGGGGCAGAGGCACGAGCTGGGATGTGCCCACAGCATCGCCTCATCGTCCCCCACTTTGGGAGGACACGGAGGAAATAACGGAGGCAGCAATTCAGGGGATGCTCCAGGGATGCACCTCCAGGCCCCACCTGGAGGTGAAGCAGAGGCAGACGGGCAGTGTGAGTCTAGTCAACACCCTTTTATTAAAAACAATTACAAAAAGTGACAGGTTACAACATTTATACACATCCCGAACGCCTCCGGGCAGCCACAAACCTCTGCTTTACAGCATCCCCCCTCCCCAGGGCTGGGGGCTCAGGGGCTGCTCAGCGCCAGGAGCACCTTGCTATGGGGCAGCAATGACAACACGTGGCTCCAACTCTCACCCACACCAGTAGTGCTCATCTCCTTCCCAATGCACAGGGAAGGGCCCACAGCCCTCTCTCTCTCTCTCTCTGGGCTCTGACTGCACTGCAGAGATGCTGTGCCCTCCCCAAGTGCAGGCAATGGGGTGAAGCCACCAGCAGGACACAACCCCAGTGGGGTGGGGTGATGGCTTCCCTGGGGGAAAGCTGCTTCAGGAGGGCACTGCTGCCACCAGGAGTGGAGATAAGTGGGATAAACCAGGGAAAGGCAAAGCAGGAGAAAGCTTCCCTCCCTGGTGAAGAAGCTCTGAACTGTCTCCCCTTGGACCTGGGTGGACAGCACTGCTCCCTGCAGGGGATGGGAGAAGGCTCGGAGGAAAACACCCAGCAGGGCTGCAGGTGGAAGCCCCACAGCTGCAATGCTGCCAGGGCAGGGCGGCACTGTGGCCTGTGGGCATCGGGGGAGCAGCAGGAGCTGCACAGCTCCAGTGGGGGGAAAAAAAGGGGGCTGGGGCCCCCCCCCCCCCCCACTACCAGCTAGCAGATGGAATGCAGAGCGAGCAGCCAGGGGCATCCACGGCTGTGCATAACAGACACCACTTTTGTCCCGGGGAGCCTGACACAACAAGGGAGGCTTCTGCTTTTCTGAAAGCTCCCAACATGTAAACTAGTTGGAAAAAAAAAAAAAAAAAAAAAAGAAGACAAAAAAGGAGAATTTCCATCTATTGCTTTTGCTCTGGTGCGTATCGGGTCCCTGCCATCAGAGATGGATGGGGGGAGTCCTGTACATGTGCACGGACCACTCAGGACCACCCTTCTGCACCCAGGTCCTCCCCAAAATGCTCCCAAACAGCTTAAAGGGGAAGCCTGGGCGAGGGGGAGGACGGCCCACCCCAACCTGGGGCAGTGTCTGCATTCACTGCTGCCCTCCTCAGTGCAGCTCCTGCCCTGGAGCCCTCACACATCCCTTTGTGGCACATCCCTACCCATCACAGCTCCATCTCTCTGAGGTCCAGGCAATGCCTGACACTCAGGGCTCTCCCTCACCCAGCCTGCAGTGCCAGGCTGCCAGCACTCAGCAGCCACCCAGCTCTCAGCAGGAGCTCCCTGAGCTCACCTTGCTGCTCCACAAGCATTCCTCACTGCAGCCCTGGCTGTGCTGCACAGTGGGTCAGCACTGGATCACATTGGATGGCTCGATCTGCTCTCGCCATCCCCCGCTCACTGCTCACACATCAGCTACAGAATCCACTTTACAGGCTCCTGCCCAACTCTACTCTGTTTCCCACCCCTCTCCCAACACTGCAGGAAGATAACTGCTTTGGACTACAAAAACAATTTAAGTTACATTTGGGAAAAAAAAATAACAGTAACAATCTACCTTGAACTGAACCAGAAAGATCCTTCTGCACGTATCCAACCTACCTCTACAAGCTTCTCCGAGGAACCACGGAGTTCCCTCTAGCTGTGCTGCTCAGAACCACCTTGCCATGCTTACAGGGCAACTGTTGTATCACAGAGTACCCCTCAGGCAGAGAAAAGAGGGTCCGAGAGCCACTATGTGGACACAGGGACCTGCAGGCAGCCAGCTGGTGCTGTTAGCTGCACCACCAGCAGTCCATGAGATACCTGCAAGTGCACGGGGAGTCTGGGGTAGCATGCTGCTGCGTACGGGTGGACAGTGTTACTCTGAGCATTTATTGCACTGCTTCAAAGAGGTGGAGAAGGAACAGGAGGGAGAGAAAGCACAGGTCATCGTTTTACTTTCGAGTCTTCTTTGATCTTCCAGATCATCAGCTCCATGCAAGCCCTGGCATCCTCGCTGGAGTCGTGTCCTTCCACTGGGGACAGAGAGAAAGACAGCAGTTACACCCTGCGCTGCACAGGGCAGCCTGGTCCCTGTTTCCCCACACCACCTCCCCACTGCCCTTCACACAGCAGTGCAAGCCCAGCTGTGATCACAGTGAACCACAGCGATGGATTTGGAAGAGAACTGAACAACACATGGGTGCAGGACTTCTGCCTGGTTCAACTAAGGGCTGAAGCACTGCTTGTCTGTAGGCCATAAGGCTCCTGCCCAGCACTACACTTACACTGTGCTCAAGGAAGACACAAAGGTCAGTGTCAGTTTGCAGGGTGAGCAGGGAGAGTATGACACGGCCCTGAGTGAGCTGCCTCTGGCACTCCCACACCACTCCTCTGCCTCCCACGTAGTGCAGAGTGAAGCAGTACTTCATGGGGTTCAAAATGAAACTGGCACAGGTTTTGTATGTGGCCCCTCCACAGCTGCCGTGCAGGCAAAACAGCGAGGACAGGGCCTGCAGAGAGCAAGGCAGAAAGCAGGCAGGCCTGAGGAACAGCAGGTGGGGGGGGTGGGACACGAGGCCATGCTCTCAGCCCCTCCTCGCTCTCACCGTTGTCCTGGATGATGCGCTTGAGGTAGTCGGCCATCAGCGTCCGGAGAGCCCGTTTGTAAGGCAGGCCCAGGCGGTGGGGAAAGACGATGGCGGTATCCACCACCGTGCCATGGATAAGCTGGAGGGAAGGAGCAGGAAAGAACCTTGTTTGTTTTTCTTCTCCCACATAGATGGGCACTCCTTAGGATTAACCATATTAACGCAATCTTCCGGTCAACCTTTCAGCTCCACGCAGCTCTCCTGTGGAGCTCTGGCCCAACCAGTCCTGCAGGAGGCTCTGAATGAAGCAAACCCCTCACAGGCTGCATGCCTATCAACTCCCAAAGCTGTGTCAGCCAGCACACACGCCCTCACAGCCCTGCCTGCCTGCACACTCAAAGCAGCAGATAGACAGCGCTGCTTTGGATCGCACTGCTCAAATCCAGGACAGGTTAATCCTCAGTGCCACAGCCGGGAGAAGCCAGCAGAGCCCTGAGGTGCCAGAGAGAAATCTGCACACCTGACCCAAAGGCAGCTCTGTGATCCTCAATGTGGCGTGGCTCAGACAAGACCCTGACAATCCCATCCTTTCCCTCAACTCTTCCCAGCCCCAGCTAATGTAGCATGACAGTTCCTAACTCCCTCATTAATAGTTCCATGGCCCAGCTCTGCGAGTGCCTGCAAACAGCTGCAGCTTAACAGAAACAACCTGCTACGCTCTTCGGAGTGTAAAACTGCCAACATTATGGATAATCTCCCTTAGACTGCAGTCAAGTTTGGCACCCACCCAGGCGCAATGATAATTACTTATGTAGATCAGGAAGACCGAAGATGGGGCAGGATAATACAGCTTTAAATAAAAATTGAAATGCTATCACCATTTGGAGCTTGCCACGGCCATTAGTGAGATGTCGACTTTACTGCCACAGCCTTCAGACATTACGACTCGACATGGCACTGCCTGTCACACTGCTGCATCGCTCACAGCTTCGTTCTCTTGGCAGAGCCTGCCATGCTGGGAGAAAGCCACGCTTCTGTGAGGCCAACACAGTCATCTTGTGCTGATAAAATTGTAAATAATTTCTTTTTATGATGGCGATGAACCCACTGAGAGGCCGGGCTGAAGGGTGCCACTGAGAGGTAAAGCACTTTGCATCCATTAAAACCTCCTGCTTCCAAACCAAGCACTGTGGGCTGGCAGTCACAGCTCGGCCACCAAAGCTGTGTGATAAAGGATGGCTGGATGAAGGCCCACGAGCACCGACCACACGTTGGTTCCTGCTGCTGCATGCTTTCCTCAGTGACCTCAGCCAAGCCCCCCTAGGATCTGTGCTCAGAACACAGCCCTCCCTCCAGGACAGCAGAGATGTGTGGACTAGACAGATGCAGGCCAGGCAGGAAACAAGAAAGCTGAAAGGTCAAAGCAGCTTGATCAAAGAACACCACAAATCCCAGCAAACAAGGCAGAGAACCTCATGGACATTTTAAAATTAAGTGCAGAGGCAACAAAAAAACTTGAACTGCTTCTGCAGTAGTTGCTGCAGACACCCAGAGGGCACAGCAGATTCCTAAGCCTGCCCAGATCCCAGATGAGCACAACTTCAGACCAGGCAAAGGATGCTGACACCAATGGAGGAGTCTTGGCTAAACAGATGTGGCTGAATGACAAAAGATTGAAGCTCAGTCCTTCCAGCCAGCCCTGCTCTATTCACCCCTCTGATGGATGTCTGTCCCCCTGGGGACGGTCAGTGAAGCTGTGCTGAGATCACAGGTGACACACACGACCCAATCCTCCACTCCTCCATCTTCCCACCAGCTCAAAGACAAAAAAGACCCTGGAGTCCTTCAGCTTGGAAATAAACATTTCCTAGTAGCAGTCACTAGGGTGGGAAAGAACCAGCGGGAGACTCAAATGCAAAACATGTGGATTACCTTTAGTGCAAATAAATCGCTCTCCAAGCTGTGCCCTATCAATATGGTGTCTGCACTGAACATGTTCAACAGGACGGCTTGGACATCCCGCAGGGTGATGCTAGTGTTCTCCAGGTCCTCTTCTGTCACACCTGAGAACCTGCAGTGCAAAAACAGAGAGGAGGGTTTCCCTCACTGAAGGACCCAAAAAGGTTCCAGCCATTAGGAAGTGGAGAACATGGGACTTTCAGCCAAGTGCTCAGAGAAATTCCCTCCAGGTTACTGGTGCTGACCCTCAGAAAGCTGTCCTCACCTGGTGTTGTAGTCCACCACCTTGGTGTCTGGTTTGACGAAGGTGTCATACACCACTTTCAGGTCAGAGTTGATCACAGTTACTCTCGTCAGCTCCAGTCCTTGCTTAGTGTAGCACTGCAAGCAAGAAAGCAGACACGGAAACAAATGTGTGCCGACCTCAGCATGGAGCTTACAGTGCTGCAGCTCCCAAAACACAACTGCTTCAGCACACTGAGGCCAGCCAGCAGTCCATGCTTGATGTAAACCAACTGGTTACCACTTCTCAAGGGTACGCGTGGTCCTCAAAGGAAGCACACACTGCCAAAACTACTATGAGCTAATTTAAATGTAAATTTAACATAAATCTCTAAGATTTAGAGTCCACAGAAAGGAGAGAAGGTGGCAGAGAAGAGCTTTCCTTCTAACACAGCCTTCATCCAAAAGCCTCAGTTTGTGTCTGTGCTGCCCTGCTGACTGGGGACCCACCATCTCACAGTCTAACGCGAAGATTCCAGGGTAACCATCAGTCGTAGGCAACTTCTCAAAAGTCTTCACAAAGCCATCAAGGCTCTCTTTCCGCCCATCGTGGACATGTTGCTTGAAGGAAAAACAAAAGAGAAGTGTATTGAAGGAAGGAAGGGGCAAGAAACCAAAAACTCAATTGCAAAAGAACCATCCACTTAAAGAAAGCTATTCTTTTTTCTTTTTTACAAGTGATTTCTAAAGGTTAATGAGGATTAAGGGTTGTCTAGCAGTGAGTCTGAGGAGTTCCACCCAAATAGCAGTGTGACCAGCTGCAAATCTGGTTCCTAAGTCATATCAGAGCTGGAGCATCATACAAACAGCTCACATAGCAGCTCTGCATCACGTATCTGAGCATGAGGAGGTGGCAGCAGCTTTCAGTTCAGAGTAGCATGACTGGGGAAGGCTCACACTGGGTTACTGCAGAGATCTGCTCTAACTGCTGGCTCCTGGCTTAGCTCGTGGCTGAGGCATGCCCAGCTGCAGGATTCTCACATCAGACATCCCTGTCCAAGCATGAGTGTCAGCCACATCGTAGCCCACAGATGGCAGGAGAAACCTGGGTAACAGAATGGCAGAAAACATCAATGTGTGCCTACAGATAAAAGCCACTGTATTCCAAAACCAGGCAGCTCACAGATAGCGTGAGCTACTGCCAACCAGTGCTCAGTGCAATGAACAAGAAGTGGTTGGAAATGCCCCTAAGCATCCCTTGCTAGAGTTCTCAGGTCAATATGCTTCAGCCTGGGAAAGCCCCCTGGGCCACCAGGAAAACTCGGGCAGTGGTTTCACAAATGGCCTGAGCCACTGCAGGGCTGAGCTGCTGTTTCAAGAGGTGCTCTCCTCCTCCGTGCACAGCCACAGATCACACTCAGCCCGTCCTGCTGCTGCTGACAGCTTTCTGGTGTCCTGCCCCACTGCAAGGAAGCAGGAACACACAGCAGAGCACAGGGCAGAGGCTGTTGCTGCCCTTTTGCCCACTTAGGTGGTTTCAGGTCAGATGGAATTGCTGCACCACACCCCGCAGTGCCGTGCCCTCTGCTCAACTCCCCAGCAGTCTGATTGTTTTTCAGGTTTTGTTTATACCCAGATCTCAACACCGTGGTGCATAATCACAGTGTGTGCTCAGCCTCCCCCCTTCCTGCTTCTCACTCATCTCACCCTGCAAGGAACCAAACCACACTTAGCAACGTCTGAGGACGACGGCTGCAGAGGACAAACTGGGGCAGCAGTAGAGCTGAAACCTGCAGGCAGAGGGGTATCCAAAATGGGGGGACATGCCTAATTTTTGCACTGGTTATTATTGTGGGCACTCCCAGAGTCCATAGAACTGCATCACTGGAAGTCAACGAGGCAGCTGGAGCACATCGAGCTGATCTCTGCCTGCACCCAAAGCCAGCAATGCTCAGAGGCTGCAGGAGCAAGTGGCTACACTCAGCAATTCTGCATCTGTGCCCATGAATCTGATCGTTTCCATGAATAAATGAGTAGAGCACGCTACCAGGCCAACAAATAGTAACTATTTACTTCCCCTCCAGTGTCATCTTTTCTCTCCCTCTGCACTGTAACCAAGCAGTGAAAGAAAAAAAATAAACAACAAAATAACAAATCAGGTGTTTTTCCTACAACAGTTGATGTTCTACAACTGTCCAGTTCTTTGCCACTGAGAAGGCGGCAGAAAAGTTGTTTCTGTTCTTCAGACCTGAGAAGGAAGGAGACTTGGCTGCAACAAAGAGCAGCAGGCAGCAGCTCACAGCTCAGCTGCTGGGCTCCGTGCACAGCTCCCTCCTGCCACCTCCTGCCACAGTCCCTAACTGCAGCATAACCCAACCAAGCAGAGAGTCATTCTCAAATACAATGCTCTTCTATAGCCAGCTATGCATCCAGTAACTCAGAACAGTTTCCTACTATTATCAGTTGCTTTTTCAGTGTCCTCCTTCAAAGCTGAATGATGCTGTGCTCCCTGGGAGCCCGAACATCCCCAAATCATTCACTGCATATTCCCATCCTGGAGCAGGCTGGGGACTCAGACCTTCAATTTCCTGAAGGATTCGTTTGGATGAGAAACCCAAGAAAGCCAGAATGCAGCAGGTTCTGGCAGCACAACAACAAGGAGGCAGATGTGAGAGGATGGCTGTGCCCCGGAGTACTGGTGGCATGCTTCATTGAGTAAGAGGCTATTAGAGAGATTGTATGTTTCTTAAAAGGCCATGAGGTTTTATGGTCTACAACAGCCACGCAAAAACATGCAGAGAAGTCATGTTTTATGGCCTCATCAATTTCTCTCTCCTGACTTCCCTGCTGGGTATTTGTGGGGTGGTTGGTTTTGTTTTGTTTTTTTTTTTTTGGAATGCTGATTAAAAAGAGATCCTAATTCCAAATGAAAAAGAAAAAGAAGTGGCAGCATGGGTGATCCCCTCCATGCTTCAGGCTGGGCAGGGCAGGCTTTTAGAGCCTGTGTGCTGATTGTTCTTTCTATTTTGATAAGCCTGGAATTTTGCCCTACAGTTCACTTCCCAGCTCCAGCTGCTGGCACAGCAATAAGGGCACACACCTCTCCAGAACCTGCAGGCCACTTTGCTGGCCCTGTACTGCCCAGGGACTTCCAAACCACAGCACAGAAAAATGCAAAGCTGCCAGGCTGGTGGCTAATTAAAGGCACTGTGCAAAGGTGTCCCAGACACCGCTCAGCTCGATCAAAGGGCCAAAACTCCAGTCTTGAGCAGGTTTTCCACTCTGCTTTCTAAGGCTGTGATCCTCTCCCCACCTTCCTGAAGAGAAGCAGTACATGGGTTACAAGGGACTCCTTGGGAAAGTTCCTTCCCTCAACACAACAAAGGACAGGTGGTAGACAGAAAACTGGGAGAGGATTTGCCCTGCAGCAGAGGGTTACCTTGGCACAGGGATGGGGGGGGGAGATATGGGAAAAAGTTTTTGGCACACTCTGAAACTGAGTGAGTCCTGAGGTCGCTTCTTGAAAGGAATTCCCTTATTTCTCACTTCTTCCTTGTTTCCCTGAAGAAGTCTGTATCCAAGCTTTTGCTGGGAGATTTAAAACATGTTTACATTTTGCTTGGAAAAGCGCTAAAAAAAATTGCACTTGTAAAACGGAAACCAGCTCAGCTCCACACAGCTGTCATCATCTCTCCTGCCAAACACTTCATTTTCCCACCTTTGTGTAGCAAAAGATATTTAAGAAGTACTTGCTTCCCCTCCACACCCCCAAGGGAATCCACCACCACTGTATGCAGAGGACAAGTGCCATCAAGAATCAAAAGGTGTTGCTCAACAACTTACCTTAGCAACCTGGCAGCCTGCTGAACCCACAGCTCCTGAGCAGCAGCTGTAATGCGTTTCCCATCCACCTGGCACTGAAAGAGCAAAAGTTAAGAGTCAAAGAGAAAAGTCCCCCCAACAGGACCTAAATTTTAGCTCCAAAGTGCAGAGGTGTCCTGGATGTGTACAAGAAACAATAATTTATCAAGAAGAAAATAAGTATGGATTCATGGTTAGCAACCTAAGGGGCTTCAGACTCACTGACCATGGATGCTTTGGCAGAAAACTACAGAGTTCATTCAAACTAGGCTAGCATCTTGCTGCAAATGAGTTGATCCCAGACCAGTGAACCCCCTCAGCAATGAGAGAGGCCTTGTGCTCTCAGGTCTCCTAGAAGACTAATTTCTCAAAAGACACAGGAAGTCTGTGGTTCCCTTCATCTTTTTCTTTTTTTAAAGATGCAATAACCACTTCTGTTCCAGCCCCATTGTCACATCCTAGGGACTGTTCCACTACTCTTCAGCAGCTCTTTGCAAGCCTGTGCCACCCAGTGACAAAACTAGGAACTGCCACAGCCTCCGAGTGACAAGTTCCAGAGCCACAAAACATTCCACAGCAACTCCAGCCCCAGACATTTGGGGATCTAGAGCACATCCAGCACGCAGCTGAGCCCTCCCTGAGAGATGTACCTCTCTGCTTGCGCAGCCTCCCCCAGTGATGGACACACTCCTCTTTGCGGATGCAGCTTCCAGAGGCTGAGACCATGTACTCAGTGCCACAGCGACAGCAAATCCTGCAGGAGGCTTCAAGAGAAGAGAGAAGTCAGTCAGGTTGCTGCAAGTCCTGTACCTGCTCAACGTGGCCAAAGCACCAGTAGATCCATCCCACTCCTCAAAGCCCCACACCTCACTGAAAGAGGCAAATATTTCTGATGAAAAGGATCAAAGCCAAATGTGGTTTCTCAAACTCCTACGAAGACACAGCAATTCCTCTAAAATGCAGTCCTGCAAAATTCACCCCAACCCACTTCTCAAAGCCAAAAGTAAAACTCCCTGTTGGTTTTGACGTGTAACATTTGCTCAAACAGTTCACACTTCCTGTGTCTTCTCCATCCACAGAAAACTATGTTGTGTTCCAAAACAGTTTTATTTTAAGAACCAGGATAAGTAAGTCATTCTTTGGACACTGGAGCTCATGAGGCCTGGTTTCCAGGGGGCTGTGACACTTCCAAGTGATGTTCAAGCTCTCCATGGGTACAGCTCCTCTGCTAGGATTCCCTACAACACTCAGCACAGTGCAGCCCTCCAAGAGGGGATTTCTCCCTCCTGCCACCTGCACTCTCAGTAGTGCCCACAATTCAAAGAAGGGAAATGCAAAATACCCCAGAAAAGGAGGTGACTGTCATGCACCTGCTTTCCCAGCAATTCCCCGAGTTCTAGCACACTGTTGCTTTGCACAACACCTGTCTGGTTCATTTCCATCTGCTGACCATGATCACAGCATTAGCAGACTGGTTAGAAAGAAGAAAAAAAACTCAAAAATCCTAAAATATCTGTAGGAAACTAGAGAAGCAGAATCAGCAACATGATCTCAGCCTGCCAGCTGCTGTACACAATTCCAGCTGAGGAGAAGGGCTCGCACAAATACAGTACTTAACAGTGTTAATGTAAGAGAGCTTTCATAAAGGTTGCTTCAGCAACCACAGGACAAATGTAGACACAAGGTGTTAACATGGATGAGCACTTAACACACTTCAGCAATGTCTCTCCAAAGAGATGCTCAGAGGAGCCTGACAAGGCACCTCAAAATGTACCAAGTATATATTTTACCCCTCCTGCATCACAGTGTGCTCCATTCAGCTTTTGAGAAGCATCAGTCCTGCTGCAGGATATCAGAACATTCAGACAGGAGGATCCACTGCCCAGGGGAAGCCTGACAAATGCTTTGCCTAGTTGCAGAAAGGACTCTTGGAAACTACTTTGCCCAGTACTGTCTAACAACCACACCAAAACCGTGCAGCCAAAGCAACAAAGCACGACCCAGATCAGTGCTACACTGTGGCACCATCACAGCAAGCTGGGCGCAGAGACCCAAAAAAATCCTTCCCCATGAAGAGGAGAGCATCACCAGGTGCTGACAAGGAGCTTCTCCTCCCCACCACCACAACAGGGCTGGAGTTGATCTAAGTGAAAAATCCTAAAACCCACACTAGTTGAACAGCTGCACAACACGTGGCAACACAAGCAAAGGCAGCTCCATGCTGAGAGCAGAACATCTCGATACAAAACGACGTGCTGCACGTAGGACAGGTGCCTCCCCCCCTCCTGAGACACAGGCAGCAAAGACTGCAGAATGAAACAGCCCAGCTTACAGTCAGTGCTCTTCTTCTCGTCTGCTGTGAAGAGGACGGCGCGGCCTGGCTTCTCTGGGTGAGGCATGGGGTAACCATTTTCCTTCAGCTGCTCCTCAGTCATGAGATACTCCTTCAGTCGACGGTACAGGGCAGCTCCTGCATGTATCAAACACAACCATGAAGCCAGACCACAGAAGCAGGTGCTGTTTTCTCTTAAGCTTTTCTGCCTCACCAAAACACCTGGCAGGAACTCCTCCAATTCACACTTTACTTTCAACTGCCTCGTTCACTTTGTTCACTGTCAGAGTGGCACAAGCTGACTGCCACCTCTCCCACCAACCAGCACGAGGTTGGCCAATCTGGAAAGCAGGACTGAAATTCCTCCCGAGGGCCCCATTTTCAGGCATCTGTATTAAAACAAGGGAAGCCTCATGCCTGTAATCTTCACTATGCTTTAACTGATCGTTTGTAACACACAGCCCACAGAACACTCCTCAAAGGCTGCCCACAGCTAGCTAAAAAACTCCTTATCAGAAGCTTTTTCCTGCTGTTGATTTCTGACTGTTTCACTCCACAGAGCAGTTATAACTTCTCTGCTCAATAGCTCTTCTTTCAGTGCTGTGTTAAACCCCTCCAATATCGCTGTGCACCCTTTGATGTAGCTTAGATGAGCTATAGGGCCCTTTCAAGCTTCCCTCACGTCAATTCCTTCTGCTCCGTGGCATCCCTGTCTCTTCTCTGATCTCCTCAGCAATTTGCCCATATCTCTTGGCAGCCTGAATACCCATAAACAATTTGACCCAAAGTGAATAATGCTTGTGGCACAATCCTTTGGCTACTACATGACCTTACTATGACATTCCTAAATGTGAAGATGAGCCCTGCAGAGCAGATGGAGATATCAGTGCGTTTGCCTTTCATCTGACGGGCACACCACAAAGTAATCCTTCAGGGGAGGAAAGTTAAAGTAAAATCAAGATGGAAAAAAAGCCACAGTCAGTAATACCCAAAGCACAAGAAGCAGTTCTGAACAGCTACCAACACTACATCAAAGCCACATGGACAACATCAGCAAACCCACAGCCCAGAGCAGGGAAGCAAGAAAGGTGCTAATCAGCACCGCGCTGCAGTCAGGTAATAACTCATAACTCAGCCCCACAGATAAATCAAAGCTCTTCATGCATCAGCAAGGTCCTGCTCTTCCCAGTCAGTGTGTTGTACCTCCAGCTACAATTTCCAGCTTACAGCTTTGCAGGAGCAGGGTCTTACCTGTTAAATCCTCTGCTTTCAAGCTCCCTGACCGGTTTAGGGTGAAGCTGGTCTTAGCAGCAAGCTTCCCTCCCAGCACAGCTTCATGGGACACCACCTTCTTGTTACTTGTTTCTGCAGCAACAAGAGGGAAGAAGCAGAACAGGACAGAGATGAAACACTCAGATGCAACTCTGGAAAAGTAAGTGACTTCAGTCCTCGAGTTTTGGGCATAGCACACAGGCAAACAGAGGACTGCATTTATCCTCTTGCATTCTCTGCTCCAGAAATCAGCATGTGGACAGCAGTGCAGTGTTCCTAGCTTGTTCCAGCACTACAGGGAGCTTTCTGCTTGCACTGTCAGCCCTCTGCAACTTTTTAAGGGCAGAGAAGGACATTTTTTAACAGCTCCCCAGGAGACTCCAGGAGCTCTACCTGCTGACTGCACACACCCAGCTGCCATCCTGAGGGAGAGCAAAGAGAGGGGCTGAGCACAGACACAACTCGACCCATCTGCAGCATTGCAGCTTTGTTGGGTGCCCACAGGCCAGACTCCCACACTGCATCTTTCACCTTCCTTCAGAAAAGCCTTCGGAGCTCTGGAGTGTGCTCAGCACATCAGATAATGGCAGATAGGTGCTTTTTAGTAATCATTAACTGGCAGCCCTCTCCTAAAGGCCAGCCTCCCAAGTCCAGCCGCTCTGACTAATGGCTAAGAAGGTAATGAAGACAGAGGGGAGAAAAGGGAAGAGACTGGGAAAAAAAATTCACAAGAACAGCACAAATTGATTGTTTAATGTACCCTCTCGAGAGCCAATAATGAAATGTCTTAACCCTCTTCGTTTCTCTCTTGAAGCTTAATGTGTGTAACAGATTTCTGCGGTGATGGACGAGTCTATCACTTTGAAGGTATCATGTGAAAGTTACTCCATTAGCAAGGCTTTTCATTTTAAAGAACTTGTGCTAAAAAAAAAAAAAATAATCCATGTGGCATTATCTCCATTTAGGCTCAGACAGCCAACAAAGCATTGCAGGACTCGCCTCTTGAAGGCCCATTAAAGCTTGCCAGACTATAAAAAGCTAACTGGAGTTGTTTGCCTTTCAGCATAATGCTTCTGAGAAATGGGTCTGTCTTTTCAACAAGTTTCTCTCCGTGGCTTCTAATCCAAGCAGGGCTCCTTATTAAACCACAAACGTGGTACGTACTGTTCGTACTGGAGGGGGAATTGGGCACGAGGCTCCTGAGCTTCTTTAAGGTGTTCACTGCCACGTTCAGGTAGATGTTGCGACTGGTGCTGCGTTCATAAGCCACCTTCTCTTCTGCCAGAGCCTGCAAACAGTGCAATTCGTTACCATGTACTCTGTTCCCACTGCTGAAAATTTGGGAAAAAAGAAATATTTGCATCTTAAAGTACAGAATCCAAGTACCAGACTCCAAAACATAACTGTGTCACAGCACTAATAGATACTGGATCTTGCGGCTGCCAAGAAAAAACATTTTAAACGATGCTCCAGAAACATTTTTGTATAAAACCTTCCCTTCGGTTAACAGGGCACAGTGGAACTGCCTGGGAAAGGCTGCTTTCCTCACTTCAAGGGCAGCACAAGGGAAAGACAAAGCTCTGGACTGGACAAAAATAAAAAAAGAAGTTTGGACAGCAGCCATTCCTTGAGTGCAATAGGAATGTTTTCCCTAAGGAGCTGCAAAGGCAAAATATTACCAAAAATATAAATATCCTCATAGCATCTGTTTTGGTTACAGAACACACCACAGTGCCCTGTGCTGGCCCAACTAATAGCAAAGCCAAAGTTTTCCAGTGAAATACATGACATTCTCAACTCTGCTTTTGGAAATCTTACTGTAATATTCCCTGCTGGCAGAAGGCTCCTTACATTCTGCACTGTTCACAGGCACTAAGTTCTGCCAGTTGCATCCATCGTGCTTCTACTGAATGCTCAGACTGTAGGATGTGTTTGTATCAGAGCAAAGGGTCTTTTTGTCCAGCTCAGCCACAATGCACACCCTTAAGTCCCTCTTCTGGGCTTAATGAAAATGCCGTGTGGTCTCCTAATGAAGAGAAAGATGGGTTTTCCTATTGAAATCTCCAGTGGAATTCTATTTTCTGTTGCCTGGTTTGGAATTGTTTGACATTCACCTTCTCTATAGAGACACATGGATAGGAGAATATTCTGGTTTAGCTGTCATTTTAGAAGGTCTCAGCCAAAGCACAGGGCTCCATACGATACCACAGACATTACGTGAAGCAAGCACCAGTACAGACCTTATCAAAGGCTTCCTGGGAGGAGGAGCAGAATTTCAGGCACTCATCAATGAAGAGATTGAGATATCTTTGACGAATGTTTGTTGGGACTTTAGCACCAAATTCTGTGGGAATAACAGGCCTCTGTAAGCTGGCACTCTAGAGATGAGACAGAGAGAGAAAGAGGCTATTTGGGGTTTAACAAACACGTCACCTTGAGACTCCCATTTTCTGTTGCATTATTCATTTCCTTTCTGAAAATCTGTCCAGAGCTAAAAGTAACACAAATCATTTCTGGTCCTAAAAACACTCCTTGAAGCTTCTGTGCCCTTTCAGTATTTGAACTGCTTCAAAAAAAAAAACAAAAAACAAGAAAAACCCAACCAGGTTTCGTTACACAACTCCTCCAGCTGCACAGCAGCCCCAGCAACATTAGTCACAGCACTGCATTTGCATAGACAAGCATCCCAGACCACGAAAACGATGACATTTACATTAAGAGAGTTGAGATTAGCACAGCACCAAGCACTGCAATTTGAGCTGAAGGCACGAACACAGGACACCAGGTAAGACTTGTTCTTTCTTGTAAGTGCTGAAGCCATAAGGAGGGAGGGAGGCTCGCTTCTGGCAGCCAGCTAAGCCACCCTGCTTCCCTGGAATTCCTGTGACCTCACTGCACTGCTTTTGTTTCCTTTCTAATGCTGCTCGTGCTCCTGTAAAGATTTTCCCCCCTCGAATTGAGCAACCTGTTCTTCATGCATAAAAACTGTTTGTTGCACCGAGCTACAACCTACTGCTACCAATTCATCTCCCAAATCACACAAGCTGCCTCTTTCTTTGGAGAAGAAACTGCACACCTCCAGAGCACTCAATTGCTTTGTTGATTCTCCTCCATCCTACCCAAGAGACATCCATTACCAAACCCATCTGCAGCAAACACAGACCCAAGGAGGACGAGGGACCTGAGTGGGAAGAGAGCATCTTTTCCTCATGAGATTTCCGCTCTGATCCATCTCTTTCTACTCCTGGATCTTGTTAAAACCTGTTGAAGGGGGGTTGGTCCTTTTCATTACACGTGTATGTTTTCTCAGCCTCTCACACAACCTCTCTGACAATGGCAAGCATTTTATGCTTTCAGCTTTTATTTAGCTTCGGGTTACACACTGCTATCAAAAGTACACAAAGGCTGGGCAGGTATCAAAAAAGAGGGAGAAAAAAATGCTTTTCCCCTGATATAAACTGCAGCACGAAGTTTAAATCATCACATTTTAACCAGACAGGTTGCTGCGGGACGTTATTCATAAACGCCTTCCTCAGTCTGGCCCACAAAGGCTGGAAGGTCACCAATCCATTCACACAGGAGAGACCTCAAGTCCCTGACACAAGCAGCTACAGACCCAGCCAGACAGCCCAACAAAAGACTCAAACTGAAAATGCGAGATCAATATTCAAAGAGAGCAGCATAGCACTTAAGTATTTCTAGCCTTCCACGCTCCTCAAGTGTTTAATTTTTTATACAACGCTATCGAGGAAAACCACAGGAAGAAAGAAACCCATTTAATCATCCTAATCAAAACACCCCTTCTCTGAGAGTGAAGTTTGGAACAGCAACAGTTCACCACAGCACCCTCAATGAGGGATAACCAAAAATGGAGCTGCAAAACAAGGCATCACATCTCTTTTACCTGCAAGGACGGAACGTGCGCTACCCTCTTCTGCACAGTGGTGCTGGTGGTCTTGGAAGCCATGCCAGCTAAGGTGCAAGCCTTCAGAGGAAGGGTGGGAGCTTCAGAGTCATTGGCAGGTGTGACACTCTTGCCAGCAGCAGCCTTCTTGCCACTCACCAGGCCTGCAAGAAACAGACAACACACTTCAGGAGAAAAGCTATCATGAGGCTTCAGGCTGTCAGAATGGACTTGCTGTGCTACAAACTGCATTTTTTCCAAATAGAAGCCTCCCAAGGGATAAAAATTAAGTAATGTTACCACCTTCCAGGCAAGGATGAAGGAGCCTTCTGCTAGGAACCATGCCTTGCTCCTGTTTTGTTTTTTTTTTTTTTGCTGTTGTTGCTTTGAGGTAATTGAGTCAGTCGAGTTTAAAGAGTTAACCCTGCCAGCCACAATGCACCACCTGCTCATCAGGTCAGCTCTGAGCCCTTCCAACCACAGTGGGACACATACTGATGAGCACAAATTAGTACTTCCCTCCTGCTCAGCCACCTCCTCAAAGAGGAAGAAGAGCCAACAGTCTCCAAAGAACAAACAGGAAAGAGCTGTACATTTAGCCAGTCGCTTTTTGGAAACTGATGGCACCCCTCAGGGGAAAGACCTTCCATCAGTGCCTATCAGCAAAGATTCCAATTGTGGCCCTCCGGATAGTTTCCCATTTTCAGCCCAAGAGAAATTTAAGCACAGTGAGCATCCTTTCAACAGCAGAGAGGACAAGATAGCGATGACAAGTAACGCTGCCGGCTTACTTTGTTTGACTGCTGCAGTAAGGGCTACATTTGGCACGTGAGCAATCCTCCTCTTTTCTCCTGGCAAAGACAGGGAGGCCTTTTGGACAGCCACGGCCAGCTGTGCTGCCTGCTGCTGGGCCAGCTGGATCCTCTGGTAGCACACCTCCTGTGCTGTGGGCGGGCGGTACGGCCGGACTACGGGTCTGTTCGGGACCTCTGCCTGCACAGACAAAAAGGTTTCTAGAGCCAGCAATCCCCACCCGTCGGTTCTCATCCACCCAAGAAAGTTTTCCCTTCCCTGACCCATCCACGTTGGCACATCCTGGTTCTGGAGGGAAGATCCCAACCATATTCCAGAATGCAAAGCTCAGTCACCCACCACAAAGCGCAGCACCACCAACTCGCCCTCTGGTGACACCTCTCATCCCTCTGGGATTTCCCTGAGCTGCTTTTCAAATTGCTTGTTTAATGGCCAGGGTGCCTGCTGTCCATCACCAGTGCTGAGCCCGCTTCTGGGCTCCGTCAACATCCAGCTCCACATCTTGTGTTATAAAACAAATCTGGCCCCACACCCCTGAACACCACTGCGTGCTTCAGCTTCTAATAAAATGAAAACTATTCCCCCTTCCCCTTTGATACACGATGAGGATTGCTGCAGCTCATCCCTTTCCTCCTTTGCTGTCTTTCCCATCCCAAATTACCAGCACCATCTTCCCCAGCAGCTCCCCACCTCCCAGCAGCTTTGTTTCAGCACTCTGGTTCTTACCAATGAGTTACAAGTCACACATACACCTATGTATTTATGGCATTAGAGAACTACACAAAGCAGTTCTGAGCGCTGCCCCTGCTGCCTGTGGAAGTATTGCACTGCTTTGGCCGTTACTGACACAACCACGTTACATATGCATTATCTTTATGTCCAAATTTAGGCTGTGGGAAAGGTGCCCAAAATGACGCTGGCATGGAGAAGTTTTCTTGGAGCAGAAGAACAAGAGAAGCAGTACAAACTTGGACACATCACTTAATAACCACAGAAATGTGAGAAATCAGCCCAAACAGCCCCGTGTGTGACACAGCTTTGGAGACCTCCAGCTGGGGTGAGCTGGCACCTCCTACATTCCTGCCCTCTGAGCCGACAGTGGCTTCTGGAAACCAAACTGAGTGCAGCCAACCATTAAAGGATAATTACAGCCCTCCTAGCAGGACAGGACACTCATTTGCTGCCTCACCTTCAATTCCTTTGACCCGCCATTCCCCCTCGGAAACCCAGCTAAGAACTCAGCTCCCTCCCCTTCAGCCTGCTCAGTGTTCAAGCCATAAATCACAAGCGAGGCTGAGCAAATATTCGACCTGGAGGGACGTGGCAAAGCACGAGTAACCGTGCAGGCAAAAGCAGAAGTTCAGGTCTAACAGCACCTCCTGAACACACCTGGCAGCAGCACAGAGCTGCCAGCCCCAGGCAGGCACGTCCCAGTGCTGAGCAGTCCAGGCTGACTCTGTTTGCCCACACGATGGCTGTGCTGGGTCTCAGGGCTTTGGAAAGCATTTTGGGATCAGCTGTCACATTAAGAAAATGTATTTCAGGATTTGTACACGTCTAAAAGGCACCTATTTGCAATAAATATTTGAGTTAATGAATTTCCAACCCATTTGTTTCAGTCTCTTATCTCTTCACTTTGGAAGAAAGGGGCCTTATCAAAACACATGAACTGGCTGAAGATATGTAGTTAAATAAACAGCATTGTATTGACCTCGGGGCTTCAAATTATTAAAAGCAAAGAAACCTTTCCTAAGCAGAGCAGAAAGGAAGAACAATTAATTTGGGCTTCCCAGCTCAAATCAGTGCTTCAGCCGCCACTCTTATCCTGCTAGAACATAAAACTGACTAATCTGTACTCAGCACCTGGAGGGAAACACATTAAACCCTCAGAGAAAACAGAATTAAAATCCCAGTGAGAAAGAAATAAAAAGATCAGTGTGTGTTCCTTGCTTTTTTTTCTTTTTTAATTCTCCTCTGTATTTCAAGTATTCCCACAACCACAGAAGAACAATATCAAACAAGATACTGTCAGTATCTTCGTTGAATCAGAGCACATATAAATGTAGTAAAGGTTTTTAACATCTTACAAGATTCCTCCAGCTGTCTTTTAGTTCCACACAATAAGGAGAAGCACCACTGAGCACAGCCTGACCTTGTTCTCAATGTAAGTGACTGACAGAAGCTGTCCTACAGCAGCAGGGCACACCAGGCAATCCCCACAGCAACAAGGTGCAGAATCCACTCACCCTTCCACAGCTTACCCTTGATTTTATCACTGTTTCTTGGAGTGTGGCTGTTGTTTGTAACAGATGCCTGACCACATGTTTAGGAAATCAGAAAGGGGAAGGAAAAAAAAAAAGTGATGTAAAAGTATTCCAGTGTGAACAGTTCATATGCTGCTGCCTGAACGTGGGACCACACCATGCCCCAATGTGACAGAAAACAGTCACTTTACACACCTCCTGAGAGCTGCACTTACATTTCCTTGTTTGACAAGATGAGAGATCCTTCGTTTTTGGCCGGGAAATAAGGTGGTTAAATTCTCTTCTGTCTTCTCTTTATTTACTTCTTCCTTCGATGGCTGTAAGACAAAAAGAACAAGCTTCCAAAACTGAACAAGCAAGGGTTCCTCCCCAAAAGATCAGACAAACCTCCTTTTGGGTGGACAGAGGGTCCTTGCAGGTGGAAAGAACACATGTGAGCTGTTAAATGAGACCCACTTTGACCCCCAGAGCCACCAGCAAAGCCCCAACCGCTCCCACTGTTGTGACCAGGGCTGCATAGCATACAGCTTCAGCACCATTCTGTCCAGCCCCTACCTGACACAGAGATGGGAATGCCTTCACCTCCAGCCACCCACTTCTCACGGCATGCTGAAAACTCAGGATGTTTGGTTGTTTAGTTGCGTTTCTTGCTAAGAGCTGACTCATTTTCTGCTGGTATGACACACTTCCAGAGCAGGTCCTGAACGCGTGCCCAGCACCAAACCACTGCACTGCCATGGCACACACAGGGAAACATCCCTGCACCTACAGCCCTACCCACAGAAGGGCTGCAGGGACCAAACCCTGGGTGATATTTCTGAATAGCAAGAAATCCAGAGCTCCTGCACGAGGAACTGAAACTGACATCTCAGATCTGCTCCTAAAGAGGGGGGCTGGAAAAAAAACACCACCAACAACAAAACCCCAAAAATAACAAGCAAAAAAAAACATTAAATCTTTGTTTTCAACTTAGCTGTTCCTTTACACAGGTTTACTCCTAAGACTCAGGCTGGACCAGGCTCTGAGCACCCAATGAAGTTATGGGTGTCCACACTCACTGCAGGCGAGTTGGCCTTTAAAAGACCCCTTCCATCTCAGAAGATTGTAGGATTTTTCTAGCTGATCTGCACTCAGCACTGCCTGCAGCTCCCAGCAGTGCCGTGAGCAGAGTCAGGATTGACAGCTTTCAGGTCCAGGGCTGGAGGCAAAGCTGGGATGAGCTCCACTCCAGCAGAGCTGTGCACATCTCAGGGTGCTCTGCAGGAGCACTTCACACCACATTGCAGCACTCTGAAGGAACCTGCTCAGCCCATTAATGCAGTTTGTTACATCCCTAATAAACTCTCTCTCAGTTATCCTTCCAAGTGGAAAAGCACCACGCTGCTCACATCAACCTTCCCTCCAACCAGAGCTGAGCTCAGGCCACGGGGGCTCCAGCTACAAAGTTATCCCCTAAACAAACCCAAATTCCCAGTGAGTGATGCCACCCTGCTGAAAAGCTGCAGGGGAGCAGGTCACTGCCAAGCAGCTCTCTCTCAAAGCACCTCTACACTGTGGTGCTTTCCAGAACAGGGCAAAATTACACTTTAATCTGAGGACTATAAGGTAACAGGTGTGCAAAGTCCAGGTTCAGTGGGACAGAGGGGCAGCTGAGCACTGCCACTGCACACCTGTGACAGCAGCAGAGCACAAGGGCAGAGCACCTGTGTTGGTGCTGTCTGAATTTGGCCCATTTTGAGTCTTATTTGGAAAGCTCTGAAATGAGCTTGAACTGGGCAACAGAGCCAAAAATAAAGCTGCCTCTCCTAGCTGAGAATTACACTGAAGAGAGAACAGCTGATCCTAAACAAGCAAAATCAAGCCATGCTTAATAGATTACACAGAGACCTGCCTTACACCAGGGCACCACACAGCAGGGTTGGAAAGGCCCTTAGGTGTTAGCAAGGCAGAGCTCTGTCAGAATGGATCACTGCTGTTATTGCAACAGAGAGTTTGGCAAAAGGCTTTCAAACTCCCAGCTTTTTTGCTCAAATGATGAGCTCTCCTCCAGCAGCTAAACTCCGGTGCAAGCTCTTCAAAACAGCTGCAACAGGGATAAGATCCACCCAACATACGGTCTCCTTCCATAGTGCTCTTCGGCAACTTGAAATACACAGCACCACTAAACCAAATTGGTATCATTTCACACTTAGATTGGAGAGAACCAACTCAAAAAGGCATTACCTGCTTTCCCAGCCTCCCCTTGTCTTCAGTTTTCACATCAGTGGATTCATTGAAAATCCTGAGACACTCTTCCATGGGGTCTGTCTCAAAGTCCAAGTCCTTCTCCAGGATGGAATAATCAATGTCATCAGATGTTGAAGATGATGATGATGACTTCGACAATTTAGAACGCTTTGCTTTCTTTGCCTTTCCATTTTCACTCTGAGAATCTGAGCCACTGCTGTCACCATCCGAGTCGGAGCTCACGTCAGGTAACGTGGATGGCACAGGTTTGCCCTTGTCATCCTCATCCCCACTCTCATCTCCAAACAGGTCAACGTGACTCAGGCTCTGCTGTTTTTGACCCTTCTTTGGATCTCCTTTTCCTGCAAGACTGACCTTTTCCTTCTTTTGCTCCATTGCTGAGGTCTTGGTCCCTTTGTCTTTGTTTTTACTGCTAGAGGTTTCTTTACCATTCTTCACATCAGCTGCCTTTAGCTTAGACTCTTTCTTGCTGCCACCCAGCTTGTCTGTGCTGGAGCCCTTGGTGACATCCTCACTCTTGCTTTTTCCTGAACTGCTGCTGGAACCCTTGGATTTTTCTTTTTTCAGCTCATCCACTCTCTCTGACTTGTGTTTATCAGCTTTCTTTAAATTCCCGTCGGTTTTCACTTTAACACTTTTGTCTTTGCAGTTTTTCTCTTCATTCTTTGTTTTCAGTTTTTCTTCTTTCTTGCCTACTTTGTCTTTTTCTGCATTTTTACTTTTCTCTTTCTTACTAACCTCACTGAGGCCAGGCGTTTTACTAACATCTGATTTCCTCCTCTTTGTTTTATCTTTTGAGTCTTTGTTTTTATTTTCAGTTTCCTGGTCATTCTTACCAGAATATGATTTTGCTGCTTTGACATTCTTCTCCAATACATTTTTTGGAGGGATTTTCTGTGAACAAGGAAGGTCCTCCACACCATATTTTGCTGCAGTTTCTTTGCTACCCTGAGAAGTGAAGTCATCCGACGCAGCGCTCCGCTCTTTGCTGGACAATCCATCATCTGATTCACTTTCTGAACCAGCTTTTGATGGAGAGCTAACAGAGGTCGATTTGTATTCTGCATCAGCCTCATCTTCAGAGGAGGAGAACCTGGCACACACTTCATACTCATCAGGTACTTCGCAGAGCTTCTTTCGTGAAGGAGAATAGGAATCTTCATAACTAGGGACCCTGCCCCTTTTAGACCCCTTCAGCTCCTTCGTGGTAGCTTTGTTCAAAAGCCTGGCTGAGTAATTTGAAAGTGGGTCATACTCCAAGTCTGTAGAAGGCTTAGAGTCATCGATGACATACTTATTGTTAGTGACAGTGCTGCTGTATTTTTTAGTCTGGGCTACAGCCTTGGGAACGTATTCCAGTGAGTTACCTTTAGATCGCAACGAATCCAAAGTGTATTTACTTGACTGGCCAGCAGCAGCAAAAGGAGTAGGGTTGTAGTCGGAGTTATTACTGAAGTTGTAGCTACCTGGATTATATTCTAAGGAGGTAAACAAATCACTTTGTGTCACTGCAGCTGACACAGGTGTTTCTGAAATAAGCGAGGCATCAGAGGCCCTGAGCTCCTTTGTTGTTTCCAACAGCTCCTCATACTTTTTCTGCTCTCTCTCAACTTCATTTTTGACCGCCTCGATGGCTTTGTTGACCAGTTCAAGCTCCAGAATGCCAGGTGTCATGTCTGTAAGATCAGCCAGGGCCCCATCCTCCGCCTCCAGCGAGGGCTTTGGCAGCTCAGGGTTGTAGGGATCATAGCCCCGTTCTGTAAAGAAAAAACATCATTTACTGTCAGTAGGTTAGGTAACATTTTCCTTAGATTCACCCCTACAGAATGCACACACGTGGTACCAAAAGCCACTAGTGACATTCTCTGGGCAGTGGCAGGTACACAACCAGACCAGATACTCCAAAGTATTCCTGGGCCTTAAGGACTACAGAACTGTTAACAAAGTGCTCTTACGACTCATGGAATAGCTCTGTAAGTGAAATATTCTTTGGGGCACTGAAGGATAATCACTGCATTAGGACTAAGAGGAGCTGGGTATGCACAGAATTATCTGCTTAATTCAATGAAGTGCACGAGAAAGAACAGAGGATTCCAGCACGAGAACCAGGGATTAGGTTCTCATTTATTGATGCCAATGCCCAAAGCCCACTGAAAGCTCAGCATTTCCCACAGCAGCAGGAAGAAAACGAATCTTAGGTTGAACCCACAAAGCAAGTGCTGCTAATAAGAAAGTGCTGCAGGTACAGAAGTGACAGCAGAACTCAACTGCAAAGAACCACCCCTGAGACATGCATGTTCCACACTCCCATGTGATGTGTGGGAGTACTCAAAAGCAGCAGAACGCAGACACAAGCAATCACCACATGCCTGCAATGCTCCTGTTGTCTTCTCTTCTACTGAGGAATGCAGCAAGCTGCTGACAAGGGACCCAGCCTCCACTGGCAGCTCTTGCAAATTTGCTTATTGAAGGAGTGCAGCAGAATCCAGCAGACCAGAAACTCTGCATAGCTTCATTAGTGCAATGAACGAAGAGAGCAAACTGCACTTCTCTCTTCACTCACTGCTTGTCACTCACCCTTCCCTTTCCCCCTCTGCCACCATCTCCTTGCTCCCACCCAGCCCTCTCCCCCAGGGCATCCAGCCTGGATACCTTCATGACAAAGCAGCCTCCACTCCATGCCCCATGCCTCACAAGAAAGCCAAGCTGACAGCTGGGACCAGCACTGCACCCAGGGCACGTATTTCCATAGCAATTAGGTGATCAGCAAGCAGCTACTGAGGGGTATTACTGTGGCATTAACACAGGCTCATAGGAATTCCCCAATTACCACTTGATTCAGAAATACAGCGCAAGCTGCTTATGCAGATGAGTTTCTAAGAAGTAAATACAGGCTCTGTATCACAGGAGCAGCAGTCATCTGAAGTATCTGATATTTTATAATGAAAGCAAAGCATATTTTAGAAGGAAAAAAAAAAAACAGAAGTGCAGAAGAGGCCATTCAGCAACTGATCAGAAGCCACAGGTGAGTTATTTGCTGCCTTTTGACTTGGAGCAGGTTTCAGTGCTCACTTTATCATAGCACTTGGATGCTACTACTTCAGAGAAACCTTTTTCCTTGCTAGAAGGACAACAGCAACGCTGTAAGAGAACTAAATAATAAGCAGAGTGATAAAAGAGACAAAAATCGGTTCCACAATTCTCATAAGACAGAGGGTTTCTTTCAAAAAGAGAATCAGCAGCTGGAGTTAAGGATCCTTATGGGTCCCTTCCAACTCAGGATATTCCAGGATTCTGTATTCTATGACCATGAATGCTCACCTCCCTTTGGCTGTAAGAACCACATCTGTGTAGCAGGTGGCAGAACAAACCTCCAAGCAAATAGGATGGTAGGCAATGGGTAAAATAAAGGCAGTGGTTTCATAAAAATAATTTTTTTTTTACCCTCTGGGGTCTGAAAGGTTTTTAACAAACCAATTAGTTCCTGAATGAGCAGAGGCTCTGGGCAAACACAGCATCACAGTCTTCCAACTGCCAGCCCAAGCTGAGCTCAGGACAAGGAAGGTGGGAGAAAGGAGCAAGGTGCTACGTTTGTATTTCCATCCATCCCCACATACTTCACTGCCAAGGCACAAAGAAGCCCTGATTTCTCTCCACCTTGTGAAACATCAGTGGTAAGAAGAGCAGAACTGAAGTCTGAAGATGTCAGCTTTTATCCTCACTCAAGAGGGAGACTTAAAATTTAGCACAAGAGCTGTTAGAGGGACAACTGAAGGCCTGGGAGTCTGTTTGGAGGTCAGCATTGGGTGGCCTACAAACAACGGCGAGGTCTGGATCTAAAGACTTGCACAAAAGAAAAAAGCAAAACTACACCAAAAAAAAACAACAACATTTTGCCCAAGAAACACTATATTAACTACATCAAAACACAGAGAAATTACAAGACAAGAGCAGGCTCTGGTGTCCTATTAGGAAACATGCCAGCAGAATAGCTCTGGACATAGAGGAGAATAAACAGAACCCACACCAACACCACCAGCCACCTAAAGGAGTTGCTGCAATTGCTCTCCTCGTGTACCCAACTAAATCTCAGGATCAGGTTTTCCATAGAAACTGTCTGATGCTCTGCTCATCTACACACACATCTACACACACTTCTTTCAGTGGAAGCATAAGAACACAGCACAAACTCTGAGAATGCCAGCAGGCTTTGAGATATGCTCATAGAAGAAGTCTTTAGTAGGGTCACAGCTCTGGTCCCACAGTTCTGAGCCTGGCCTGCTCATCAGGACCGTCACCTTTGGCCACAAAGTGTCTGCAGATAACATAATGGAAACACGTGCAGAGGGGAGTTTTGTGTGTGTGGAGAAACGAGATGTGCTGTCTGAAATCAGGCTGCCTCTTCAGGTGCTTGGTTTCGCTGCTGGAAACCCAAGGGAGGAAGGGATCTTGTGCCACAGGGACAACCACTGCACACACACTGCACACCCCTTCCTAAACCTGGATGCACAGAGCAACAGAGCCATCACCTGCTTCTGCACTCACTGCTTTCCACCTCCGCATGAAGATTCACGTGGTCAAAACGAAGTTCTGAGGCATCAGATGCCCGTGGTAGTTTTGCTAAAGCAAAACGAGGGGCATCACTCAGCAAAATGCCTCTTTTTGGATGCATGCGAAAGGGAGCCTCCACACTGTCCTTTGAGAGCCCTGAGATGACGACTCCTCATAGGGCTGTAAGCTGAGCTGGGATCGGACACTCTTTAAAATGCAAACTATTTTAATAAATTAACATACCTCAGAAATAGGGAACGGCCCCCCTGAGAGGCAAAAAGGTGAAGTTAACACCAACACTACAAAAATCGAGTTATTAAGAATTTACACAGCACCTCAGGGAACCATTTACTGAAACCAGAAGACAGCTTTAAAAGTCACCCAAACCAACCACGCTACAATCAGCTGCTTTGGCAAAGAGCTCCTGGAAGCATTAAAATGAAAGAAAATTTAAAAAAAGATTCTCCTAAAAAGCCAAGGTGGGTTGTTTTCCTGGTTCTGGTCCTTCTGATTCTGGAAAAGGAGGCCTCAGCTCTGAGGTGGAGCTCTGAGGAAGGAGACAGCAATTAGGAACTTGCAGTTATTGCAGTTCATATCTCGAAACAGATGAGTTTGGTGGTCAAACTGAAGACAGCAGTGCTGCCCAAGCACCACCACACCATGCTGGTAACATAAGGAGTGTTCAGCAGAGGTGGGGAAGGTGGAAGCTGCTGGGACACCTCATTGGGAGAGTAAAAATAAAAGCCTTTTTTATTTCAGTGTTGTCAGAACAGCTTTGTTAACAGCTTGCCTGTGTTTACCATGCTGGTGCTTAGCAAATGGACAAGCTTTGAGATCAGCAATAAATTATCACTGTTGGAAAATTATTTGAAGCTTTTCATCTGAAGCTCCTTGGAAAAGACAGCACAGAATGACCCAAAAAGGTTTTGCCAGTGGGCTGAGCTACTGCTGCACTGAGCAGTGCAAAAGCAATGGCAGTTTGGGGCTCACTGGTGAGCACCCAAAGCAAAATTCCAACTATTAACACTAATATCCAACTACTAGGAAATAATTCCCACTGAAACTTTCCAAATAGTAAATTTCAAATAATTAACAGGCTAGGAAGGCAGGAGAGAGGAGCTAAAGGAAACACTGCTTTCCCTTCAATGAAACCACAGCCCTCTGTAACTACTAACTTTAATTATTAAAATTAAATGATAAGAGCACAGACAATTTTGTACTGGTGGAGGGACAGCAGCAGGGCAGGGGCTGGAGGTATTACTGGGGTTTATATGCTGCTCCTCGTGCCCCTTGCAGTCTCATTCCCTTTGAGGTATCAGAACTTCAAAGCCCATTCTGAACCAACAGCATCATTTCTGGAGCAGAAAAAAAAAAAAAAAGGAAGCAAAAATGAGAAAAAAATCTGATATTAGCACGGCGAACACAAGGCTGAGCAGCCATTCCTCACAGTGATAAAGCACGGTGTGCTTCCTCCAGATGCTGGGAGCCTCAGGATGCAGTGCAGCAGCACAGCAGGCTGGGGGGCACTGAAGGGACAGGAGCTCATCTCTGCAGGGCACAAACTGGTTCTGTTTCTGAGGAAAAAAAAGGAGCAGAAAGCATCCCCACCTCGCTGGTAAAAGCTGGATGGAAATAAGGATGACTTCAAAGTTTAAATATCACGGCACGGCTGAGTTTCAAAGACAAAGGAAAAAAGAAATGGAGTGCATGGAGTGGTCAGGTGTCTTCCTTTCTCTCCCTGTTCAGTTCTGTCTTAAAAAGGTAGTGGAGCAGTGTGGCCACAAGTAATCCTAGCCCCGACCCTTCACTCCCTGAGTTCTGCAGCCTTTCTCCTGCTTGCTTGAGATAAGTTATCTTCACAGCACCTGTCCCATCTCCGGAACCATTTGGAGTGAAGATCTCTTATCTCAAAATAACAAAACAATACGACTTGAACACAGTCCCAACCGGACAAACAGATGAAAAGAAAAGCAACTTTTCGGCTGTATTAAATTTAAAAGCTTCAGCCATGACCTACAAAGGACTAATGCCAAAATCTAAACTGGTTTTCCAACCTGTCCAGCTTCAGCTCACGCAGAAGCCCAAATTAAAACAACTCACACACCTGCAGCTCCAGCCAGCACTGCCTGCTGCCCAGCAAGGCTCCTCTCTTAAAACACCAAGAAACGAAAATCCTCCTGCAGCTCAACCCCTCGGAGCAGAACATTTGCACAGCCCGTGGATTTTAAACGTGGTCACAGCTTTGAGGAGAGAGGTCTCATGTTAAATGAATGGCACCCATGTGAAGCCTCCGGAGGACACACCTCCCCACGTCCTGCAGCCCACACAAAAGCACGAGCTCACTTCACATTCAAGAACTTCAGAGAATTACCTGAGCTCCCCGTGGTTAATAAATATTGCAGGTATTTGTTCATGCTGTACTCGAGGCTCTCACTATCTGCTTGGCACTCCGGCACAGGCTTCGGGCACACCACGCTGACCGTGTGCTGACACAGCACCCCTGGGCTGGCGATCATTAGGGCAGGACTTCCCACCCCCAAGTCCCGCCTTCCTTCACCCTCATCTCCTCCAAAGTCAGTTTGGTTTTGTGCTCCAGTTTCCACAGGGGCTTTTTGACTCTTTCTTCCCTTTTTTTTTTCGCACTGCAGCTGCTGTCACCTTGGGGGACTTCTTGTCCCCGTGATGCACATCGCATGTATCACCTCTTACGAGCAGGGTGGTTTCCCAGGCTGGGGTTGTGCAGCCGTCCCACAGGGCCACCCAGCACCTCCCAGTGCTCCCAGCAGGTGGGCACAGGGCTGCAGGACAGGGGGCTGGCATGGCACGGCTCCTCAGGGCAGGCAGGCTGCTCCCAGTGCTGCTGTAGGATCACCACGGGGCTCCCACACAAAGGCTTTGGGAATCTCTGCATCAGTGAATTTTTTTCCACTACTCTGGCACAAAGGCAGCACTGCAGCATCTGGCTTGAGGATAAAACCAGAGGAAGTGCTTAAATGTCAGGGAGGGTGTTCCATGTGGATTAAGAAATCCTTCAGAAGCAAAGGAATCCCTGCAACATGCAGTGGGGAGCCTGCACAGCGCCAGTGCCTCAAGGATATGGGGAGACCGCTGTATCTGGAGCATCCCAAATCCTCCCTGCTTGGCAGAGCAGAGCTGCTCCACTTCCCGGCGTGCTGCTGCTCCCATGGGATGGGGAGAGAGTTCATTGCAGACACACCTGAAGTCAGCACTCTGCCCAATAGCCCCCAGCAGAACCCCGACACAAGGAGCAGCTGTGTGCCCACTCACAGCCAGCTGTTGTAGCCAACCACCAGTTCCACGACAAGAAACCTCCAACTGCTGGCAGGATGTTACACTGATTTACATGAGAAGACAGATCCTGGTCTCACTATTAAGTGTATTTTCTATTTCTCATTTCAAAACTCACCGTTAAAAATACCAACCAGCCGCGTTTTGGTAATTACTGTCCTACAAATTAAGATAAAACATCTCAGCCCCAGCAATGCCCACACACAGCTCACGGAGGGGACTCCGGAAGATTCACCAAGCACTGCACACAGGTCCCACTTCTGCTCCTTCCATCTCCCTGCAGCAAAGGCAATAACAGCTCTTCCCCACAAAAGGCTGAGCTCAAACAGCAGCTACAGGAAGGATAATATCTGATAAAAACCTCTTTCATCCTTTACACGGTGCAAACCAGCACTATATGTCACACAAAGGGAAGCCCAGCCACTGTTCAGAGGCTGCTCCCATTGAACTGGGATTTACCAAGCAGCCCCTCAATAGGTAAGGAGGAACGTGGCAGAAGACAGCATCCTTGGCCCTGCAGTAATGCACGAGCTAAGGATGATTAAAGTCAGGTTTTAAAAAGCCACTTCAGATTTCAACAAGTGTCATTTTGTGTAGTGCTTCACACCCAGAGCCATGCCAAGCCAATGGCTTTAGGCTGAAGGCAGGCAAGATGAACACTGCCAAGCCCTTGCTGCCCTGGCGATGGCAGCAATAGAATGGAGCAGATAAGCCCAAGAACTCTGCAACTGACTCAAGCAAACAGCAGCCAGCCAGCATTACAGCTGCTGAGCTGTTGGCCTGGCAGCAGAAATCACTGTGAGATGAAGAACCGCCACCAGACAGCACACAGTCACCTTTCAAACATGCCATCAGATCTGACCAGTAAAGCTTTGCCCACCCAAACAGAAAGCGTGCACTGCAAGAAAGCTTCAGAGCAGAGGAGCGCACTGCCCAGCGCCTGCCAGCACGCACTGCCCCACAGTGCAGCACTCCAAGGCTGAAGGCCTCGCTCCTCCCACCTCCCAGCAGCACTGGGATCAGCACAGACAAAGAGCAGCTCGGATCTGCAGGCCTGGCTGCAGCTTCCTGCTCCGGGCTCAGATCCCATCCACTTCTGGAGCATCTCCTGGCAGCTCCTTCCAAAGCTGCCATCCCCGAGAGCTGGGTTTCCTTATGGTATTTGTGAAGTGCTGCATTATGCTTCTTTTATGCCTTTCAGCATACTCAGGACCTAGACTTTAAAGCGAGACCTATTTTTCTCCTCCACAGCTCTTGAAGAGACGCTTTTAGGACAGCAGGCAGCTCTTCCCTCCCACTTACACGGCCCGCTTTCAAAGCACTTCACACGCGTTCGATAAGCTTTTCATCCTGCTCTGAAGCAGGTGGATTTCAGTCACTTCAGCGCTGGAAAAAGCACTTCAGCCCAGTCAGGATTAGAACTTTCAGCCTGCAGATTCCCAGCCCTTTACAGGCTCAGGTCCCACCTCCCAGCCCTGCTGATGAAATAAGGATCATCTGTTAGGAGCACTGTGCTCCTCGAGAAGTCTGGAACGGTGACAAGGAGATGTAGAGACAGCACTACACTCCCCACATTCCCCTTCCCTACCCCTCTGGGCTCCGCCTGGCACACATCCCCGGCCTCCATCACATCTCCACTCCTCAGTTTTCAAAAGCTACTTCAAAGCTACAGAAGATCTACCAAGAGTTTTGGGGTTATTGCCAGTCCTAAGGTGATCCTCAAACATCAAAGCAAACACCAGCATGGAATCAATACACTTCACAGGCTGGTTCTTTAGATGTTATCCTTTTTTCTAGGCTCTCCCCCCCCCCCCCCCAAAAAAAAAAAAGAAAAACAACCCACAGATCTGCACTGTAGCTCTTGGTGTGTAGGTACCACCTGCTTTGGTTAAAAAAATAAATAAAAAAAAGGTTTTTAAAGCATTGAGCAATGTAATTAAATAGGTCAAAAACGCACTGCAGCAGGGCTACTTCAAAACAAGAGAAGCAGCTTTGCTGGCTGGGAGCAACCTGCCCTGCAGCCTGCTCTCAACAAGATGGTTGTTTGGTTGCCAGTGAAACTCCGACACCCCCTAGTGTAGATCTTAAATACATCTCCCAGTCTGCACGGCTTGAGATGGAGGGAGGGACAGCATCTCTGCATCTCAAGCCATCAAATGATGCTCAGCCACACCAAGAACATCACACAAACGTTCTACAGACATCAGGCACCTTACGCAGCACCCCACATCCCTTCAAAAGGTCAGCACTTTGCAGCAGTGCCACCATTTGTTTTCCATCTCTTGACCTAAATTAGCACAGAAAATAGGGCTGAAGCCCAACCCGAGCTGAGGCAGAATTGGCAGAGCTGTGGTTGCAGATGCCAAGTAAACCTCTCTCCCACCCCAAAAACAATGATTTCTGGGTCACTAATGCATGCAAGCCTGTATAACACAAGCAGGACTTCTTCCATTGCCACTCATGTGGTGCTCAAGGACATGATTTAGCTGTGGGTTGTTAGGGTAACATAGTTAGGTTGTGGTTGGACTCTGTGATCTTTAAGGTCTTTTCCATCCTGAGCAACTCCGTGATTCTATGATTCACATTTTACCCAGTATGAGAAGCTGTACAAACTTTCCTGGTGCATCAGGAGGTCCTCAACTGAAGACCAACCTTCGCTTCCATATTTCATAAGCAAAAAACCCTGAAAATGTTAAAAAAAAAATCCACAAAAAAAAAAAACAAAAAAACAAAACAAAACAAAAGAAACAAACACCACAGCACTGGATTCATTTATCACAGCAGCAGCTTCTGTTTCAGGTGGCAGACCAAAATGAGCAAACCTTGTTCCAGAACTGACAGTCTGCAGATATTTAAGGGCACCAAAATAATGTGCCAACAGGTAATGACAGCATCAAGCACGCAGAGCACCTCCCCAGAGGAGCTCTAACAGAGCTTTTCAGATTGGTTTTATCATACTGTGTGTGTCTGACTGTGACAGCTCTGGATGTGCTGCTTTTATTTTATACTAAACCACTGCCATGGTAAGATCATTCGGTTATGGGGAGATAAGAGGAATTGTTAATCTTCCAAGTATATGAAAAACCCCAAACTTTGACAACTTGTGCTTAAAGTCTTTAAGACCATACATGCTAGCCTTAAAATAAGAAAACAAACAACATTCTTCTGGGGAGAAGAACACTCTGCAAGAAAATGAGCAGATTGGGGAATAATGACTAAGGAAAACAATGAGAGATTCTGGAAGGACTGAGCAGAACAACAGCTATCTTTTTAGTAGCCAAGCTCCACCTGAGAAAGCTGGCAGTGCTCTACACCGCACCAAGGCCCTTGTGGGGCTCCCCACAGGTTGCAGCAGGGCAGGACTGGCTGTCAGCCACCAGCCCAGGCCAGACAGAGCTGCAGCCCCACAGTGCTGCAGAAGGGCAGTGATGGCTGCTGCATGAGCCGTGTCAGCCACCAGCCCAGGCCAGAGAGCTGCAGCCCCACAGTGCTGCAGAAGGGCAGTGAGCCGTGTGCCTGGAGGGCCAGGAAAACCCACGGGAATGGAGCTGTGACACAGACAGGCTGTTCCTCAGGTGGCACTTACTTCACAAAGCTGCTCCTCAGCAACTCTCAGGGTCAGGACGAAGATGACTGCAGCCATAGGATGCCGAGGGTCGGGACAGACCCGAACCCCCCCAGCCCTTTGCAGCGGGCAGAGGAGGTCAAGAGCCCAAAGCCGCGCACCCACACCCACACACAGACCCTCACCACACCCAGCGCATAAACACCCCCACATCCCACAGGCTTCACCCAGCACCTCGCACCGCCCCTCACCCCACCGCTCCAGGCTTCGGCAAGAAACCCAAACGACACCAAAACGCCGCAGCGACGACCGCCCGGAGCCGCGGCCCCCCCTCATAGCGCCGCTCTGTGGAAAAGAAAGGCGGGAAGGTTCGGTTCCTGAGGCCCGGCCCGTTACCTGCGCCGAGGCCCAGCGCGCCGCCCACCCCGTGAGCTCCGCACCGCGTCGCCGCGACCGGAGGATGCCGGAAATGGCAGTAAGGCCGACGGCACGGCGGCCCCTCCGCGGCCGTGAGGAAAGGGCAGTCGATGCCGCGGAAGTAACCGGTGGACCGCAGCATCCCGCCGGCCGCCGGGCGGGGAGCGGGAGACGGCGCCTCCGCCTCACACCGCCGCCATCTTGGAGGCGCCGGGCCCGGCGGCGGGAAGGACCCCAAGAGACGCCGCTGCCCGCACAGAGCTGTCCGCGGCGCTGCCTGAGCAGGGAAAAGGGCGGGAACGGGGTGGGGAAAAGGGCGGGAACGGGGTGGGGAAAAGGGCGGGAACGGGGTGGGGAAAAGGGCGGGAACGGCTGGAAAATGGCGGCCGCCCTTTCGTTCAGCGCTCATGTGGCTCCGCGGGCAGACGGGCGTTGAGTTATGCGTACAGACGGAGCTGGGAGCAGCTTGTGGAATGGAGGCTGGCGGTTGTGGTCTGCGCAGGAGGAGCTCAGGGAGCAGTGGGACAGCATAGCCATAACCAACCTCAGCCATAACCATAATCCTAAACCATAACCGTAATCCTAAACGATAACCAGCCATAACCATAACCGTAATCCTAAACGATAACCAGCCATAACCATAATCCTAAACCTTAACCAGCCATAACCATAATCCTGAACCATAACTAGCCATAACCATAATCCTAAACTATGACTGACCATAACCATATTCCTAAACCATAACTAGCCATAACCATAATCCTAAACCATAAACAACCATAACCATAATCCTAAACCACAACCAGCCATAACCATAATCCTGAACCCTATCCATAACCAACCTCAACCATAACCATGATCCTCAACCCTGACCGTAACCCCTGCCCAAAACCAAAGCTATTATAACACTAATCCTAACCCAGCCCCACAGCTGGCCGTAACCCTGACCTTAACGCAATAAGCCAAATCCGAACCCCAGCCCTGATCCTAACAAAAAGTCATGGAATGTAATCCTAACCCTGCCCCAAACCCTAATAGTTTAACCCTAACTGGAGCCGTACCCTGACCCTAACAACATCATAACTCTAAACCTAACACTTCCCCAAGCCTAACCCCTAATCCTAACGATAATCCTGACCATAACCAGAAACCCAATAACCCTAATCCTGACCCTAAAAACACCAACCTTGACCCCCCCCCCCCCCCCAAATTCCTCATCCTAAACCCTCACCACAACCCTAATGCCCCCAATCCTGACTGAAACCCTACAATTAACCACAGCCTAACAACCCTGACCCCATCAAGAGCCCTGATATCCCTGATGTAAGCTAACCTTAACTCTATAACCCCTAAAATGAACTCCTAATCCTAAGCCATAACCCTAATCCTAACCCTGATGGAACCCCATATCTCTACTACAGTGACGCCACCTCAAAAACAGCCCAAAACAACCCAAAAAAGAGCTGTGATCAGAACACGACAGCCATCCCCATCCTTCCCAAAGGACTTCCACGTGTCCCACCAGGGCTGGTCCGTGTGTGGAGCCCGTAGCCCCTCTCCCCACACCCCAAAAAAAGACATTTTCAATTCTTATGTCACAGATAAACGTTTATTCAGTGTAACTTCAGCTCAGCGTAGAAACATCGCACGCAGAAACGCTGAGCAAAGCCATTTCTGTGCCTCTGTGATTTCCACCCCGACTGTGCTCAGCTCAGGTGCTGGGATAATAGTAGAATATAAAGTAAAGCCACACGCACACACAAATGTATATATATATATAAAGAATTGGTGGGAAATCCTCGTGTTTTGGTCACTGGAAGGTTCTCACGTTGCAAATCTCTGTTTGATGTTCCTGTGGTCTCAGCACAACCCCAGAGCACAGGAATGGTGTCAACCAGAGTTTGTAAGGCTATGAAGAGAGGGGGAAATGGGTGGGAAAAGGGAAAGAGGAAAGGAAAGGGACAAAGAGGAAAGGGGAAAGAAAAAGGGAAAAGGAAAATGGAAATGGGAAAAGGGAAATGGAAATGGGAAGAAGGGAAAGGGAAAAGGGAATAGGAAGAGGGAAAAGGAAAAGGGAAAATGGAAATGGGAAAAGGGGAAAAAATGGGAAAATGGGTAAAGGGAAAGGGGGAATGGGGAAAAGGAAAAAGAGAATGGAAATGGGAAAAGGGAAAGGGGGAAAGAAAAAGAGAGAATAGGAATGGGAAAAGAGAATAAGAAAAGGGAATGGGACAAAGGAAAAGGGAAAAGAAAGGGGAAAGAGGAAGAGGGAAATGGAAGAGGGAAAGTGGAAAAGGAAGGAGGAAAGAAACATGAAAGGGAAAACAGAAAAGGGGAAAGGGAAAGAGGAGGGAAAGAAAAATGGAAAAGAGAAAAGGGGGAAATGGAAAGGGAAAAAAAGAGGGAACAAAAAGTGAAAGGGGAAAGGGAAAAAGGAAGAGGAGCAATGCTTGGAGAAAAGATGATTTCTCAGAGCTGCCAAAACACCCTGCTGCAGGGTCACCCCTCTGCAGGGATGAGCTATTCACTAGAGGGGATACATGTCCCATTCCCCCCGCCCTGGTCCCCCCACCAAGCATCCCCCAACCCCTTGGATGCCCCCAGCCCCCAGGGATGCTCCCAGCACCCCCAGTCTCACAGGCGCCTTGTCCGGACGTATCGCTGCAGGGCCGTGGCAGCCCGTGGGCCTCCCTTCACCGTCCCAGCCTCCAGGCATCGCTCAGGCATAGGATGACAAAGGGAAGCTCACGGGAGCGAGGGGCTGCACTGCTCCGGGGACAGGGTGCGCTCCTGCAGAGGGAGGAGAGAAGTGAGCTGGGAGGGGAGCAGGGCTGTGGGGATCCCCCAACCCACACTGCTTCCACGGGGGGTGAGCTCAGTGCCACCCCACAGCCCTGGGGTTGGTTTGGGACATGGGGGTGGGCAGTGCTGGGTTCCAAGGGGTTGGGTGTGAGCGTGGGCTTACAAAGCAAAGAGAATGAGTGGGGCATCGAAGGGCAGCGTGGGGGAATGTGTGAGTGTACGGCTGTGTGCGTGCACCCATGTGGGTGTGTGTGCAGCCTGTGCAGGTGAGCTCACCTGCCCGTTCAGCAGTGGGTGCATGCCTGTGTGCATGAGTGGGTGTCCCGTGGCTGCAGCTCCCCGAGACCCCACAGGGCTCCTCAAGGCCACCCCCATCCCCATGCTGTGCCCCCGTCCCACCAGGGCCTCTCTCTAGTTGCAGCCATTGGCACAGGGATGCTCACAATTCTGTCCCCACCCCAGCCATCCCTGCCAGCCCCGTTGCTGCCTCACTCACCTGGTGGGGCCAAGCCAGGTGCTGCTGCAGAGCATCCTCGTCCTCTCCTTTCCCCTTCCCTCCATCCCATCCGGTGCTGTGCTGAGCCCTGCTCTCCCTCCTCTGTCCCCCTCCCCACTCCCAACCTGACCACTACGGGCTCCGTCCCCGCCATCCTTTTATACCATCTTTGTTCATATGATGAGCACGTGAAAAAAACAGAGCAGAGCTTGGAAAAAAAAGCTCCTTAAGACGCTTTAATTCAGTTTCCTGGATCCCATGACTGAGCTCGGACTGTGAGCGGGGTCCCATGACCACAGCACGCAGGCCCCGGCCATCAAAAGGCTCCTTTATGCACCAAAGACTTAAACCCCTCTTGGCTGAGACCCCCAGGCTCCCCATGCCCAGCTTGAGCTGCATCCCCCCCACACCTGCAGATGTGTCCCATTGCCCTGCTTATGGAGATGCTGTGCCCAGGACCCCTGACGTGGGTCTGGCTCCTACACTGCGGGGACCCCACACCTCCCTCCTCCCATCACTGTGAGCAGCATTGGGCCCAGACCTGCAGCCCACTGACAGGACTCCCTTTAAAGGAGCACAGCCCAGTTGGCTCTGGGCTTTAGGGGCAGGGCTGAACTTTTCTGCCTTTTTGCTCTTCTTTTTCAATTCGAGACACCACAAACGCAGCCGCAATTTGCTCTGAGGTTCCCCCAGAACCCAACCCCGAGACATCCTGCCAGTGATGCTTTGGAGGCTGTTCCAAAGCACCCACAGCTCAACAGGCAGCGCTAAGAGGATAAAAATACACCCGGTGCACACAACGATGCCTCTGTGTTGGGATTAGGGCTCTGCTCCAGCCCTGCTCCTTGGGGTCAGGGCAGCGAGGAGCAGGACTGGGTGACCGCAGTGCTTCCAGCACATGTGAAACTGTGGCTTAACAACCACCCAGCACCTGTGGGTGGCACGGGGGGTTCTGGGGGGAGAAGAAGGGTTTGTGGGAGCAGGGACCCCTGTGGCCCCGCCTCAGCCCTAAACAAAAGGCACATGGCAGTGCTCTGAGCGTGAGGCCCCACCAAGGGCAGCTTAGTGAGATTATTGTTCCTCACATGAGCCCGCAGCCCCACAGCAGGGAGGAGGGGACAGGGAAATGGCTGCGAGCCCCACATGAGGTTTTGCTGCCCCATAGGCCGGTGCAAGATGATTTCAGGGCTGTTCCGGGGCCCACATGCTCCTTTCCTCACCTGCTGGTGCTGCAGGGCTGGAGCTGGGGATGAGTTCAGGGCCCAGCAGGCACACATCTCAGCCAGGACAGCAGGGGACCTGAGCCCCAGCCCCCAGCAGAAGGGCAACACGGGTAAAACTCGAAACCTCAGCTCTTTATTTGGTGCCTGATTTCCTCACCCCGCTCTGAGGGGACGGAGAGGGAAGGAGTGTCACAGAAAGACCTGAACGCAGGGAGTGCTCCGAGAAGGCAGAGCGGGGCTGAGCAGAGGCGTGAGGTGGGGGGGCACCTCCTCCACACATCCCCCATCCCCCCTCGGGGACACAGCTCTGCCCCAGGCAGGGAGAAGCACCAGGCATCTGCTGCAACACCAGCACAGAAGGAGCTGTGCCTTCCTCTGCCACGCAGTGACACCGGGACAGGCTCACCCTGCGGCTGCTCCCAGCCCAACTCGCCTTATTGCTATGGTGGGAGCAGCAGAGCAGCCGGGAGGAATTCAACAGTTTGTTGTTTCAGGAGAGGGGATGAGGGCGTGTTCGAAGCTGAAGACTCGCCATCAGGAGGGGCTCTGCTCTGCCCAGGGGGGGAGGAGCCAGCTGCCCCCTCCTGCCTGCCCAGCTGTGATGCCAGCAGCACCAGGTGACGCAGGCAGGGAGGAGAGCTGTGCTGTGTCCCAGAGGAAACGCACTGTCCGCTCAAGGCTCCCGAGGCTGAGGCTGTAGAAACCCACCGTGCCTCCAGCAGCAGGGACTGGGAGCGCTGGGAGAACTGGACAAACACGTGCCAACCCCCACCCTGCCCCATCCTCCAGCTAGTTGCGTTGGCTGGCCAGCTCCTGGGAGATGAATTTCCGAAGGCGCTCGAGGTACTGGCTGTAGAGTTCAATGTCATTGTGCCCGGCCCCATCCACCCACAGTGGCTCCACAGCTTTGGGACAGCGTTCAAAGAGCGCCAGGCCGTGGGAGAAGTCGATGACTTCATCCTCGGTGCCATGGATGATGAGGACAGGAGAGGTGATTTTGGAGATCTTCTCAATGCTGCCAAGAAAGTGGAAGGGGAGAGATGACAAAGGGGGGTAAGTGCAGGGATCGAGGCAGCCCCACCCCCCCTGCCCCCAAAAGCACAGCCCCCCAGGGAAAGGCAGCAGGAAATGCTCTTTGATCGCAGCAGAGCATGGGGATGTGGAGCTTCTGCCAGCGCTGAGATCGCCGCCAGAGCAACAGATGAGGACAAGAGAGCAATGACAGCAGCCCCATGGGAGCCAGGCAGGGCCGAGGGAAACCACCCCCAGACACTGCGATCCTACATTGGGATCAACCGTGTCTGGCAAGCGTGGCCCTTCCCATCCCAGTCCCCAGGGCCCAGGACACAGAGGCCAAGTGAGGCCATCGGGATGCAGTGCGTGGGCTGGTGGCTCCCAGCCACACTTTGCAGCTCAGGGACCATCCTGCTGGCCCGGCTGCAGGGGAGAGGCAAAGCAAGAGCTCACTGCACCCCTGCCTGCAGACACCACCTGTGCCCTCCTCAGGGTGGGGGGAAAAATGCCCCAAATACTGCCCTGGTGGGAGAGACCCCCCAGGAACCTCCAGGTGGCACCCAATGGGGCAGGGAGGTAGCTGGTAGGAAGGAACGAAGGCACAGCGTGGCTGGGAGGTGACACCACCAGGGAATGCCAGGAGCTCCCAGGAGGGGTTACAGGTCTCAGCATGGGGACCACATGTAACGCAGGAGGGTCCTGGTGGGCAATTTAAGGCGATCACAGGTCCCCGATTTTCCCCATAACCCCTCTGCACAGACAGGGCTGGCACCCAGGACTGTCCCCAGCCCCGTCTCCTAAGGCACTCACTTGGGGAAGGCATCAAACCAGTAGGTCTTCTTGGTCTCAGGGAAGGCGACTCTCATGCCGGAGGTGAGCGGGGAGTGGAGCACGATGGCAGCGCACTCATAGCGGGATGCCAGGTCAACGGTGGGCACTGTGCCGATGCTCTGTCCGTACAAAATGATGTTCTCCGGGCTGATCCCATACCTGGGGGAGGAGAGGGCAGGGCCCAAGCGTCAGGAACGTTGCCATCACCAGGAGCTGCAGCCCGGGACTCACCCTGCACTGGTCACAGCATGCTGCAGAGTGGAAATGGGGCTCCATCTCCCTCTGCCTTCCCTCAGCTCTTTCAGGCTGGGCACCAAGCAGCTGCCCCGCTCCCCCAGCTGCTTGCAAACACTGTAGCAATTAGCGTTAATTAAGAGTTGCACATTGTTTTCCCAGACACAGTGCTGACCTCGGGGAATGCACGTCTAGGAGACAGAGGGGCCGTACCCACCGTGGCCTTTGGGAGCAGCCTGGGCTGAGCTGCTGGAAGAGCCGTGGGGCGTCAGGGTTCAGCCTCAACGGGAGCAGGGCTACAAGGGGGAGGGAAGAGGGGGGGACACAGCCCTGCAGGGCAGCACACAGCTCCTGTGTGAGCCAGGAGTGTCTGTAGGGGTAAGGAGGAGCAGGGCTGCAGAGCTGGAACACGGCGTGTGGCCGTGGAGGGGAGCACCACACCCTCACGATACTGAGCAAGGTCATCCATCACCCCGTAGCATCCAGGCCCCTCTCAGGGACATTTCCTGTTTTCCAGACCGCCGTCCTGACGGAATCTTCCTGCAGCCAAGCGTGCCCAGCCCCCCCGGCCCCACACACAGCACACGCACCCACGCACAAACACCTCCTCGCTCATCGCTGCATCACAGCAGTGACAGACAACATCCCACCTCCCACTGGGGGGGGGGGGAGATGACAACCACAGTCAGCACAGCGCTCAGCCCCCATCCTGCCCAGCTCACCGTGTCCGCAGCGCCTGCCACGCCGCGTCGATGTCGGAGTAGAGGTTCCTCTCAGAGGGTTTCCCCGTGCTCGCACCATAACCCGAGTAGTCGTAGGAGAAGATGTTGCAGTTGATGCGTGTGCCCAGCCCGATGTAGAAGCTGCTCATCTGCCCCAGGTCCACCGCGTTGCCGTGGGAGAAGAGCACCGTGTACCTGCAGCACCAGATGGGCGTGGAGGCTTAATTTAGGGGCTGAAATCACAGCACGTAAAGGGACAAAGGAATGGCCTTGAGGTGGTCCCAGCCTTGGAGGTGCCCTGACGTCCCTCACCACTGGGGCTTGCTACCAGCAGAAACCAGAGGTGTGATGCCTCTGTTGGAGTTTTTGAGTCTATTTTTGGTTAAAAAAAGAGAAAAGCTCACGATTTGGGGCCGTTTGCCCGATGGGGATTTTAAGTAATAATTCTGACAGCAGATTTTTTTTTCTCTCCTGAGCCTGGCAAGACACCAGACCCTGGGAGAGAAGTGAATTGTGGGAGTGACAAGGCACAAGAAATTTCCACCATAAGGGGAAAAACAATGTTCATCATCAAAATTAACACGAACAGCGTGCCGATGGAAGCTCAGCTCTCCTCTGCTGGGGGAGGCAGCACGGCCCACTCCTCCCTGAACCCTCACAATGGGGGAGATGCCTCTGATTCAGCACCTTTCAGCTCCCAATGGTTGGTGATCAGAGCAGAGAGGACACGCAGCACTACAGCAGGGCGAGGGGGAACTCAGCCCCTTTATCCAGGAGCAGAAAATGAAAAGACAACGCTTTACAGCGGAAGAAACGTTCAGCAGAGCTGAAGCATGGGGACGGCAGGTTGAGGGAGCCCTGGAAAGCAGGGCCACAGCTCAGCCCCAGCAGCTGGATGCTACCGGACCATTCCACCGTGGGGATCAAGTGGTCCCTAGCAGGAAGGCAGCAGCAGGATGGAGACGGGACCTTCCTGGGCCTGTGTGTCATTCACCACTTCCGCAGGCAGATGGGGAGCAGGCCAGCAGCGGATGTGCAGGCAGAGCAATCCTGTGGCTGTTTCCTCTCTCTGGAGACATGCAGCAGGACAGGACGGGAGCAGACATCCCTACCAAGCAGCCCGGATGTGCCAGGTATACCTGCAGGTGCACCGCTCCACCTCGCGTGGGGCCAGGCAGGGTGATGCAGGCTTTGCAAAGCCCAAACTTAGCTCTGCTCCACTCTACATCTGGGCCTCCTGGAGGCAGCGGTGACAGCGGTCACAGCGAGGACAGTCCGTGCATGTGCAGCTCTGGAGCTCCATGCGTGCTGTTGACGCAGGGAGCAGCTGCTGTGCTCCCCCCAGCACCCACCCAACCCAGGGGTCTCCGGCCCACGCCCCGCACTGCCCCTCACCAGCTGTCCCAGCAGATCCCAGCAAGCTGCCATGGATTCCTCAAGGCTCCAAGCAAAGCATCTCACTCTGTTTTCCACGGGCAGACACATTCCCAAAGCCCCTCTGACTCCGCATCCTTCCTTCCCAACAGAATGAACAAATCAAGCTCTTCCTCCCTTACAGAACTATGGAGGTTTGTGGCAAGCTGCACCTAAATCCCTTCTGACTTCCAGTCCTCCTGCTCTTCTCTTTGCAAAAGTCAAACGCGTCCAGTAAGTGAGAGAACCATGCAAACACAGCTCGCCCCAGGGCTGCGGGCGTCTCCTGGCTGAGGGCTGCAGACCATCCCCGTGGTCTTTGTACAGCCAGGTCGCTTGGGCTCTCCAGAAGCTTTGCACAGATGCTGGGCACACATGCGGAGCATGACATCACCAGTGTGACATCAGAAGGGCACCTTGAGGACAGCAAGCCAGGAAGGGACGCCGAGGTCCCCGTAGCCTGTGGCTGCACCCTGACTCCCTCCCTCAACCTGTTCAGTCCCATTCCCAGTTCCAGCCACAAGCCAAACAGGTTCCAAGAGCTGAGCTCACCCGCACTGCAAGGCACCTCCGAACCCCGCCGGGTCGGGCAGGGCAGGGAGGCGGCAGCCAGCGGGAGCCCCTGGCCCACCACTCACCTGGCTCCTGGCACACAGCGGACGTACATACAGCCGATGCGGTTCCCTCGGCTGCTTTTGGTGACAAACACCTCGATGTTGTCCAGCTCTCGTTGGGAGTACTGGAAATCCGCCCGGTCTTTCAAATGCAGCTTCCACCGCCCCGCAGCGCCGCCTCGGAGGGACCCCGTGCTGGTGCTGCCGATGGGCTCCGGCTCGGGGACCACGGCGTAGGTGGGCTCTGGAGGGAGGAACGCCAGCTTGGCGGCAATGCGGCTGGGGCAGGGAGGGCAGCAGAAGAGGCAGCAGAGCTGGCTGATCGACAGCCCGTTCATGACGGCAGATTCAAGGCTGTGCTGGGAGCGAGGGAGGATCTGAAGCGGTGCTGGGTGGCCCCGTCCTTATCACGGCTGCCATGGGGCGGCCTGAAGTCCCTCACGGGTCGGGGCGGCCGCCATCCGCGTGCCTGCAGGCAGCCTGCAGAGAGGGCACCCATGGCACCATGTGGGCACAACCCGCCACCCACCGCCATCCCAAGCTGAAGGCCAGGCCATGCCCACGCTCCTGACACCCCCGTACTCCTGTTCAGCCCCTCCTCCCCCCCCCCCCTCCCAAACCTTCCAAGCATCCCAGCCCACGCACAGCCCCGCAGCCCGGCGAGGCGAGCGCAGGACCGGGATCACAAACAGCTGCACGTGCAGCGCTGCCCCTCAACACCCCCCCCCCCCCCCCCGATTCTGGCGGGGGCCTCGATGCACGCGCGGCCAGCTCGAGCACAGAGCTCCCAAATGAAAGAAGGGGGGGAAAGGGGAAGGGAGGAAGGAGAAAGAAAAAAAAAGGCGACTATTTTCTGCAAGTTTGGGCACAGGCTCGAGGCTGAGGAATGTCAGAGCAGCCCACACCCCGCGGAATCCGCTCCATCTGCCTCGAAAGGGCTGGGAAAGAGGAGGGAAGGGTGGAGGGGGAGGGCGCGCACACACACGCGGCGGTATTTGGAGTACGGGGACTCCGCTCCCCCCTGCCGGCCGTGTGCCGGGGTCCCTCTGGCCGCACACCCGCGGGGACGCGCAGGCTGCGCGGCGGGCGGTGCACACGCCCGTGTTTGCACACGCCGGGTGTCGCGCACACGCCTGTTTGGTGCCTTCACCTGCGTGTCACCGCACGGCCTTTGGGGGGGGGGGTTTGGGGGCGGTGCGGAGTGGGGGTGCAGTGTGTGTGAATATGTGTGTGAATATGTGTGTGAATATGACAGCCGCGCTGACCAGCAGCGCTGGTGCTGGGGGGGCACAACCACACCGCGCACACAGCCATCGTAGTGGGGGGGGGGGGGGGGGGGGGGGGGGCGGGGGGGCATCACCATCGCTCGCATTGCTCAGCCGCGGGCCCCCCCCCTCACAGCAGGACCTGACCACGCGCTCTGCTGCCCTTCCAGCCCTATGCGAACCACAGGGGGCGGGGGGGGCAGCGGGCCAGCAGAGCGCACACAGCCCCCCCCCAGCCCCGCACACAGCCCCCCCCCCAGCCCCCCCACCCCCATCCCACCCCACCCCCCCATCCCAGCACACAGCGCACCCCCCCACCCCCCCATACCTGCTCATGCCGGTTGCTCTCCTCGGCCCGACCCGTGTCTTTTCCCCCCCCCACCCCGGCTCGGAGCTCCTACGGGACTCCCGGCCGCTGCGGGCCGCCGAGGCGGGGGCGGCGCTGGCGTTGCATGGCGGCCCCCGCAAGCCCCGCCCACCGCCGCCGCGACCGGAAGTGACGCCCACGCCCCGCCCACCCCGTTGCCGGGACAACGCCGCGCGCGCGCTTTCGTGGCGCTGCTGCAGCTGCGGTGCAACCGCGCTGCTCTGCATTGCACTGCGCTGCATTGCACTGCACTGCACTGCACTGCACGCGGCCGGCCCGCAGCGCCCCCCCCCTGCAGGGCTGGCATTTTCCCAGCGTTGCACGGTTGCTTCCCTGCGGCTTTTTGCTGCAGCGTGCAGTTGGAGCGAGGAAACTCACGCCGGGGGTTCCATCCTCGTGCTGCAGCAGCCCCAGCCTCTGCACGATTTTCGCCGTCTGGTTTCTTTGCCTTGCAGCCTTCGCTGCTGGGGGTGAGGAAACCGAGGCGTAACCTCAGGGAGCTCGGCCTGACCCACACTGCAATACAGCCGCGTGGCTGCTGTTGTCCCCGGCGATGAGCTGGGACTTCAATGCTGCTGACAGCCAGAACAAAGCAACGCTGACCCCATGGGAGCAGAGCCCCATTGCCTGTCCCTCCCCCAGAGCCCCAGCGTTTGCTCCCACGTGCCCCAGAGCCTCCTGCGTGTCCCCGTTCCCTCCCATGATGCTCACCGAATGAGCTCAAAGCCTCTGTGTGCACTCCTGCCCGCCCCCCCCCCCCCCCCCCCCCCAGGACCCTCCCTGTCACTTTCCACCCACCCCACAGCCGTATCTGCTTCCAGGTCCTGACCTGTGGCCGGAGTGTGTCTGTGTCACGGCAAGCCACAAAATAACTTTACTGTGCCATACTCTGCAGCTTAACGATGCAGTTGCTTCAACAACAGCTTCTCAAAGGGAAAAGGGGTGTGGGGTTGGGAGCATTAAAACTACAGAATCCTCTTTGCTGCATCTGAGACCAAACACCTCTTGGGGAACGGGATCGCTGCTGGGAATCCTCAGCTCCCCACTCTGCAGCCATCAGGAGGAGGGGATGGGGTGGAGGGAGGGGAGTCTGGAGGCAGCTCAGGAGCTCCAGCCATGAGTCCCAGGCAGTCTGCAGGACCCGGAGCCGTGGGACGAAGGGGTGGGCTGGCTGGGGAGGAGAAATGCTGTGGTCTCAGTGCTGCAGTGGGTGAGGCAGAGTCGGGCCCGTGTCCTCGTGAAAGCTGGACAGAAATGGATCTGCTGAGCCCTGAAGGATTGTAGGGAGAGAAGGAACACCATGCTTCTTTCAAGGAGGTGCAAGGAATATCCCGGTCCGGGTGCTGGTTTGCGTGTGCTGCTGGATCCCCATATCCACTGACGGGGCTGGGAGGAGGGGGGAAGGCTGGGAGGACGGGGAGGAGCACCAGGCTACCAGGCTGGAGTTCGAGCTGCTCAGCCCCGTTCACAGCTTCTGGATCTTCTCAGCTATAACGACGGGGTTCTCCTTCCGGATCTTCTCAGCAGCTTCTGCCTTGTAGTCATAGGGGCAGGCGTGCATGTCTGAGTATCGGTGAATGGCACAGAACAGATTCCCACAGCGACAGTCGAAGCCTACAGGGAAGGAGAGCAGAGACAAAGCCATGGTAGTCTCCAGCCAGCAACAGGATGGCAGCAGAGCCCCCTCCTGCTACACCACCAAACTCCACTAATGCAGGAAGGGCTCGGAGCAGTGAGCTCTGCACCCAGATTCCTAACCCTGGCTGCAGCCTGAGCCGGGGCAGCACAGCAGCAACACCTGGGCTGACGGGCAGTGAGCCAGCAAACAGAACCTTCCTTCACCTCATCAGCATCGCTTTCAAGTTATTTAGGTCTTAAAAGTTCGTAATTGAGTCACCGTGCTCAGAGACAGCACTGTTCAGAAATGTTTCTGTCAATGCTGGGAAACTGAGGCACAGAGAAGGGGAGGGATACGCTGCAGGACAGCAGCTCAGCTCCCCACTGCAGTGGCAATGAACCACACTCCTCTCTGTAGCAACCACGGGCTGTGAAGACCACAAACACAACGCTGTGAGGTATCGCATCTATTTGAGAAAACCCATTTTATCCTAAATGCTCTGAATTCACAGGCATTTTCTGCAAGCAGATTCCTACTGGAAAACAATCCTCCCTTTGGGTGTGAAGGCTGGGTGCAGAGCTCCCTTCCTTGCCCACAATCCCAGCCTTATAAACCTGCACTTATTCTATGGTAGCACCCCAAAGTCTCCAGGCAAGTCAGGCAGCAGAGTGCCAGGTGCTGGGCAAACCTTCTGGGGCTGACTCTGCCAAAGCATCCATGGAGGCAGAAAAGCAGAGTGTGCTGCTAGGACAGCGTGACCTGCAGAGCACCACGGATAACTAAATGCCAAGAGTTAATTCAGAGAAACGATGTTTTTGTATGAACAAACCCTGGCCAAGGTAGTTGCTTCACTAATTTCCTTTCCACGTAAGACCTGAATTATCCACTCTAAACATAACAGATCAGTGGGAGTAAGTTCTCCCACTGATCCCTGCTCCCATCACAGCACCCCTCAAGCTTTACAGACTCAACAAGGAGCACTGCCTGAGAGCTCCCTGCTTTCAGAAAGCTAAGGGCACAAATCAAGCAACCCTAACAAACAGGATGAATCTTGGAGTGGGATTTCAGTTTGGGTCTAACTCACTTCACGTCAGCAGAACCAAGGCTTTACCACTGCCTTGAATAGGAGTACTACTGGATCTACAGTGAACACTGCCTGTGTTTCTGCAAACAGCTTCTGCCAAGGAGCAGAAATAACCCGAGAGGCACTGCTCCATGCACTTCTGCAACCCTGAATTCAAGGGCTGGCATGGAGAGCTGCAGTCAATCCCCTTCCCATCTGCACGACTTGCAGACCCGAAGCACTTTTTGGAGGGGTACCCCCATGCACTGAGCCATGCCAACCCTCTGAGCTCAGGCAGTGGGGCAGCACGAGGCGATCTGTCTGCAGACTGCTGGGGCTGCACGCAGGCCTCCCCCTGGTCAGGGTCTCACCAGTCAGCCCAATCTTCTTCCGGCACGTGAAGCAGCGATTCTTCTTCTGTTTCGGTTTCTCTGGAGAAGTTTTGTCCTCAGCTGCACTCTGTGATGTTTCAAGGAGGGTACCTGAACCAAAGACCAGAGTTCTGTTACTTTGATAAACTAGGAGACACATCATTTTACTCCTCTAGCTGCTTGATCGTGGGTCTGCGCCAGGCAACACCTCTGCATGCACGCTGCCCTAACCCAAGTCAACAGCCTGCAGATATCAGACCCCAAACTGAGACTTGTCTTCTTCCACTGAGACCTACACCTCACACAGCTTCACGTTTTCTCCCTATGTCAATTCCCCAAATCCACAGCTCAGAAACACCAATGAGACACTAAAGTTTAGCTAAGGCATCCATAAGGTCTGCCTCCCTCCCGCTGAAGAAAGTTAATGCTAAGTAGAATTATCTGGTGCTTGCCATAGGTTAAGAATGCACAGGGACAGTCAGCTTAGTTGATGTAAACATCTGAGCCTGGAATAAAAAATAAAAATAAAAAATTAACCCTTTCCAAGTAATGCAAGTAATTGTTTTTGTTGACTCTTATGTAAGTGTTCCTCATATGTAGGTCTCAGAATGCTCTGCACAGATACTCATCACTGTCTCTAATCTACTGAAAGGAAAACTGAGCTCTGAAAGCCAGACTGCTGAAGGTCACTGATTTCCTACAGCACCTCAGCAGGCTGGAGACAACAGGAGGGAGAGCTGCAGCTGCTGGAAGATGCACACCTGCAGCATGCTGAAACCTGGCTTTGTGGATCCAGCCCTGAACCTCCTGTCATTCCACTAACAGAAAAGAGGGGCAGGCTCTTTCAAGTCTCTTTCACTATGATGCCTGCTGCTCAGAACAACTTGCTAGATGGGTGCCATCTCATCTCATGCAAAAGCCAAACCAACCAGTCTACCTGATGAGGAAGATGCTGGGGTGGCCTCTTCTGTCTTGGCGAGCCCTTCTGTCTCACTGCTGCCTTCTTCTCTGGATATGCTCATGGCTGTCATCTGGTGGGTCACAGGGGTCTGAGCACTGTGAGCACGCGTGACAGATAAACAAAGCAAAGAGCAAACATAAATATTGCACTTTGAGGAACAGCTACACGGGAGAGATCTTCAGCCCATCGTTAGTTTTGTTATACTCGGATGGAGTTCAGGACTACAGCAGGCCTGGACCCCTTGGAAGCTGGGATCAAAGTTCTTTATAGGCACCAACAGAATGAATGTGTGATGACCTCAGTTTCCTTTTCTACCCAATTACACCCTAAAGCCAACAGCCCATCCAAACAAGTCCAGGACCAGGGGAACAGTTATGAGTCATGACTGCAAAGTGATGGGAGAGATAAGTAGCCTGCTCCTCTCTGTCAACCACGGCTGAGATCCCTAACGCAGCTCTTGCAGCTTCCAGACTGGATCACCATCATCAAGATGCTCTCTCTTACAGCTGAGTCAAAACAGAGAAACTGAACACAGCTATGGACAGAGCAGGTGCCCCAGCTGTAAGAGAACCAGCTTCCTACAGGGTTTTAGATTACAGCCAAATTCTGGCACTTGCCTCTCCATCAGTCATTACCATCAGGGACACCTCAATCTTCCAGTTAAACCAGGATGGCAGTAAACTGTGTCTGACCCAGCCTGTTTTACAGATCCCCCTGGCCATGCAAAGGATGAAAGCCCGTCCCTTGTGTCCTAGGGCTGGTTTGCAGCACGGCTGCAGGTACACCCACAGACCATGCCCTCACCTGGCTTTCGCATCCTCAGGTGTGGAGTCCTCCTCTGCTCGCTGCCCTGCAATGGAGTCTGATGCCGCAGGGCTGCTGCTGGGACTGCTGGCTGCTAAGAGACAAGAGCACAATCTTGGTGAAGCCTTAGAAATGTTAGGATGGAAAGAGCACCCCTTCTGCATGCTTTGCTGCTCCCCACACAGTGATAGGTCAGCTGCGTTCACTACAAAACAAACTCTTTTATTTCATTGCTTTTGCTTGTCAACCTTACCGTGATTGAGAAAACTGTGCAAACTCAAGTCCAAAGTCTTCCCCAGAAATGATTTCTTTGGAGGGATCTGACATGATTTCTAGCAGTCACACAGCTCAGGGGGTAAAGTTTGTGCCACTGAGGAAGTGGCAAGTGCAAGTGATGTTTTACAGTTTACTGGAAGGTGCTTCACATACAGCTGCCACTGGGAGGAACACCCACTCACAGGGAGCAAGGATTTCCCAGAGGGATTAAGTCTGACGGTGACCAACACCAGCACCATGCTCTAAGCCAGTCAGAGGCACTCATTTAACACAGATTTCTTGGACAAAAATCCTCTACCTGGAGGGCTTATCCGGTCACTGCTCTGCTGCCTCTGGAGGAATTCCTTGTAGCAAACAGAACACATCCCGTTGGTGCGTGGGCTGCCATAGAACCCGCAGCCAGTGGTACACAGCAGAGGCACCTGGGTTTGGTTCGTCTCCTGAGCCATCCTTTCTCCTCCAAGGTGCCAAACTACAAAGGGGAATAAAAACGAGACAGCTGTTACACTCAGAGAACTCGACCACCGTGTGCTGCGGGAAGGAGCACAAAGCATCCCCAGAATGGATCCTGCACTCAGCACAAAGCAACCTGAGTCCCTCGAGATAAGAGGCACACTTGGCTCGTGAGCAGCGATGGGATCCACAACCTGGCTGCCACAAAGCCTGGAAGGTCAACAGGACCTCACACCACAGAGCTTGCTGCACTCACTGGAAGAGAGGCTCAAGTAAGACCTGAATTACCCACTCTAAACATAACAAGAAGTGCCATCGCAGCATGACTAATGACTCCTGCAAACACTGAAGCAACAAATGCAGGTCAAACGGCCAGCATTCAGGTTAATTAGTTACCATCTGCACCCGGCGGTGCTGTTTTCATGACAAGACAGCTTGAATTTTTTCAGTTTTCAGAGGCTGATGCAAGCGATTCAAAGGGAAATCTCAATTCTGACATATTTAAGTGTTCCCTGACACGTGCTGGAGGATGAGGGGAACCAGACACTGCTATATTTAGGCTGGAAGTCAGAATAAGGCTTCTCTCCAGCTGCCAGGGGAGCTCTGAAATACCTTCCCAGGAGGAGCCTACTTACAAACTGCATCTTACTCTTAGGATCACCCACAGCAAACCCAGGAGCTGACCCTTGCGTAGTATTTATGCGGCCACACTGCACTGCACCCTTCCAACCATAACAGTAACTCCTGACAACAAAAAAAAACACCAATTCAGAAGACAAAAACATTCCACACTATCCCTAGCTGATCTATTCTGCAGACAAGACTCTGCTTCCAGGGCAGCACTGACCAGCACTGCAGGCTGACAGCAGACAAAAGGAGCAGAGCGGCAGCATGAGCCCTTCCAGCTGCACAACAAGAGCTCTGCAGTGAGGATTTCTCCCCTCCCTCCCTTCACCCACATTTCCTCAGGAAGTGGAGCAAGTCAGCTCCCTCATCCCAGTCCCTCTGTGTGAACAATGAGGCTGTGGCCAGCTCTGATAGGGAACAAAGGGATGTTCACAGGTGGCCGTGGCTCGGAAGCCACACCGGGTGTTGCTCCACGGAGTCACCAGCAGCATTCCTCCTTTTCTAAGCACAGCAGACACGGCCTCACAGCTGGCTCTGCTCTCTTTCACACTCCTGGAAGACCTGATCTGCCAAGGGAATGAAGCGATGGGAACATGAGAAATAACCCCCCCCAGGAGTGCTCCTGAGGGAAGGAAGGGAATCAGCTCCGGGTTCTTCCTCCTTGTCCTCAGCTGGGTGACAGGAACCAGAGCTCTGCACTTGGGGTTTCCCCTGCAGAGCTCAGATTGGTGTTCCTGCTACCAGACCTGGAGCTCCTCCATTGAACTGACCTTTCCTTTGGCCCAAGCAGCCACAGGAGCCTGCACCACACCCAGCTCCCCTGGACTGGGGGCAAAAGCTGAAAAGCAGAATCCCCCATTCTTGCGTCCAGGTGGCCACCTGTTGCCTGACTTTCTGAAACTGTTTCTCATTTTGAGTGGCCCTAGAGACAGAAATGGAGGATTGCTGCTGCACTGGCTGAGTTCAGCTCTCCCTGAGCCAGCAGTTCACCCACAGGCGCCAAGCAGCACAGAGCCCTACCGCCAAACCTGGTGAATCACAGAGTCGGAAAGGACCTCTAAAGACCTTCTGGCCTCACTCCCTGCACTGAGCAGGGATACCCACAGCTCCATCGAGGGCTCAGAGCCCTGACCCCTGACATTGGGTATCTGAAGGATGGGACATCCATCACCCCTCTGGGCAGCCTGTGCCAGTGCTTCATCACCCATATTGTAAGGAACTTCCTTACATCAAACCTAAGACTCCTCTCTTTCAGTTTGAAGCCATTTCCCCTTGTCCTATCACGCAGACCCTGCTAACGAGTCCATCCTCTTGTTTCTTACAGCCCCTGTAGGTACTGAGAGGCCGTTCTCAGCTCTCCCCGGAGCCTCCTCTCCTGCAGGCTGCACAGCCCCAGCTCTCAGCCTGTCCTCAGCCCACGGGGAGCTGTCCCACCCCCAAGAACCTTTCTGTAGCACTCCTCTGGTCTCACCCCAACAGCTCTGCATCTCTCCTGTCCTGAGCACTCTGCATCTGTATGCAGTGCTCCAGGTGAGGTCTCACAACGCAGGATGGATCCCCTCCCTCCCCCCCCCCGCTGCTTCAGATCCAGCTGGCTTTGAGGCTGCGAGGGCACAACGCCACACCCGAAGGGGAGAGAGCTGACCTCGTCCCCCCCTCTGGCTGCTCCATCAGAGAGAGGCCTGGAGGCAGCACCGGGCAGAGAAAATCGCTAACACCTCCTTGGCTGCGCCGCATTCACTCACCACCAATGGAGCCTTCAGTCCCTCCTGTCCTCCGCTCTGCCCAGCGAGCCGTGCGCACTCAGGGCAGCCCAAGGCAGCGGCCCCACCGCCGAGCCTCTCCCTCCCCGTCTGTCCGTCTGTCTGTCCACTGCTCCGAGCAGCCCGTGGGTTGGCAGGCAGACACTGTGCTCAGACCCCACCTGAAAGAAAAAAAACCCAAATCCGCATCACGGTCACAGCACCCCAAACCTAGATCCAGACCCAGACCCGGACCCGGACCCAAACCCAGACCCAGACCCGGACCCAAACCCAGACCC
>JAPSGF010000177.1:340056-352350 GCA_035772895.1 Perdix hodgsoniae
ACCCAGACCCAGATCCAGACCCGGACCCGAACCCAGACACGGACCCGAACGCAGGCCCAGATCCAGACCCGGACCCAGACCCAAACCCGAACCCGAACTCAAACCCGGACCCGGACCCGGACCCGAACCGAGGCCGCAGCGCCCGGGGCTCCGCCGGCCGCGGGGAAGCCTTGCAGGGCGGTAGGAGCACGGCCTGCCCCCCTCGGCACAGCCGGGCCCGGGGCCGAGCGCGGCTCAAGGCCGCCCCGGAGCGCCGCCCCCCCCCCCCCCCCCCCCCCCCCCAGCGGGCCGCCCGCTCCCGGCGTGCCGTAAAAATCGAGGCCGAGGCTTTGAGGCCTAGACGGAGGCCGCGGGTCGGAGCGGAGCAGGCCGCACTCACCGGAGCTGGCGGGCGGCCGCCTGGCCGGGCCGGGCCGGGCCGGGGGCGGCCGCCGGGAGGCTCAGGCGGGCGGCGGGCAGGGCGAGCGGCCGGGAAACATGGCGGAACGAGGCGGCGGGACCGCGGCCCCCGAGCGCCCTCCCCCGGGGAGGTCCCGGCCGGGCGGGACGGGGTGGGAGGGGAGGGGAGAGGAGGGCCGGGACCCCCGGGCGGAGGGGCGGCAGGCCGGCGGGGTTCCTTGGTAGGGCCGGCACGGAGCTGCCCCCGTCCCGGGGATGGGAGCCGTGACGCGGGCGGGGCTGCGGGCAGCGGATCGGGGACCTCGTGCAGCCCGAGCGCGCCAGCCCCGCGCGGTGCGGGGGCTGCGGTTCCTCGTAGGGATCTCCTGGCGCTGCTGGACGGGAGGGGGGCGAGGGGCGGCTGCAGGAAAGGGCCGGTGATGCTGCGCCCTTGTCGCAGGTATGGGGCCAGAACGCGGCGCCTGCGGGGAGGGGGAACCGCTGTGCGTTTGTTCTGTGGCGCGGGGTTAAGGCAAAGTTTTTTTGTTCCCAAACAGGCCGAGGAGCTGCTGGTCCATGGACAGAAAAGGCTGTTGGGGTGCTCTGAAGAGCAGCACGCGCTGCAGAGCTGTGCTTCCATCGCACAGCGAGGCGCAGGCCAACACGCACCAGCTCTCTGACTTTGTCCAACATCAGCTCCCGGTTCTTGTGCTGCTTCCTCGTGAAAAGAGCGAGACCCGGAGCAGGTGAGCTCTTCCCTCTGCTGTGTCGGACAACGGCGGTCACGCTGCTCCTCCATAAGTGACACAGAGCTCTGGCCGTCTCAGCTGCAGCCCGCAGATCGTCCCCGCTGCTCTTCTCTGAACCACGTTTGGGTGTTGTCACGACGTGGTATCGCAAGGTTTGTCTGTCTGTGAGGCTGTGCCCAGGGCGCAGCTCCTTCCTGGCAGTGCTCTCCTGTTCCTGACTTTGTGGGTGCCTCCTGTGGGTGGGCCTGGATAAATCCCTGGCCAGGGGTGCAGGCAAGCAGCAGGAACCCTTGAGAATCCACTGCTAAGCTCACAGGGATGTTCATTTTCCCTCCTATTCCCTGTCCCAGCAACTATTAAAACATTTGTGAGTCTGCCCCAACTGGCCTGCTGGTTCAGGGTTACTGCATCTCTTCAGCTTACCGAAGCCAGGCTTTGCCCTGGGGATGCTCACGGGGCTCTGAGCTCCCAGAGGCACCTGATGGGGCCGTTTCCAGCCTACAAAGGCACCTTGGTGCTGTTTGATTTATTTGCTGGCACGGCACAGGCTGAAGGACTGAACAAGTCCATTCCCTGGCTCCTGTGCAAGCATTCCAGCCACGTTCCGGCGTCGTCAGGCCACTGCATCACAGCACAGGTGTGAATGCAGCACCTGTGGACAGCCCTTCCAGAGCAAGAGTTTGTGCTGGGTGCCTGCAGGAGCCTCCATCCCCACTGAAAGACGCTGGGGCGGGCAGCACCAGGCACCCTCCTGCTGGGACAGGCACGGATGGGTGGCACCCAGAGCAGCAGCCCGAGCCCACCCAGCTACTGGGGGAGCTGGGACTGGTGGAGACCACGAGCACAGCGAGGTAGCCACCAGGTGGCACCAGGCTCCCGCTCAGCCCCTCCATCTCCATCCCCTCCTGCTCTCCTCCATCACCCCGCTTCCAGCCTGGGATGCGAGCTGGGGGTCTCAAAAGGGTCAGAAGGGCACCTTGAGCAGAGCCATGAGGCATTTCCCCAGTATGCCGACCCAGCCTGGGTCTGTGTCCTCCCTGTCCCGCTCTCCCCTGTCCCCAGATGTGCTGTGGTCACCACTGTGGTCTTGCTGCTGCTGGAGCATCCTTGCTTCCCACCTGGAGCCCATCCTGCCCGCAGTCCTGTCAACCCCCACCAACGCCAATCTCTGGGTTATCTAATGCCTGTCACACAGCACATAAATGTCACTCCACCTGTGGGAGCAAGGCGTGCAGGGAGGGGAGAGCTGTGAGAGAAGGGGCAGGAGAACCAGGAGCAAAACAGTATTGATTGCTAGCTAATTATCCCTGTTATCAAAGCAGCACAATTAAGGGATGAGGACAGATTTCCAAGCCTTTCCAGCTTGACTGTGCACACAGAAGCACGCATGCAAGTGCTTGCAGCTGCACATGCGTGGCCCCTGCACACACACACACACACACACACAAACCTGTGTGTATCCTCTGCTCTGCAGTGCCTGCTGAGCTTGTTTTCCCAGCAGAGTTAATCTCCGCAGCCCGCTTTCTGTGCAGCAAGATGTGCTTCCATCTGGCTCCTTCTGAGCTCCGGGGGCAGCAGCAAAGTTCTGCCTGCCCAGGAGCTGCAGCCGTAGCAACCGTGGCCCTTTTGCTCTTTTCTCTCCCCCTTCCCTGCCATCAAGTGCTGCACCCCAGGGCTCTCCCAGGCTGTCAGTAAAACAGGGCTCAGTTTCCCCAGCCCTTTGTGGGATGGCCGTGAGGGGAACGCAGCTCCGCTCCCATCCCATCCGGAGGGAAGTGTTGGGGAGCACTAAATGGTAGCAGGAACCAAACCACGGCTCAAAACACCTGCAGAGGACTGGTGCAGCAGCATGCATTGCTGAGGAGAATGCACACAGCCTGTGCCTGCAGAGCAGGGGTGCTGCACCCCAAAACGAGGAGCGGGACCCTCCCCAACCCCCTGCCCTGTGCATCCCCACTGCCTCCTATGCTGCTCCCATCTCCCCCAGCTAACACGTTGACCCAGAGCCACGCCAGCCCCTCGCCTCAGTGACACACATCTGGGGAAGAAAAGAAGGGGGAGAGGGCATCCAAACCCTCTCAATATGTTCCGTGGGTCAGAAACCCCTCTGTGATCCACCACCTTCTCCTCGTCCGCTGTGCACAATGCGCTCCCTGGGGCGCCGGGAGGAAAGAGAGGACGCAGGAGCCCTTTCACAAGCTGCTCTTTGGTTGCAAACTGCTTAATTTCCTGAACAGAACGATATATTTTTGTTGTTGTTGTTGTGATGGAAGGATGGCACTTTTTTGGGGGCTATTCATCGGTCGCCACAGCAACGGGGCTCCAGCAATGGGCAGCCGAGATTGCGGGCGATTAGAGACAACATGTAAAAGGTGGGAGACGCGGGGCACCTCGCGAACGGCCTCTTCCCAAATGACTCCAATTATCCTCATTATTTTCCCCGGCCCATTCTCTTCCCCAGTCTGCAGGAGATGTCATCGTTATATAAACGCGGGAGGAGCGGAGAGCTGGGCGGATGGAGGAGCGGTGCCTTGCGGTGGGGGCTGACCTGGAAAACTCGTGGTGTGGAGGATGAGACCCTCCAGAAGGAGCTGGGGGGCTGTGAGCGACTTCTTGGAGGGGTATGCTGGAGCCCATGGTGCATCACTGCCATTTTGGGGGTAAAACAGAGGGAAATGGTTCACTGAAGCTGAAGCAGCCCGATGTTGGGGCTTCCTGCAGTCCGTGGGGCTGCGCCGAAGCACAGCGGCCATAAAACTTTAATGCAGCCTGAAATATTCATGGCACTTTTGATGCCAACACGGAAATCTCACCAAACGGCCCTGAATATTTCATGGGTGGCCACGTGTTGGGATGCCGGGGGAGCTCCTGTGCCGGGGACACCCCAACCTCAGCTCCTGCATGGGTCAGAGCCGTCCCTGCTCCTTGGCCAAGGCAAGGCTGGAAGTTGTCACCTCCTGCGGGTGATGGGAGCCACCCGGGGCGAAGAAGATTTCCACAAGGCACGAGGATGCCCCTCGCCTGGGGACATTTGGTGCCAGGAGGTGACCTCAGGGTGGGACCCAGCTCAGATCCCCATCTCCTTCGTGTGCCTGTGTCACCCACGAGGTGCTCCCAGCCCGCTCAGGTCCCCAGGGCTCGCAGTGCTGGGAACGATGAGGGCACCCTGCCTCGGCCGGGGTGTGGGGCTGACCCAGGCCCTGTGTGGGGACAGAGGCTGAGCAGGGCAGGAGCTGCATCCACTGCTGTGCTTTTCTTTTGGGAGGGTGCCGGGACCACCAAGAATGGTGTCACCCCCCCCAGAGCATTACATGAGGGATGGAAGGGGACCGAGCACCCACCCTACAGACTGCAGCCCCAGCTGCAGCACTGCCATCACCGTCCCCCCCCCCCAGCCACAGTGTCACATCAAATGAGGGAGGCTGACAGCTCCGGGCTGTGACACTGGTGACATTGTGGGCACATCCACCATTGACTGATCCCTGCTCAGCACCTTGGATGGGATGCACACCCCGATCCCCCCTTTGCTGCCCATTTGGGGTCACTTTGGCTCTCTAGGAGGATTCCTTTGCCACCGCTGTCCCCTGTGTTCCCACCCCGTGGTTAGGGTTCGGCGGTGCCCCCGTGCCTTCATCCCACAGCCCTGAGGGAGAAAGAGGAGGAGGAGGAAGAGGAGGAGGATGGAGACGCACCCGCAAGGGCAGAGCCGGGGGACGGGGTGGGAGAAGGAGTTAATTCCTACACCAAAAAGCTCTTTGCTGGCGTCTCAGCTCTAATGGAAGAGTCGTGTCGGATTAGCGGGCGGGGGGAGAGGAGCAGAGCGGGCGTCCAGCGTGCTGGGAGAGGCTGGGGAAGCCATGCGGAATGGCAGATCTGGGCCACTGTGCCAGCGCCGGGGGGGACGAGCCGTGATGGGGACTGCCGCTCCTCCTGTCCCCCCCGGCTGCATGGTGTGGGGATGGGGGGGGCTTCTGTTCTCCATCTCGCTTCTGGGTTCGGTTGGTGCTGCTCCCCATCCTTCCGCGGCGTCCATCCTCCTGCAGCACCCATCCTTCTGCATCATCTGCCCTGCAGCTCCCACCCTTGTGCATCATCTGTCCTTCTGCAGCACTACCTTTCTGCAGCACCCATCCCCTCTGCATGACCCATCCTTGCACAGCACCCACACTTCTCCAGCGCCCTTCCGCAGCACCCATCCCTCTGCAGCACCCAACTTGCAGCACCCATCCTTCTGCATCACCCATCTGCATGACCGAACCTTGTGCAGCACCCACGCTCTTCCAGCATCCTCCAGCAGCACCCATCCCTCTGCATCACCCATTTGCAGCACCCATCCCCATAACCTTTCCCAGCACCCATCCTGCAGCACCCACCCTTCCCCACCACACCGTCCCCACAGAGCTGCATTTCCTCCCTTCCTCCCGGCCCGGATAACACGAGGTTCACAGCATAGGAAACCCCAAACCCCAGCACTTGTGGGGCCATCTCCCCACACCTCTCCTCTCTGCTCGCTGCAATCCAACCGCAGCGCTGGGCTGCCAGAAAGTGGGTCAGGCACATTGGACACCGTGCGTTCACCACCCCGTTCCCGTCCTTATCACAGCCCTCACAGTAAATAAACCCGCTGGTCTCCCCAGCAACGCGCCACAATGGGAGCAGAGTCCAAGGCGAGCTCGGACCCAAGGGAAGAGCTGGGCTGATGGCAGGGCCAGAACCCCAAAGCTTTCAGTGTGGGGCTGGGAATGGGGTCTGCCCCATAGCTGAGGCTGTGTCCCTCCCTGTTAGCGTGGCTGGAGGGTTTGGGGCACGTCCTGGCAAAGCTGCATGGGTTTGGGGGATGTGTTGGTGTATCTGGAGGGGTTTGGGACAGGTGTTAATATGGTTGGAGGGTTTGGGGAGCATGGGGGCACGGTTGGAGGGCTTTGGGGCTGGTGTCAGTGTAGCTGGAGGGGTTTGGGGGACAAGTGAGAATGCTTGGGGCACATTATTGTAGTTGGAGGGGTTTGGGGATGGTGTTAACATGGTTGGAGAGGTTTGGGGCACACTTCAGGGTGTGACACCAGGAAGGGAGCAGCGTCACCCTGGGTTCAGGTAAATGGAGATGGGTTTTCCCTATGGGATGCCGCGGTGCCTCTGGACCAGTGGAGCTCTGTGAGCTGCTCCATAATGAGGGGTTCCACTGATCCCCTCATTATGGGGAGTGCTGCCCCATTGATCCCTTTGGGGTCCCGTACATCACTGCACACCCCCAACCCTTGGCCCTTTTGGGGGCATCTGGAGGCTGAGGAGCACAACCACTTGCCAAGTTCTTCTCCAGGACCCACCAACCCACAAAGCTCCCACTCTTTGGGGGGGGGGTCTCACCCAAATCCCCACTGAGCATCACCACATCAGTTCCCATCCACGTTGAAAACCCCCCCAATCCCCCCCAATCCCCACACGGGGCTCAGCCCTTTGTTTTGTTCCTCCCTATTATTTAATGCTCCTCTCCTCACTTGCACTTCGGGGCTAAGCCCTGCGCTCCGCTAAGCCGCGATCGCATTAAGGGAACGCAGAGGAAAAGGGTTTCTCACCATAAGCTGCTTGCGGTAACGGAGATGGATTTAGGGGAAACCACTCCCAGAGGGACACTGGGGCCAAAACGCAGCCTGATGGGGATGAAAAGCGAGGATGTGAGATGGGGGAGCTTAGGGATCGCCCCATTTCCAGCCCCTGATGCAGAGTGGGGCTGGTTTGCTGGTGGGGTGGTGCTGGAAGCGGGCGGCTCACCTGCGCTCCGGTCCTATTAAGGGCTAAATCCACACGCGTGGCTTTTTCCAGAGCAGCGGCCAAAAAGGTGCTTATGGGGCAGTGGGGGGGGGGAGGGGGGGGGCGGGAGAAGGAGCTGCCAAGCCTTAATTAGGGGCGCTCAGCAGTGCAGTGTGCTAATGACCGACCTTTCCCCTCCAGTCGAACCCGTAGTGAGCGGGACGGGAGGACGGGGCTGTTTGTGCTGAATGGCCAAAAACAGCCCTTTTCTCCCCAAATTGGGGTTGGGTTTGGGTAATGTCTCAAAATAGGAGCTGCTGGGTGCTCGGCAGCCCTACATCCCCCCATGGCCACATGGCAGAACCCCCATGTCTCCCCCATCCCCGCCCCCTACCCCCATTTGGGAAGGGGATCCCCACACTTTCCTGCCTTGCTCCTCCCCTCTCCCTCTCTCCGCATTAACTTTGGCCGCAAGCTTTTCCCACTGACCCACTGATCTTTCCTATTTTGGTCCCAGGAATTAAGGGATTGTTGGGATTAACGGCGCTAAACCCCCGATCGGCTCTGCCATGGGACCAACATAGCAGCAGCCCCAGTGGCAGCTCACCCACACGGGGCTGCCCCACTGCTGTCCTCATCACCGCCTCCATTTGGGGTCCAAGTTCCATCATCCCTGTCCCCATCACCATCCCCATTTGGGACCGGGGTTCCCCAACCCTGTGTCCCCATTGCTGTTCCCATTTGGGAACTGAATTCCACTCTTCCTGTCCCGACCTCTGTCCCCACTTCTGCCGTCCCTGCTCCCATTGTCATCCCCATTTAGGACTGCAGTTCCACCATCTCTGTCCCCATCACTGTTCCCATTTGGGACCGGGGTTCCCCAACCCTGCATCCCCATTGCTGTTCCGATTTGGGACTCAGGTCCCACTATCCCCATCCCCACCTCTGTCCCTATTTGAGGTCCAAGTTCTGCCATCCCTGTCCCCACCGTTGTCTCCGTTTGGGATCAGGATTCCCCCATCCCTGTGTCCCCATCACTGTTCCCATTCAAGACCATGATTTCATTATCCCTGTCCCGTTTGCTATCCCCATTTGGGAGCAGAGTTCCCCCTTCCCTGTCCCCATAACTCTCCCCATTTGGAACCTGGGTTCCACCATCTGTCTCCATCACCGTCCCCATTTGGGATCCAACTTCCTCCATCCCTTTCCACATCCCTGTCCCCACTTAGGACTCAGGTTCCACCATCCCTGTCCACATCACCATCCACATTTGGGACTGGGGTTCTGCCATCCCTGTGTCCCCATCCCTGCTCTCATCACTGTCCCTGTTTGAGCCCTGAGTTCTGCCATCCCAGACCCCCTTGCTATCCCCGTTTGGGACCAGGGTTCCCCCATCCCTGTCCCCATCTCTGTTCCCATTTGAGACCTGGGTTATGCCATCCTCTTTGCTGTCCCCATATGGGGTGAGAATTCTCCATCCTGGTCCCCATCTCTATCACCATCCCCATTTGGAGTCCAAGTTCCACCATCTCTGTCCCCATCATTGTCCCCATCTGGGACTGGGGATCCTCGATCCCTGTGTCCCCATCCCTGTCCACATCACTGTCCCCATTTGGGATTACGGTTCCCCCATCCCTGAGTCCCCATTGCTGTCCCCATCACTGTCCATATTTGGGACCTGGGTTCTGCCATCCCTTTCCCCACTGCTGTCCCCATCTGGGATTGGGTTCCCCCATCCTTGCCCCCTTCACTGGGGCTGGGGCTCGCCCATGGTTGTCCCCACAGTTGTCCCCATGGGGAGGGACCACAGCATGGATGGGATAGAGGGGTTGGGCTGCAGCTCGGCAGCTCAAAGCGATGGATCTGGGGAGAGGGGGAAGGAAGAGAACGGGAACAGAACCCCTTTGAAGGCATCTGGAGATTAACTCAAGGCCGAGATGGAGACTTCTGCAGCAAAACCTCATTAACAGCATGAGCGGGAGGGATGGGGGGAGGGAGGGGGGAGGAAAAATGTGGGATTCAGCAGAAAGAAGTGGGAAAAAAGCCCCTGCGCATCGCCCCGCTCTGCTTTCATCTGTCCTGGGGGGATCGGGGCGGGAGATCGGGGCCTCCACGATTCCTGTTTGTCTCCTCATTACAGCACTGCAGACGATTGGGGCGGTGCAGGGAGGGGGGGGGGGCAAAGAAAAAGGGGGGGGGGGGGAGGGGAGGTGGGGGCAGAGGTGGTGTCCCTTGTGTGATGAGCTGAGTCGGGGCTCTGCGTTGCATCACTCGTGTCACGAGGCGGGTCAGGACTCTGCAGTGGGTCTGCATCCCATCTCCATCTACCTGAACCAAGGGTGACGCTGCTCCCTTCCTGGTGTCACACCCTAAAATGTGCCCCAAACCTCTCCGACCATGTTAACACCATCCCCGAACCCCTCCAACTGTCACGAGTTGTGCTGGGGCTCTGCATCCCTCACATAACGAGCTGCGGCGGGGCTCTGAGCTGCGGTGGGGCTCTGAGCTGCACTGGGGCTCTGAGCTGCTTTGCTCACGCCAGGAGCTGCGTAGCACTTCTGCAGTAAGGCTCAGCATCACTCGTGTCACGAGCTGCACCGGGGCTCTGCAGCGAGGCTGTGCATCACTCGTGCCGTGAGTTGCGTCGGGGCTCTGCAGCCCGGTCTCACATCTCAGCATTGCTGCCCAGGCGTGGGGAGATGTCACACGGGGCAGCTGCAAACGGAGGAACAGAGGAGATAACATCAGTGGTGAGGGCTGCCGGGAGCCGGAGCTGGGTGAAAACAAAGCAGCACCTCGGCCCACTGACCTACTTCAGGCATCGCCGCGCCGCAGGGATGGGGATGAAGGGGTGGTGGCACCCGCGCTGCCTCCAGTGTGGGGATGCTCGGGGACACAGCACGGCCGTGGGGTGGCACGGACCTCTAATGAGGGTTTGGTGGGTGTTAATTGCATGGGGACACCCATAGGGTGCACGGGGGGCTGGCCGCTCCTTCCCCAGCCCACCAGTGGCTTTCGATCTAATTAGCCCGGTTGCGGCTGATGAAGGGCTGGGTAATTGCAGCGGTGTTGGATGTCCCTTCTAGCAGTGCTGCGAGGCATTGCATAAGCAGAGGGCGTTACGTGAGCAGGTCAGGGCTGCAGAGGGGTCTGGTTACAGCTGGCCCCAACACAGCCCCAACCCCAAAAGGGGACAGCAATGGGGACAGGGGTGGGGGAACTCCAGTCCCAAATGGAGTCCTGGGGATGGTGGCAGCGCGTTGGGGACCTACTGTGTGCTCAGAGGTGACGTGGGCACGGTACCCACGATAAGCATGGAGATGGCACTGCCCTCCCAGCTGCGGGGTGCCACATCTCCATACCTCCCACCCCCAGGCTCTCCCCCACCACCCCATCCTTGTGTCCCTCCCCTGCACCGGCTGACAGCGCTGGCAACTCGCGCCGCTCCATTGCTGCTGCCTGATGTGATTGCAGTGATGGCAGTGGCTTCGCTGCTCTCATTGCTCCGCTTCCCCCCCTTCCTCCTCCCGCCTGGTTGGGCACACGGATGGGACACGGGGTGACAGGCGGCCCCAGTGCTCCGCTTCCAGCACACCCCATTCACATCGCACCCAGGGAGCATCCCTCTGCGTGGCACCAAACCGCCCGGCGAGATCACCCTCATTAGGGTGCTGCCCTAACGAGGTCACCATTGTCAGCTCCATCACAGGTGGGGAAACTGAGGCCCAGAGCAATGCCTGCAGCACGTGGCTGCCCTGCTGGTGTGACGGCTGTTGGCGGAGCGAGAGCAAAAATCTGCCCCGGTCCCCAGCGCAACCCAAAACTACGGGGTTGCACAAGTGCACACCACGCCTGCAGTGAGCAATGCTGCAGCCACGCAGCACCTTCAGCCTTGGGGATCCGAGTTGGAGTGGGCACTGCTGGGGGCAGAGGCTGTGCTGTGTCCTACCTGGATGTACCGTGTCCCATCTGGTTGTGCCGTGTCCCCCCTGGTTTTCCTGTGCCCCTCCTGGTTGTGCCATGTCCCATCTGGTTGTGCCGTGTCCCCCCCAGCTGTGCCCTGTCCGTCCCAGCCAGGCAGAGGGATGCTGCTCCCCTGGTACAGGGTGGGACCCATGTTACCTGTTTCACCCCAGGACCCCACAGGTGCCCTCTGGATTTGGCAGACTTTAACCCACCCAATGACCAAGTCCTGCCCTTGGCCAAACCCCACCTGGGCTCACTGGGTGACTTTGCTCCCGATGGGAACAGCTGTCCCCTCCCTTTGCCACTACAGTGCTGAAGGGCACCGAACCTCCCCAGCACTTCTTCCCTCCCCATGCCCTGGGGATGGCAGTGCTGGACCCCCATGGAGCAGCAGATGCGCACAGGTGTGATGGCAGCAGCACCCAAAGCGATGTCTCCTCCTCTGGGCTCTGCCCCAAACCCCCCCTGGCATGCAGGAATTTGGGATGACACCACCCAAATCCCTAATCCCTGTTTGCTCTCCTTGTGCCGCACCCATGAGAGTAGAACTGACATCTCCCCCCTGTGCCCACAGCCCTCACCATGGCTCTGGGGCTCAGCCCCACACAAAGACCCACAGCCAGCTGCCCCAGCCCTGCTGCAGTGCTGACCCCGTGGGCACTGCTGTGCCCTTTCATCTCCCCACGGCTCAGTTTTGGAGTGGGCCACATCCTGATGGTGCTGGGTACATTCCCTGTGTGAGTCAGCACCTCACAGTGCCTTATACAAAGGGAGAGGGTGTGGGGCGGAGGTATGGGATGCTGTGGGGTGGGCAGCTTTGTCCCTGTGCTGTGTGCTCAGCCTGGGGGAGAGCTGGCCACTGCCCAGCAGGGGGAAACTGAGGCAGCTGTGGTGAGGCCCAGCCCCGTCCCCATCACTGTCCGTATTTGGGTTCAAGGAACCACCATCCCTGTGTCCCCATCAATGTGTCCCATTTGGATTCAGGGTTCTCCCATTCCTGTGCCCAGCATTGTCCCCATTTGGGGCCAGCATTCCCCCCATTTCTGTCCCTATCACTGATCCCATTTGAGATCAAGGTTCTCCCATTCCTTTGCCCATTGCTGTCCCCATGTGAAGCTGTGGTTCAGCCATCCCCTTTTGGGGCTGAAGCTCTGCCAGCTCCCACCGTGGGGCCGCTGCCTGGAGATGCATCCCTGTGCTGAATGGGGCCGTGCAGGGAATTGGGTGAAGGTGCTGTGACTCAGCGGGACACGCTCCTGTCCCCGTGCCTGGGCGAGTCGTAATGGGACGGCCCTCCTACGGGCAGCAGAGCTCAGTGCCTGGAGTGCAGTGCTTAATGCGCAGCTCCCAGCCTGAGGTATCCAATGTGCAGCTCCCAATGTGCAGCTCTCAGTGTGCGCTGCCCAGTGTGCAGCTCCCCATGTGCAGCACCCGGTGTGCAGCTCCCCATGTG